>CM032360.1:696776-1038319 GCA_019023105.1 Diglossa brunneiventris
ACAGGTGGCCAGCAGCAAGTTGACAGTAAACACCATCCCTCTCTTAGGGGAGGAGATGCAGCAGCTCCCCTGTGTTGGGCTGATCGGGTGGAATCAAAAATCTGTCTCGGTTTGGAAACCCAGGTGTCTGCTAAAGAAGGCAGGAGACCCCCCTGAAATGGAAAATGTGAACCCCCCACACCTCCAAATGGCTATAAACTTTAAATTTAAGGGCTCTCAGGCAAAGATATAGGAGCAGGAATAACAGTTCTTTAGTAGGAAGGAAATAAAAAGATAAAATAAACAATGCAGTAAACGAAACCAACACTGCCAGAGTCAGAACACAACCTGACACCCTGTGGGTCAGGGTGTTGGCAGCAGTCCCATTGGAATTGTGGCTGCAGCCCTCCTGCAGTGTCAGGGGTGGTTCTGCTGGAGCAGGGATCCTGGAGAAAAGGATGTATTCTTCCTCTGAAGATCCAGGGGAAGAAGAGGCAGCTGCTGCTCCTCTGGGCAATCCAGTGGAGAAGCAGGAATGGAGTAAAGACCGACTGACAGCACACAGGGGCAGACCTGGTACCAAGTGTTTTCCTGTGAGGACGTTTCCACCAGTAAAATTCCCAGGGAATGGAGAGGATGGCGCTGGAGCAGAGCAGCTCAGGGATGAGTGATGGTGACCGCAGTGAATAGCAGGGCCTGGCTGCAGACTCCCAGTTGCTTTTTCCTTCTTTTCCCTCTAAAACCGTGCCATGCCATGGGGCACACGGGCTCTGGCGGCTGTGGCACCACTCCCTGGTGTTCTGCACCCTGTCTCATCGGGTATGGTGGCCCCAGAGCCACCCAGCAGCTGCCAGAGCACAGCCCCATCCCTCCGTGGTGGGGCTGCTCTGTTGGCAGAGATGGATTTACAAGAGGGCAGGGAAAACCCTCTCACCCCCCCAGGAGGGTGGGCACATCCCACCTCACTCCTGCCTGGAAGGGGTTAATCAGGTGCCTCACTACTGACCCCGGGCAGTGATCAAATGCCCATGAAAAACTGTTGAATAAAGGTTTAAAAGGAAGGGCAGGGCTGCAGCAAGGCTTTGGGGAGTGCTTTGTGGGGCTGTTAATGCTCCTGGAGCTGCAGGAGGCAGCGGTGAGGAGCCCTGCTGGGTTTTTGGGATGGAACAGCTCCCTGGGAGAGACGGGAGCTGCTGGGGAGGGAGGTGGAGATGGGCTGGTCCAGGGGCTTGCAGGGAGAGTGAGGTGTGGGGAGTAGTGTTTACTGCTTGGTGTCTCAGAGCGTGTTTGCCTGCATCTTGTAATTGGGAATATCCTGCAGTGATTCTGGGGTTGGTTTTTTTTTTTTTTGGGTTTTTTGTTTGGTTGGTTTGGTTTTGGTGGTTTTTTTTTTCTTTTGCTTATTTCTTGGGGATCTGGACTCTGGATCCCTGTACTGTTGCCTGCTGATGGGTGTGGGTGAAATGTGGCTTCCAGGAGGCCAAGGAGAGCCAGAGAGCAAGCTCAGCCCTGGGCCACCATGGTACAACCTCAGCAGGCTCAGGGGGTTTTTTGGTGTCCAAGAGGTGACCCTACAGCCCAGTGCCACGAGGGGTTTGGGTTTTGCTTCCAGGAGCAGGCTGAGCTGCCTCGTCTGTGTTTTCCCACCGAGGGGAAGGCGCTGGGCTCCATCTCAGGGCTGGCAGAGCGATTGCTCCTCCCTGGTTCTGTTTCTGGGTGCTGGCACTGGGCATGCTGAGGAGAAGATGGTGGATTTTAATGCTCCTCAGCCCCTGGCATGAAATCCCTGCTTGTGTTTAAATAATCTGTGTGTTTGAGGGAAGGATTATGAGTCAGTGGAGGAGGCAGCAGCGCTTTCTGTGTTTCCTGCAGGGAGATGCAGAAGGGAGTCCTTGGGAAAAGCAGCTTGCTGGAGAGCAGGAAGGGCAACCCAGGGATGCTTCCAGCGAGCTCCAAATGCGAGAGAGAGCCAGGAGACAGCTGCTCACAGAGGCAGGGGAAGCAATAATAGCGAGAAATAACATTTAATTACTTCTCATTCCCACCAGTCTGGAGAGGGGAGCTCTGGTGCCTGGTGGAAGAGATGTGGCAAGGGGGAGGCTGAGCCTGAGCTGAGCTCCTGCCCTCCCTCCTGTGGGGGCTGGTGTCAGCTTCCACTTCCCCGGGTGAAATTACTGTGTGATAATTACCCTGTAATAATCACTCAATGCCATTAAGTGGTCAGCAGGTACTGCCTGGGCAAAGAGGGCTTCAGTGACATCCCTGTCCTGGGGCTTAAAATATTCCAGGAGTGGGGAATAGAGATGGGAAAGTGTTGATGGAATTGTGATGGATGCAACAGCTCTGGCTCCCCTGAGGGACAGGGGGAAACATCCGATTTGTTGGTGCCACCCTGGAGGGCAAGGGGCTGGTGTTTAGCCCCGAAACAGAGATTAGAAACAGAGATTATAAACTCCAGGCAGGCTGATTGACATGGAATGATGGAATATCCTGGGCTGGGAAGGACACAGAAGGAGCAGGGAATATCCTGGGCTGGGAAGTGTGATGGTGTTCACAAGGATCTGAGGATGAGGGAAGAGATGAGGATCTGACTCCATGTTTCAGAAGGCTTGATTTATTATTTTATGATATATATTACATTAAAACTATACTAAAAGCATAGAAGAAAGGATTTCATCAGAAGGCTGGCTAAGAATAGAAAAAGAAAGAATGACAACAAAAGGCTTGTGGCTGGGACAGAGAGTCTGAGCCAGCTGACTGTGATTGGCCATTAATTAGAAACAACCACATGAGGCCAATCACAGATCCACCTGTTGCATCCCACAGCAGCAGATAACCATTGGTTTCATTTTGTTCCTGAGGCCTCTCAGCTTCTCAGGAGGAAAAAACCCTAAGGAAAGGATTTTTCATAAAAGATGTCTGTGACAGGGAAGGACACAGAAGGAGTAGGGAATATCCTGGCTTTGGAAGGGCACACAAGGAGCATGGACAGGACACTCAGGTCCCTTGTCCCCGCTCACAGAGCTCCATCAGTGTGTGAGCCTGTGGATGCTGTTCCTCGGGCATCCTGCATGGCTCAGCCCCAATTCCCGCTGCTGTCCCTGCCCGGGGGCTGTGGAGGAGCCTTTGGAAGGCTGTGGAGGAGCTTTGGAAGGCTCCTGGCACTCCCTTGTCCTCAGCTGACTCCTGCTCAGCTCATTAGCACCTTGACATTTGCGCAGCCTGGATGTTGGCGAGGAACAGAAGGCACATCTGTCTGCGTGCGCCGCTCCGAGGGGAGGAGCGCGGCTCCGCGCTGTTTAGAGCAGGCAGATGGGGGAGGAATTAATTTACAAAATTTTTTGAATGAAAACAATTCCAACAGCTCGAGTGCCCTCTCCCTCCCACGTCAGCTGTTTACAAACTGTCGAGTGGAATCTGTCCCACATGTCCCTTGAACCTACCCCAGTAACGCAGGGGAACCGAATTGAAATGCATCATGAAAAACTAATTTTGAAGGGGAGGGGGGGATGGGGGGGGTGAAAAAGAGAAATAATCCTGCCCACGGAGTTCAAACAACTTGTCTTGCTTCAGCTTACGCCAATTTTCATGTGCTTAGACAAATGTCACCAGCGGCAGACTTAATTGACTTCATTTTGATCTTTATCCTCATTAAAGAGCAGCGCCGTTGTTCCTCGCTGTTCCTGCACCCGCCCTGGGAAGGTGCTTCGTGTGAGGCTCTGATTAACTCCATTTGTTAAAGACCTGCCGAGTCTGAGGCCATCCAAATGTCACAGCGGGGACGGGGCTGGGGAATCTCCTCCTTCCTGGGGCAGCACGCTCGGGATCATGGAATGCTTTGCGTTGGAAGTGACCTCGCAGCTCGTCCGGTTCCATCCCCTGCTGTGGGCAGGGGCACCTTCCGCTATCCCAGGGTGCTCCAAGCCCCCTTCAGCTACTGTGGAACACCCGTTTTCTTAGGCTTGCCTGGAATTTCTGATCTCTCATTCCTTCTTTTAAATGGAGGGAAGATAATTGAAGGGAAAGTGCTCCAATTAATATGTTTTCTTGTAATTTTTTTTTTTTTTTTAATCTTGAGGACATCTCCGGCTCATTAGGGTTGGGTAAGTGTCTCTTGCACGATGTCCCTTGAAGCTTTCCAGACTCAGAGTCAACCCTGCCCTCTGGAATTTGGAGATCTGCTGTAGCCAAGCCACATGGTGAAGCACGGGGGAAAATTTGACTTCCCCAGCCCTCCATGCAAGGAGGACAAAGGAAAGGCAAACCACTATCCCTGCCCAAAAAATAAATGGGCCAAACTGATGGAGAACCATTTTTATAGGGAGCTGAGGGCTCGCATGTGATGAGCACAAACCCTTCTGAGCACGGCTGGGAGTACCTGTAACATCCCATTTCAGGATGCTGCACAACCCTGAAGAGTCTTTGATGGGTTTTGAATGCGTTTGAGGTGGAGCCCATGAAGGTCTCGTGGCAGTGACAGCTCAAGGCCACCCCACATGCAGAACAAGTCTTCTCTGAAAGCAGACCCTGGGTGGCAAAGCTGCTCCTGTGTCCCTGGGGCAGCTGCAAAGGAGACATAAGGAGCAGGGTCACCCCAGGCTGTTCCAGGGTCATGGAAAACACCCAGGGATGGATGGAGGTGTCCCCTGCATCCCAGGGATGGAGGCACAGGCGGGGCTGCTGGGGCTGAGCACGGCTCGGTACCGAGGTTCTCCCTCTCTGCACCTGGTGAGAATACCCAGCACGGCTGCGGCAGGGCTTGGCTCAGGAGAACGCTTTGGTGCCGGCTGAAAGGAGCAGAGCTGAGGGCAGGAACAGCAGCACAACGAGGAGCGGAATTTGGAGGGCTCTGGGATGGCTCCTCTCCGCTCCGCTCTTGCCGGCTTCTCCCGGGCAGTGCCCGCAGCAAACGGTGCGAGCCGGGCTGGAGAGACCCCGGGCATCCCCTCCGGGCTGGGCATTCCCCTCCAGGCTGGGCATTCCCATCCCTGCCGGACGTTCCTAACCCTGCTGGGCATCCCCATCCCTGCCGGGCATTCCTATCCCTGCCGGGCATCCCCTCCAGGCCGGGCATCCCTATCCCATCCCTGCCGGGCATCCCCTCTGGGCCAGGAATCCCCTCCGGGCCGGGCATCCCCATCCCTGCTGGGCATACCCATCCCATCCCTGCTGGGCATCCCTATCCCTGCTGGGCATACCCATCCCTGCTGGGCGTCCCCATCCCTGCCGGGCATCCCTATCCCATCCCTGCTGGGCATCCCCATCCCTGCCAGGCATCCCTATCCCATCCCTGCCGGGCATCCCCTCCGGGCCGGGCATTCCCATCCCTGCCGGACATTCCTATCCCTGCCGGGCATCCTCATCCCCGCTGGGCATCCCTATCCCCGCTGGGCATCCTCATCCCCGCTGGGCATCCTCATCCCCGCTGGGCATCCCCATCCCTGCCGGACATTCCTATCCCTGCCGGGCATCCTCATCCCCGCTGGGCATCCCCATCCCTGCCGGGCATCCTCATCCCCGCTGGGCATCCCCATCCCTGCTGGGCATCCTCATCCCCACCGGGCATCCCCATCCCATCTCTGCTGGGCATCCCTATCCCATCCCTGCTGGCATCCCCATCCCTGGCGGGCATCCCCATCCCTGCCAGGCATCCTCATCGCTGCTGGGCATCCCCATCCCTGCCAGGCATCCTCATCCCTGCCAGGCATCCTCATCCCCGCTGGGCATCCCCATCCCTGCCAGGCATCCCCATCCCTGCCAGGCATCCCTATCCCATCCCTGCCGGGCATCCCCTCCGGGCCGGGCATCCCCATCCCTGCCGGGCATCCCCATCCCTGCTGGGCATCCCTATCCCATCCCTGCCGGGCATCCCCATCCCTGCTGGGCATCCCTATCCCATCCCTGCCGGGCATCCCCATCCCTGCCGGGCATCCCCATCCCTGCCAGGCATCCCCATCCCATCCCTGCCGGGCATCCCCAACCCTGCCAGGCATCCCCATCCCTGCCGGGCATCCCTATCCCATCCCTTCTGGGCATCCCCATCCCTGCCGGGCATCGCTATCCCTGCTGGGCATCCCCATCCCTGCCGGGCATCCCCATCCCTGCTGGGCATCCCCATCCCTGCTGGCATCCCATCCCTGCTGGGCATCCCCTCCAGGCCGGGCATCCCCATCCCTGCTGGGCATCCCCATCCCCGCTGGGCATCCTCATTCCTGCCGGGCATCCCCATCCCCGCTGGGCATCCCCATCCCATCCCTGCCGGGCATCCCCATCCCTGGCGGGCATCCCCATCCCTGCCAGGCATCCTCATCGCTGCTGGGCATCCCCATCCCTGCCGGGCATTCCTATCCCTGCCGGGCATCCTCATCCCCGCTGGGCATCCCCATCCCTGCTGGGCATCCCTATCCCATCCCTTCTGGGCATCCCCATCCCTGCCGGGCATCGCTATCCCTGCTGGGCATCCCCATCCCTGCCAGGCATCCCCATCCCATCCCTGCTGGGCATCCCCATCCCTGCTGGGCATCCCTATCCCATCCCTTCTGGGCATCCCATCCCTGCCGGGCATCCCTATCCCCGCTGGGCATCCCCTCCGGGCCAGGCACCCAGATCCAGGCTCTGCCCGCCCCTGCCTTCCCCCCAGAGCTGTCGGAGCATCGCTGGTGCCGAGCATCCCGCCGGGAGGAGGTGAGGGAGTTTTCATCCAGCGGGGATGCTGAATGAGAGCCACACCTCTGCCGCCTGTGAATGCGGCGGATTTACAAACCTTCTCCCTTTTTTATTAGCGGCTTCTCCCCATGTAACCACGTTCCTGTGGGCCGGGGTTGAATGAAGAGAAGCTCCTGTTTTAATTTTTGCTGTCAGGAGTAACGGGTAAGTGTAGGAGGAGGAATATTAATCATCCCCAGCAGGCATTCTTCAAACTTAGAAACAGCATAAGGAAGGAGCCCAAATGGTTTAAACATTGCGGGGACCATTTGTATGGGAGTCTCATGCTTGGAAACGTGCAGGGCACTCTTTTCATTTTTTTGCTTTCACCCTGATTTAGCTTAAAGGGGAAGTTGTTGCTTTCCCACCTGCTTCCTGCAGCAGGGAGCAGGGCCTGATGTGCCTGCAGAGACCAGGGAGGTGTGCAGGGGTCATCAGTGCTGCTGTTGAATTCTCTGTGGCATCAATTAGCTGCTGCTGTTCCAAATTAATTTGCGATGTGGATGCAAAAAGAAAAAGGAGAGGGAGTATTTTGGGTCTTGCTGTTCTGAATGTTTGCACTGGTGTTGTAGCAGGTGTAGCCCTGCCATAGGAAAATGGAGATTTTTCCTTCTTTGGGGTGATTTGAGGCACCACTGGAGGTTCAGAAGGGACCTGAGTTATGCACCATGTGTTTTTGCGGGTCCATCACTTGAAGACAGGGTGGCTTTAATCCCCTTCTAGGGCTTTGGGAGGCCCCCAGCCTCATCCCCTGCCACACAGGTGGTGTGCAGGCTTGCTCACATCTTACCTGTGACTGAGGCGCTGCCCTCACCGGAAGAACTGCAACATCCTTATGTGACTCTTTCCCTTCCCTTTTTGCTTTTCTCTACCCTATTTTGCCTTTTCTTTTTTTTTTTTTTTTTTTTTTTTTTTTTTTTTTTTTTTTTTTGGTAATAGAGGAAGCCCCTGGAGAAGGGCACAGGGTGAGTTTTTGCTTTCCTGGAGGCTGCCTGTGTTTTCTACCAGAGCTGGAGCCTTTGCGCCTCCAGCTGAAGGCTGAGAGCTCCTGAGTGTCCCCATTGTGCCGCCCTGGGGCTGGCAGCCACCAAGGACAAACCCCCTCAGGCAGGTTGAGGGGCTCTTCCCTGGGGCAGGACAGGAGGCTTTGGGCCTCACCTGCTCTGCTGTGTTTTGTTCATCCCTGCCAGGAGCCTCTCTGGGCTCGGCAGGAACGTCCCCCACCGCTGTGTGAAATTGTTTCTCTCTCGCGCTGCTCTGCGGCTGAAATTGGTTAAGAGCCTCTGACTGGGAACCAAATTTCCTCTCCATCTCCTTGAGCACACAGCAAAGACTGCCTGGCAGCCTTCAGCGGGCCTCAAACGTGGCTAAACAAACGAGGGATGAGTTGCTCATGGCAGGGCTGGGGTCCTGTGATGAATTTTCCCAAACAAAGCGCGGCGGTGCCGGCGCTGAGCCGGCTCGTCTCGCCCAGGGGGCTCCCCGAGGGCAGACCTCAGGATGCTGGGCTTTCCCAGCAAGTGTTTCCCAAAAACAGACATGGTTTTGGGGCCAAGCTGCGTTCTCCCAGCCCAGCCAGCTTCCCTGCAGCACTCCCGGCCCCTTCTGGTGAGGCATCCCGAGCGCCGTGCCTGCGGGAGGCTGCAGCATTCCTGGCTCCCAGAGCTTTGGGGCCTGGTTCCACATGTGCAAAATGGGTTTATTCTTCTGCAGCAGCCCGTGTTCCCTCCCAGCCTCACAGGGTTTGTTTGGCTAGGGAGCACATCCACCGAGGATACCGGAGTGGGAGAGCAGGGCAAAGGGAAGAAAAAGCCCTTGTGTGACTGTGGTCAGGCATGGCCTGGCACCGAGAGCTGAAAGAATTGTGGCACCTGGAGCTGGCAAAGCTCCCAGATCCCCTTGTCTTGCCCCAAACCGCTCTGCAGGGGGTCGTGGGCCCCCCTGGCCCACGTTTGGTCCCTCCCCTGACAGCATCATTCAGCGCAGCAGCACGAAGAGCAGCAAGCTGTAATTTGCCGCTGGGGCCGTGTCCCTCAATGAAAGCTTCCTACGTGTCTCCTGGAAGATTATCCTATCAAATCCCCTCCTGCTCTGAAAGGTACGCATTTACAGCGTGACTAACGCCCAGAGATGCTATTATTCCATTTTATTCCGCAGCTTGTGAGTAATGTCTCATTAGAGATGGGGATGCATTCAGAAAAACATCATCTGCCTGCCGGAGCGTGGGCTGCGCCGCACGGGCGCCTCGCGGCACGGGAGCTGGCACGTGGATGGCTCCGGGAGGGGTGGCAGCACCCCGGGAGCCCTGAGCCAGCCCCGGGCTCTGCCTGCTGCCAGGCTGGCCTGGGGCTCTGCTCTGGAGCCCACAGCATCCCAGTTTCACTCCGTCCCAGTTCGAGCCCAGGCTGCGGAGCCGGCGCTGCTGGGCGGCGAGGGGCAGCGGCAAAGGCAGCAATGTCTGGTTGTGGAGGGGTTTTGTGACCTCCACAAGGTCTGTGCTTCCCTGCTTGTCAGGACCCAGGACATCCCTCTGGCTGTCCTGAGCAGCCAAGACCCCTGACAGGGGGCTCAGAGACCCTGGCACAGAGCCCAAAACACCTGTGGGTTTGATTATGACCCGTGGAGCAAATTACCAACTTTGTATGAAGATCAGCAAGCCACAACAGTTTAGGCAGAATAACAGTGAAGTTATCACGGGGTGGAAAAGTAGATTTTAGGGTTTTTGGTATGGGGGTTCAGGGGGCAAGATGGAGGAATCTGGGCATGTCCAGCCTTTCTCCTTCTTCTTCTTCTTGGCCTCCATCTTCTGCTGTGATCTTGGCACTTTTAGATTGGTTTAGAGTAGAAGCTCACTGTCTAACGTAGATGATAGGTATTGGAAACTCATTGTAAATATTGTACTCGTAGTTTTTAGTATAAAAAGATAACACGGCCCCGGGGGAGGCAGAGTGCCTTAGACTGCCTTGCTGAGCGGACCTCGGCAGGACGGGAGAAAGAATTTTATAGATAAGATACAATAAACAACCTTGAGACCGAGAAATGAAGAGCTCTGACTCCTTCTTCGACCGCCGGGCGGGGAAAAGAGACTTTCTAACTTATCTCGGGGTCACTCTGACCAGCTAGAGACCCCGACACCTGCTGAGCGCTTTTCTCAAATCACAGCTTTTGCTGTGGCTGAATATCCCCAGATTCTGGGGAGGTTCATGGTAATGGGATGGATGGGCTCCTGCCAGCGTTCCTGGCTCCCCAGCTGGGCATGTGGGTCTGTCCAGGCTGTGCTGCTCCTCTTGAGGCCACTCAGGTGTAAAAGCTCCTTGTCTAGGGATGGTCACCATTATCCTGCTCCAAAGGAATCCTGCGTATATGGGAGCTGACATCCTCTCTTCTATCCCGTGGGAAATGCCTGCTGTCCTCTATTCCCTGCATTCCCACTCCTGCAGTGTCATTTTTGGGATGTTCATCACAAGATCAATGGCTGGTTCCACTGTTGGGTGTTTTTGTGTGGCGCACATGTGGAGTGAGGTGGCACCGACCTTCCCCCAGGACTGGTGCAGCCCAACCCCCTTTTCCTGTGCTTCTGCTCGGCATCCCTGCTCCAGCATCCTCACCATCAACCATCCATCCTTAATAATTCCCTTTTTTTAGGAAGAAATCCTTCCCTGTGAGGGAGTGAGGCCCTGGCATAGGCTGGCCCATCCCTGGCAGTGTCCAAGGCCAGGTTGGACAGGGCTTGGAGCACCCTGGGATGGTGGAAGGTGTCCCTCCCCATAGCAGGGGGTGGATTGGGATGAGCTTTCAGATCCCTCCCAATCCAAACCATTCTGAGATTCATCTGCCTCATGCCAAAGAAAATGAGATGCAATTATTTATTGATGTATTTTTTTTCCAGGCGTTGTTTTTTCCTCCACCTCCTGCTGCGGAGGCTTTGGGGTGGGGTTTGTTGCTTGGCTTTTTTCCCCCTTCCCTTTTCAGTTTGCATCGACGGATCACTCCTTTCCCTGCTGTTTTTCTCTGTGCCAGGGGAAGCAGCCTGCGCCCCCTGAGGTGTTGTTAAGCTGAAAGGCTGGGAATTGACTGAGGCACGCTTGCACCTCCCACAGCCCATCAATGGGGAGGGGATGGATAAACCCAGCCCTGCCATCCCCATGGAAAAGGGGATGGATAAACCCAGCTCTGCCATCCCCACGGAGAAGGGGATGGATAAACCCAGCTCTGCCATCCCCATGGAAAAAGGGGATGGATAAACCCAGCTCTGCCATCCCCTTGGAGAGGGGATGGATAAACCCAGCTCTGCCATCCCCTTGGAGAGGGGATGGATAAACCCAGCTCTGCCATCCCCATGGGGAGGGGATGGATAAACCCAGCTCTGCCATCCTCATGGAAAAGGGGATGGATAAACCCAGCCCTGCCATCCCCATGGAAAAAGGGGATGGATAAACCCAGCTCTGCCATCCCCATGGAAAAAGGGGATGGATAAACCCAGCTCTGCCATCCCCATGGAAAAGGGGATGGATAAACCCAGCCCTGCCATCCTCATGGAAAAGGGGATGGATAAACCCAGCTCTGCCATCCCCACAGAGAGGGGATGGAATGGATAAACCCAGCTCTGCCATCCCCATGGAAAAAGGGGATGGATAAACCCAGCTCTGCCATCCCCATGGAAAAAGGGGATGGATAAACCCAGCTCTGCCATCCTCATGGAAAATGGGATGGATAAACCCAGCCCTGCCATCCCCATGGAAAAAGGGGATGGATAAACCCAGCTCTGCCATCCCCACAGAGAGGGGATGGAATGGATAAACCCAGCTCTGCCATCCTCATGGAAAAGGGGGTGGATAAACCCAGCTCTGCCATCCCCATGGAAAAAGGGGATGGATAAACCCAGCCCTGCCATCCCCACAGAAAAAGGGGATGGATAAACCCAGCCCTGCCATCCCCATGGAGAAGGGGATGAGGCAAAGATGGAAGGCTGCTCTGGGCATGCAGTTTTCAGAGCTGTTTTCTCTACAGCCCCAGGGTACCAGAGCACCCCCATCCCTTTCCAGGTTCTCTGGCTCGTGGAGCTGCTGCAGATGTGGCTTTGGTGTCCCTCATCCCACCAGGCTGGGACTCCAGGCCATGCTGGCCTGGTCCTGGTGGCTTGTGGCTCTCCTCCACTTCTTGCAGAGGCTGGAAGGATGGGCAAGAGGCTCCTGGTGTTTCCAGTTCAAGATGCTGAGCTCAGTAACTAATTTTTTGGCTGTAGTGGTGCTCAACAGCATATCCCAGAGTGGAGAATCCCTCCTTCCCTCACACACCAGCTGAGGTGTGTGATCCTGCCCATGAAATGTGGATGTGCTGGTGATGGTCCCACCGACCTGAGGGACAGGAGGTTGGGAATGCTGAACTCCAGGACTTGTGCACCTCCTGCCTGCCTGAAAGCAGCCCCCCAAAACAGAACAAGGGACAGGAACCCACCTGGGACCCTCCATGCCTTGAAAGGGCTGAGCTGGAATCAGATGCTGGGTTCCAGAGGCTTCCCACAGCATTGAGAGGGTCAGGCCCTCCTTCTGCTCCTTGGAGTGTTCTCCAGCCCCAGCAACTCCTCTTTTCTGAGGGGAAAGTAGCTGAAACACTGAACAATTAACCACTGCCACTTCGTTTTTAATTTTTTTATTTTCCATTTTGTTTTTTCATTCTTCCTCTGCCCTGCTCCTGCCTGTGCATGGTTTTCCTGTGTGACCTCGAGCTGCTCCCTGTGGGGCTGGGATGTCCCACAGAGTGATGGGCCTGGAGCAGGGTGAGAGGGCAGGACACCTCCTGCTTCTGGTTCAGATCATGCAATCCACTCCTCAACAGGGCAGCTCTTCCCTTGGAAAGCCATCAGTCCTCGTTTCCCTTCTCCAGTTCATGGGGATCCCCTCCTCAGGGGGATCTGGGCCTAAGGAGGGACTCTGGGATCCTTCTCCAGCTGCCCTGGGTCATGGGCAGGTGATCCAAGAGATCTCCATGTGCAGGGATTCTACCCCAAAGCCAACATTTCCGAAGGAATTGCTGCATATTCAGGATTAACCTTGAGTGTTTCTGTCTCACTGACCTCCCTTCCCACACGGGCCTGGTAAAGCCCAGTACCCTGCAGCCCACTCCAGGCTGTTCTTGCCATGTTGGCTCCTTCAGGTGGCAATAGCATCCCTTCTCAGCCCATTCCCTTTGGAAAATCCTGCTTTTCCATCCTTCTCCTGCTTGTAGCCAGTTCTGTGTCTGCCTTGTGCTCAAACCCCTTTGCAGCAAGAGCTTCTGTGGGAACTCTGTGGTGCTGGGATCCTGGCCTCTCCCTGCTGCTCTTTTTCTTCTGGTCCTTTAGCCCACAGAATTTATAGGTGTGGAAAAGAGGAGCAGAAACTTCACAGGCCACTCTTTGTGCAACCACAGAATCGCTGAGCTTGGGAAAGGCTCCTGGGACCCAGCCCAACCATTAAGCTAACACTGCTTGTTTTTACAGCTAGAACTGGTGTGCTCTTGGAGAGAAGAGCATCCTGAAGATCTTCTGGGACAGGGATGTCCCCAGGGACCTGTGGGGACAACCTCTGCTCAATCAGCTGGTGAGAAACCCTTCAGGTGAACGGTAATTCTGATGGGGCTGAGGGGGAGCCCTCTGGTGCTGATGTGGAAATGTTTTGTGGGCTCGTTCTGGCTTCGAGGAACCCAAAGAGGTTTCCCTGGATGCCCACCTGCTTTCTCCCTGCTTTTCTTCTTCTCCTGGCTGCCTGCTAGGAAGAGAGGAGGGAATGGTCCCAGTTGTGATCTGGGTGTCCATAAAGATAATTTCTACCCCTTTTCTACCATCCAGTGACAAGAAAACCACCATTGCCTGCTGGAAGGCTTCCAGTGCTCTGATTGACTGAACTTGTTTTAAAGCATTTACAGATGGTTTAACCCCACGTGGTGCCCTAAATACCCCCTGAAATGTCAGCAGCACTGATGGCAGCCCCATCTCCAGGTTGGCTTCATGGCAGCCTCCTGGATGTGTTATTTTTCCGAGTGGTTTCAGGTAATAACAGTGTAGGAAGTGTTCTGCTGTCAGTGAAACATCAACACAGGCAGCTCTCAGCAGGTAGCTGGTAATAAAAGAATCAATTGCTGCTGGTTCTAACAATCTATGGATTCACTCCTGAACTGCTAAAACCAAAATGCTAATGTGAAATCTGATTTTTTTTCCCCCTATATTTTTAGATAGCAGTGTCTCTCACTGTAGTTTTAATTAATTTTTGGAGGGGAGGGAGTTTTCAGCAGTAAATTGAATCTTAGCAAATTCATCTCTTTATCCTTAAGAGGCAAGTCCATGGGGGTCCATACAGGTTGTGTGTGTTTTCTGCTGCTGGGGTGATTTGGAAATGACTTTTTGTTTTTTTGAGGCCACAAGTTGTGGCCAGAAGCTCTGGTAGAAAACAGCCAGGGCTGGTGGCTGTGGGTTAAACATCTCTGCTGAGCAAGGGGGACAATGGGACAATGCTCCCTGGTGACTGCCCTGGTTATTCATCCCCCTGTCCCTCCCAGCTGCTGAGCCAAGCTCCCCGTGCTGGCTGCCTGAGCAAGGAGCTGAGCAGCCCCAGCCTCTCCTGCAAAAATCCCCTTGCCAGGGGAGGCTGTGCCTCAGCTCCGCTGCCTGGCGCTGCTGGAGGAGCCTGGCTTCCCAGGGAAAGCAGGGAACTGTCAAGGAATAACTGATCACAGGAGAATCCCTCGTGAAAAAAGCAGAAGCTGGAAATAAATTAACCGGGAGGGAAGCGCTGCTCTGCAGCTCTCAGCTTCTAAAGAGGTTCCTCTGCCTTGGAGCTCCTGTGAGAGCTGTGGTTGCTGCAGCTCTGAGTGGGGATCATTTTCCAGCCTGGCCTTGGGCACTGCCAGGGATCCAGGGGCAGCCACAGCTGCTCTGGGAATTCCATCCCAGCCCCTGTCCACCGTCCCAGGGAACAATTCCTAATTCCCAATATCCCATCCATCCCTGCCCTCTGGCAGTGGGAGCCATTCCCTGTGTCCTGTCCCTCCATCCCTTGTCCCCAGTCCCTCTCCAGCTCTCCTGGAGCCCCTTCAGGCCCTGGAAGGGGCTCTGAGGTGTCCCTGGAGCCTTCTCCTCTCCCCAGCTCTCCCAGCCTGCCAGGTTAAAGCCTTGCAGCTCCTTGGTTTGGTCTCAATCCCATAGAAGGGATTGATTTGACTCCTGGTCACCAAATTCTCAAGGCCTCTCCCTTCCAGCATCATTTCCTGAATTCCCACAGGCAGCCACTCTGTGAGGGAACTCTGACTTGAATTCAATTTAGTTTGCTATCTTGTTGAGGATAGAAAGGGAGCAATTCTCTCAAGGGTGGACAGCTTTATTTTTAATTTCTTGGCTCCTGTGGTGTGTGCAGCAGCATCTCACCCTGCGGGCAGGGATCACAGCAATCATCCCATCAGAGGAAAAGGGGTTGGTTTTGGTGTTGGTGTGATGGTACCACCTTTCCATCACAGTGAAACACAGCCCTGGGGTTCCCAGCAGAGCCTCCTGGATAGGAATAACTCAGCTGAGTGCAGACAAATCTACACAAAGCTCCCCAACACCAGCCAGCTCTTCAAGCAGAACCCAAGGCACAGCAGTACCTCACCAAAATACATTGCAGGTATTAGAGCAGCTTCTCCCAAGGCTAAAATAATCTTCTGGGGGCATTTGGCTCTCTTCAATTCTTGAGGGAAGGGCTCCCTTGGCTGAGATAATTCCAGCTCTGTAGTCACTGCAGGCAAATGAAGAAATTGTGTTGTGTGGTAAAACATGGAAGGAAGAGAATCCAAATGTTGTGCTCTAAGGGGGCAGAATCTGATCTCACTCCAGGAAGCTGCGGTACCCAAAAAGGTTTTTTAGGCGAGGACCTAACCTCTGACCCCTCAGAGCCTCCAGTGAGAAAGCCTGGAATCGTTTTGGGAAGCCCAGGAAGATCAGAACAACTGATCCAGGTGTCGACTCCCTCCCAGAACCACCCTGGTTTGGTGAGGCCAAACCTCCCTTTACAGGAAGGATGCTGATTCTCCAGGGCTGTGTCCCTGCTCTTCCATGTGCCCTCTCTTTTTAAATGCAAAATTTGGGAAGAAGAACCAAGCTTAGGGTGACCGCTTACAAGTTCAACAATATCATCTCTAATTTCCTTTACAGGGCACAAATTACTTTGTTAATGAGAAGTAATTGATTCCAGTGACTTTATTGTTTGCTTTAGCTGTCTAAACTCTTTTCCAGAACACTTTAGCACACAAGGTTCTCTCCCTGATTGTCCTCCAGCAAGAAAGTTGTGGGGGGGGAAAAAAAAATCCAATTTCTCCACAGATTCCTTTTCCCTACCCCTGTGACAGCCTCCTGCCATCAGGGTGGTTTTGGGAGCTCTGTTTGGAGGGGCTGTTTTGGAAGCCCTGGCTGCATTAGGGATGCATGCTGGACGTTCTCTCCCAGCCTCCTGCCAAGGTTTCCCTTTCTGCCCCATTAGGGCTGGATCCAGAGTTCATCTGTGGGAATGGGAGCTCTGCTCCCTGCCCCTGCCTGCAGGGGGATGCTTGGGGACAGGGGATGTTCAATGGGATAAAAGCAGGCTTTGTGCTGCTCCCAGCACGCTGCAGACTCACAGCCTCTCTTCTAACTGTGCTTTTCCTCCTCTTTTTGTTTTCTGGATGTTTTGTTTGCTTCACCTTCCATTATTCTCACTGCCTTTGGAGAGTGCTCCCTTTTCTGCCTTCCACGAGTATACATGGAAGCAAAGCCCACAGTCTGCATGGGAAAAGGGCCTTCCTGGGGCTTGCAATCTGCAGCATTTCAGGGATGTGCAGTGGAGGTGCTGTGGTACTGAGAGAAGGAGCCACCACCACCACAGAGCTCCTGATTCCCAAGGGAATGTCCCCTGGGGTGCCAGGACACAGGGAATGGCTCCCACTGCCAGGGGGCAGGGCTGGATGGGATATTGGGAATTAGGAATTGTTCCCTGGGAGGGTGAGCAGGCCCTGGCACTGCCCAGAGCAGCTGTGGCTGCCCCTGGATCCCTGGCAGTGCCCAAGGCCAGGCTGGACACTGGGGCTGGAGCAGCCTGGGATGGTGGAAGGTGTCCCTGCCCATGGCAGGGGGTGGCACTGGATGATTTTAGGGTCCTTCTGGCCCAAACCATTCCATAATTCTGTGAATTCCTTGTGCTCTCCATCCCTCTGCTCACTGTTTGGAATGAACTGAGGGTTCCTTTGGATTCTCTTTCTGCTGTGTGGCAACAACAAAGGGAGGGGCTCTGGTAAGCTCAGCCTGGTTTTGTATTACTGCACCTGGGGCTCTCTTTTATTGCCAGGTCCCACAGTCCTGTGAAGTATTTTTCTAATTCTCACTAATTTCTGCTACTTTAAGTAATTATTTTGTTCTTTATCCTCTGCAGATTGCTCCAAATACCCCCTTTCCAGATCCTTCAGGCTCTGAGAACAGCACATGACACAGCCCAAATTGCCTGGGGATTCCCCTGGGATTCCCTCTGCTGGGAAAAATAACCATTTTATCCCTACCTGTCCCTTCCTGTTTCCTACCAGCTTGGAATTCGCTCGAGAACTTTTCTTCTAATCCCAGGGGAGATTCATTTCCAAGGTGTCCCTGGTGAGGAAGCTTTTGAGGAACCTGGTACCAAGTAAATTGCCTCTATTCTGCATGCATTGATGGCCACAAAGGATTCCCCAGGAGCCACGATTCCAGCTTCCAAAAGAACAGCTTCCTTCCATCCCAGTTTTCTAATTATCTGTAATGTTGTTACACAGCTTCCACTGCTGTGCTTGGTGTTAAACTCAGTGATCAGTAGCTCAGTTAATTCCTCTTTGGATTTTTTAAAATTTGTTTTATTGTGTTTTTTTTAATTTTGTTTGTTTGTTTGGGGTTTTGTTTGTTTGTTTTTTGGAATTTTTTGTTGTTGTTTATTTTATTTTATTTTATTTTATTTTATTTTATTTTATTTTATTTTATTTTATTTTATTTTATTTTATTTTTTAAACTGGCCACTTCCTCCATTCTGAGGCTGACAGGCCCAGAGCTGATGTCTTCCTTATTCTGGCTCATCCCTCATTTGCCCTGATGATGGAAAAGGTGGCACCTGGATGTGAATTATGCTTTCTGCAATACCAAGGGAGAATATTTGACCTGTGAATGCTCCAGGTTTATGAGGATCACACAAAACAAGTGTGTTTGACTGGGGACACTGTGTCATTCCAGTTTTTGGGTGTGAGGAGCTGAGGGTGAGCACCACAAAGCCCTGTCCCTCTCTGTCTGATGCCACATAATTTTTGATTTTTAGGGCTACCTTTGCAGACAAGCTCTAATAACCAGCTTTGTGACCCAAGCTGCCTTTGCAGGCTGCAGGAGCTGCACAGAGATGCTGTCCCAGGATCCTTCCTGCTGCAGCCTGGGAGCTGCTCCTCTGTCTTGGTTTGGAAAGGCAGGAGTGTGCTAAGGAAGGCAGGAGCCTCCCCTGAAATGGAGAATGTAAACCCTCCCCACCCCTCCGAACTGCTATCAATTTTAAATTAAGGGGCTCTCAGGCAAAAATATGGGAGCAGGAAATAACAGTTCTTTAATAGGGAAAGAAAAAAAATAAAAGGATGAAATAAACAATGCAGTAAACCAGAACAACACTGACAGAGTCAGAACCCAACCTGACACCCTGTGGGGTGTTGGTGGCAGTCCCATTGGAAATGTGGCTGCAGCCCTCCTGAAGTATCAGGTGTGGTTCTGCTGGAGCGAGGGGGATCTGTAGAGAAGGATGTATTCTTCCTCTGAAGATCCAGTGGAAGAAGAGGCAGCTGCTGTTCCTCTGGGGAATCCCGAGGAGAAAGCCGTGCTGGTGTCTCAAAAAACCTCTGGATTATATCTGGGTAGGAATGCTTGGCTCCTCCCTCTGGGCTCACATCTCCCAGTGGGATGCTGCAGTTCTTATCAGCCATGCAGGGACATTCAATACTCTGTTATCAGCAATGTCCCCTCCCAGGGAGGTGTGAATGTGGTCACTCAAAGAGAGAGATAAAGCAAACTGCCCACTTGACAAAGGTAATCTGCCACACAGATGGGAATTGAAAACATCTTGCACTGCAATCTTCAACATCCTCTCCCACCAGGAATGGCTTTCAGAGCACACTCTGGCCTGGCTCTGCAGACCCAAATAAGCTGGCCCTGTTCAGAGGTGATTTTTCCCCAGGGCAGTGCAGGAATGCTGTTCAGGTTGCTGAGCTATCTCAGCTTGAGGAGCTGAGTTCTCCTTCAGCCTGCAGCAGGCAGCCTGCCAGGCATTTTGCTTATAAATATTTTCAGCATTTCTTTGAAGCCACATATTTTGGGGTGGTTTCCACCCCCCTCTCCTCATTCCCATTGTGTCCCCCACCTCTTTTTTTTTTCTTTCCCCCCCATGGAGGACATCTTCTGGTTTCAGGAGAGATCCCACCGAGGGCTGCAGCCCAGGAATTCCTGCAATCTTGAGCCACTCTCTGAGCGTTCCCAGGGCTGGATTCAATTGACAAGAGGCTCTGCAGCCAACCCCCTTGGACTGCACATGTGTTTATTTAAATGTCAGTGGCCCACACAAGCTGAATACCTATTAGCTGCAGCATGCCTCAAATCCAAAGCAGAGCTCCAGTTCATATTTATTGTTCAAAGTACAGATCCCTTTACTGTTGTCATTTCGGTCCCCTCGTATTTATGGAATTATTCAGGCAGCTCTGAGAAGTTAACTAGCACTTTGCAGTGTTTCTTTACTGCCAGGGTATAATATCTGTCTGTAATAAATATATAGGTAAGGGATTTCAGAAACAAAACAAAACAGCAACAACATATTGCATGTGAAAACTTTACTAAGCAAATAAAACATTCCCTGCCAGAGATGCAGAAAAAACACCAGCAAGCTGGTACCATCTGAAGTCAGTTAATGAGCAGGAGATGGGTAATTCCACTCTATTCTTTTAACTCTTGTTCTCTGCCATTCTCCAGGGCTCCTCTGCAAAGCACCCAGGCAGAATGGAAATAAATTGCTAAGGGCTGTAACAAGAGGATTTTTAAGGGCTGGTGGGGACTGAGGGTTCCACAAATCCCTGACAGGAGGGAGCAGCCAGGTGGGAGTCAGGTTACAAGAGACAGGACAAGAGGGAAGGACCTCAGGTTGTGCCAGGGGAGGTTTGGAGCGGATATAAGGGAATGTTTCTTCATGGGAAGGGTCGCAAGGAGCTGGCACAGGCTGCCCAGGGCAGTGGTGGAGCCACCACTCCTGGAAGTGCTCAGCAGCTGTGTGGATGTGTTCTAGTGGAGAACGTGGTGGTGGTGCTGGGTGGACAGCTGGACTCAGTGATCCCAAATGTCTTTTGCAACCTAAATGGTTCTTTTGTGACCTCAAGGCAGCCAGGCTGGGTGTAAGGGCTGCTCTTCTGGTGTTGGGACTTTCTGGGCATGAATAACCTTGGAAATGCCAGTACCTGGTATGAGCAGTGACAGGGAGGGTTTGCCTCTGCCAGCAAAGCTCATGGTGGCCCTGGGAACAAAGGGAGCAGCTGTGGATAACGGGTGTGCTCTGGGCATGGTCACCCCTCCACGACACGAGGAGCTTCAGTATCCTCATTTCCTAGGCTTGGTTTATCTCTTCTGAAGGGGAATGGAGACAGAAAACATCTTTTGCACTTGATAGCCTAAAAACCTGCCCCACTTCAGTTCTAACAGTTGGCTCAGTGAAGAGGCATCCAGCAAAAACAAAACAACAAACCAACAAAAAGATACTCTCTGTTTAAAGCAAAGCTGTCTTAAGTCAGTTTTTAATTTCACTGGCAGCATTCACCTGTGATCTTTCTTAGTCTGGAATGAGGAGAATGCTCACATTTGATTTGAGAGAATAACAGTTTAATTAAGGGGGAAGAAAAAAACCAAAAAAAAAGAACTTTCTGTTTGGCTGGGGCAGTTCTGCTGACGTGAATGTGAGTTACTCCAAGCGGGATTTTGGGCTCAGGTCCAGAAGAGCAAAAGTGCTCCTTTAAACCCAACTGTAAGGCTGCTGTTCTGCAAGGGGCTGTCCTGCTGGCTCATTAAAAGCCAGGGAAGATGGGATGCCTTGGGAGCAGGGACCATTTCCCATCCAGGCTGCAGTGAGGGGAAGCTGCCCAGCTCCCGTGGCTCCCTGGTGGCCTTGCCCCTGCTCCTGGGGCTCAGGGGTGTGCATCCCAAAACCAGCCCTTCACCTGGCATCCTCACCACCAGCCCCAGCACTCAGAGCCCACTGACTCCAGGGAACAGCCCTACAGTTCTGGGATTAATCCTTGAAGCTGCTGCTGAGAAGGGCTGGCGAGGCAGCCGGCTTTGCCCCGTGGGGCAGCAGAGGAAACCCAATACCAGGGCTGTGTGCTTGGCACCTTGGATGAGAGAGGGATTCAGGGCTTGGGAAGTCCATTTCCAAGGGAAAGTGCCTTGCAGCACGTGAGGAAGTGATGGGATCACCATCCCTGGAAGTGTTAAAGCAACGTGCAGGTGTGGCACGTGGGGGATGCAGGTTGGTGGTGGGCTTGGCAGTGCTGGGGTCAAGGCTGGATTTGGTGATTCTAGAGCTCTTCTCCAATCTTCCTGATCCCATCATTCCAGGAGCTGCAGGTGCATATCCTGCCAAAGGGTGACCTCAAGCTCTGTATGGTTGCATGCTAAAGACTGAGGATGCCTTTGAAGAGGTTTCCAGGTCTGACTTTATGTCTGAGGAGAAACCTCAGGAGAGCCTTTTGGGGTGTGACCCCAGAGATGGATTTACAGACAGTCAGTAACTGAGGCGCCCCGAACTGATGGATGCTCTGGGAATTCAGCTGGGAAATATGTGAGAGATCTTCAGAGAACTTCTTCTTTCACGATGGCACAGGAGTCCACCTTCCAAAATCCTCAGTCTTGTGGCAAGGTCCCTGTGGCCAAGCACGGGAGAATGTGTCACCACAGATCTCTGTCACATCCAAACTATATTCTTGTACCTGTGTTGGACACAGCTCCTTCCTCTGCTCTGATAATTGCAGTTCCAAATTAGTTTTCCAACCTCGTAAATTCTTCTTTTGTTGTGTTAAGGCTTATCCAGCTCCATTTTATTTTTGGCTGGCTGTGGAGCGCCAGCCTCCAAGCCAAAACTCGATGGTAAATCTGTGACAGTCTCTATCAGGAAAAAGGATAATGATGGCACCCAGGAGTTTTATCAGCCACAGCTGTTGCACTGTTTGCTGGAGAAATTGTTCTTTGAAATATACAACCAAAATAAAGAGCCGAGCATCTGCAGCACTGTGGATAATTTAACAAGTAATCTCCCCTGAAAGACTTGTCTGCCTTTACCAACAGCAAGGTGATAAAAAGTGTTCTTTCCTATGGAGACAGGCTGGGAGTGCTCACCCTGGAGAGAAGGGAGAAGGCTCTGGAGAGAGCTTAGAGCCCATTTTAGCCTAAAGAGGCTCCAGGAGAGAGGGAGAGGGACTTGGGACAAGGACCTGCAGTGCCAGGGCAAGGGGAAACGCTTCTCACTGAAGCAGGATAGATTTTGATTAGCCATGAGGAAGGAATTCTTCCCTGTGAGGGTGGTGAGGCCCTGGCACAGGGTGCCCAGAGAAGCTGTGGCTGGCCCATCCCTGGCAATGCCAAGGCCAGGCTTGGAGCACCCTGGGATAGTGCAAGGTGTCCCTGCCCATGGCAGGGGGTGGGATGGATGGGATTCTATGGTTCCTTTGACCAGCAGGGAAAAAAAGCCCCAACACCTTCTGTCTCCTGTGCAGGCACATCCCAGTTCTGGCCCACCACACTTGCCACCACGTGAGTGATTGCTGCTCCTTGGTCTCTGTGTATGAGCAGAACACGTCCTGATACAAGAGAAAGGCTCTGCTGGTAACTCAGCCTTTAATGTCCAACAGGTCACCTGGCAAGCAGCTCCTGGTGAGGATGAGGGGAGGTCCATGTGCCTCATGTCCTCGGACCACAGCGGGAAGGAACATCCCAAACCAGCCCCACTGCCAGGCTGTGCACACATCCCATTGCAGCATCACCCCTATGGAAACCCTTCCTTTCCCACAAGGAGGGGCACACAGCCCTCATTGTGCAGTTATTGATCCACGTATCAGCTCCTCACGCTCCAGATCTGGGCTGCTCCCCATGGCCTCGCTGCTTTTTTAAAACAACTCTTCCGTTTGAGTTTCCATCCCGTCCCTGTCAGTCCTGTCCTTGGATCTAGCCCAGGAAACCATAGGGTTTCTGTGACCTGCTCTTTTGCAGAATGGGAACTCTGCCTTTTTTTTTCTTTCTTTTTTCCTTGTGGAAGAAAGCTAGAGGGACCTCCTGGTCTTTTAGAGGCCTTGTGACCCTGGAAGAGGGAAGTAGCTCTCCTTTCAGCCTGTGTTTTAGAGTCACACAGGCATTTCTAGGGCTGCAGAGGTTTTTTGACTCCTCTGACCTCTCATCCTCACACATTCTAAACTTTATTTTTGTCATTAATGGGCCAGCACTCACTTCTTGCATTTCTATTAAACAACGTATCAGGGCTGGATTCCAGAGTCCCACCCAGCTATTTAACAGGGTTTGAGTGTAACCCTTCAGACTTTTCAGACATTCCTCTCATTATTTTGATGCCACTGGTGCTATTCTCACACTGCTGCTGGCACATCTTGCTCTGCTCTGATCCTTTTCAAGAACTTGATGGAGGTGCTCGTAAGGAACACAAATTTTTAACATATCACGTTTAAGGAGCTTGCATTAGGAAAAAAATTCCTTGCTCCTTGATAAGCAGACAGAGAAAATTTGAGGTGTTTTAGTGCATTAGTGGATTCCAGTCCAAAGCTGTGGTTTTGGTTTTGCCCTAGGAAAGGGAAGACAGAGGTTTTGTCAGATGCAAAGCACAGGTGCTTTTTAATAGATACTGGTATTCAGGAAATGCTGTGACCCACATGAAATGAGATTAAACAATCCTCACAGCAGCAAAACAGAGCAGGGAATAATTGGGAATTTGAAAGGCCCATGCAATTTTGTCCACACACATCATCTATCAGTACTACTTTAGTGTCAAGTGCTTAAAATCCTGAGATCATCCTGGTGCCTTGTTATGAAGGCAGCAATCCAGAGGCTTCTGGACTGCCAAGCTCTAAAACATCTCGGTGCTCTGCTGCTGGTTCCTTCAAAACCCATCTAAGCTCAGAGCATGGGAAGATGATTTAGAAGGAAATTCCTCAGTATAAGGGCAGTGAGGGTGCCCAGAGCAGCTGTGGCTGCCCCTGGATCCCTGGCAGTGCCCAAGGCCAGGTTGGACGGGGCTTGGAGCACCTGGGACAGTGGGAGGTGTCCCTGCCCATGGAGGAGGAACCCAGGAGGCAGAACAGGGATGTGCACTTGGATCCCCTATATCGTGGGTGTGTGCTCTGAACTCCAAGATGCTGCAGGCTCTGGGCATCTCCACGAGCACTGCAGGGACTCTAATGCAGGTTCTGAACAGGACAGGGAGCTGTGGGTCCCTGGTGGGCAGCAGAAGCTCCCTGCAGGCCCTGGTGAAAAGCTGTGTTTAAGGCTTGCTCCTGTGCTCAGCATTCCCCAGGCAGCTGCATCCAGAGCACTCAGAGCTGAACCAAGGCCACTCCCCGTGGATCGCATCCTGCCACATCCTGAACGTGTTTGCAAGCCCCAGAGAGCCCTGGGTTCCCTTCTGGGGGCTGCAGTTGGAGGCTTGGCTTTTTATTCCAGATCTGTCCCACAGTAGATTGGATCCGCGACAGGAAAGACTCCAAGCACGAGCTCTGCCAGCTGCTCCTCGTCTGCAAAATCTGAAAGTTGCTGCTCCTGAAGCCAGGCATTTTTATTTGCATGAGAAAGCTGTAGCTGACTGTAAGATAGTCTGTGATCTGATTTTAAAAGAAAAGGATAAAAATAAGTCTAATTGTGTTCTCGTTCTGCCTCAATTTAGCTGCTGGCCGTTCTCTTTTGTGCTCCCCACATTTCTGGAAAGCTGGTTGACACTTATTTAGGTTGGCACAAACTAAATATAACCAAGTGTGTGTGAAAGAGCATGGACTGGGTCACAGCTTCCAGAGCAGCAGAAAGGAGCATTTTGCTTTAAAATACAAAAATCCAGCTCTTTCTGAGACAGCTCAATGAAACACACACAACCTGAACAAAAAGTGAGTGCTCCATTCAACTCCTGAATGCTGCTGAAATTTTTATTTTATTTTTTTTTGCCAGCTTTTACAGTCCACAGCCTTCTCATTCAATCCTGAATAATAGCTTTGAATCGGGCTGTAAAAGCTTCCGAAGTTTGAAGTCTTTTGACAAGTTAATTTAGCTGTATGGTAAAAAGTTTTTCCCCCAGATAGAATAAAGCCATCATCTCATGAATGTAGTAGTCAGCCAAGGGAAAGAAAACACCATTAGGATTAGAAATGATGGGCTTTCTGGAGATAGTTTGTGGTTTAGTGTAATCTACTATCAATATTTCAGCAGAAAAATATCCTACTCGTCATTCAGCTGCAAGTCAGTCTCTTCACGTAAAACCAACACCCAGGGGCCAGGCTGCAAATGTTTTTATTTCCATTTTTCCTCTTTTTTTTTCCTCCTCCTTGTCATATTTTTCTTACATTTATTTAGATTTTAATTGTTTTTCACCCTGGACAATGCCTGTTTTTTTTTTTTTTTGCCTGGTTGAAAGAGGCAAAATAGAAAAATGGATCAATATTTCCTTGAAGGTTCCCACTATAGAGAGACACACCCCACATTTTTCTCCTAGCAGCTGCCATGGATGATAATAAATATGATAAATTGATGCACAATTCCCTTATTTTTAATATTAAGAATGGGAAAATGAGTGCTGATAAATTAAGCCTATCCAACAGTTATTCTAGCCTCAATTTCACAAAGATTCCATATTCATTTTAGACTTATTTCTGCTTTTTTATCTCAATGTAAGCCTTAATGTGCTACTAAAATTGACTGAAACCAAAAAAACACCAAACCAAAAAAACAGTTGAGGGGAAAAAGAGATTTCTTTCATCTCTTAATTCTTCAGTTTAATTTGGAGGGATGATGACACTGTAAGAACTTTTGGGCAGTGGTTTGTAATGGCCACAGAATAATTTTTCTCTCTGCAGTAGGAATGATGATCCTTGTGGATCCCTTCCAAGTCAGGATATTCCATAACATAGTTGAGAGCATAGCTGCTAAATAAATAGGAAGTCGATAGAAATCCAGAAAAAGATTGAAAACAAACTTCAGCAAGCAGTTTTATTTTAAAGGGGTATTGTACTCAGTCATTGTAAAATGACCGCCATAACAATCCAGTGTATCTCCATCAGCAAAAATAAAGCGTAAATATGGACAAGAAAGCAAACTTTACATTTGTGACCTCCATTTTGAACTTCACCTGCTTGTTTTCCCCCCCAGGCAGGGGACAGGGACTTGATTTTGCCCAAAACAACAGCAATAACTTGTTTCCAAGAGTTTGGCTCACACTGCTTCAGGATTTCAGCTCTTCAGGCCCTGAGTGCTGCAGACTTGATGAAGTGTGGGGTGTGCAGACAAGCTGGGAAGCAGCTCCTGCAGCCAAGCACAGGCGTGGGGGGCTCAGAAGTGGAGGAGAACCACCTTGCTCTGGCTCACAGCGAGCTGTGAGGAGAGAACGAGGAGTTCCAGCTGAAGCAGAACTCACCAGCATTGAAAAACCACTAACAACAGAACAAAACCCCACAATAAAAGGTATGCTGGAGGAAAAGACAGGATGGGGCAATGCAAAGGTAACATTGCCTGTCCCATCAGAGCTGTGCTCTGAGCTGTGGGGGTTTGATGGGGTTTTCCTTTTGATAGCAAAAAGGAGTAAACCAGTGGGACAGATGGAGGACAGGGAGTGGGAGATAAAGCACAGGAGGGTGATGGGGGGACAGGAAAACCAGGGGAGGTCAGTGGTGGAGACTAAATGATCAGGAGGAAGGAGAGGGAGCCATCAGCAGGTCGGAAATTGTGCCCAGGCTTGACTTTTCTGCAAGGACACAATGGCACTGCCACTTGGAGTAGATCTTTGGTGTCTGGGCTCCAGAGGAAGTTCCTGCTGGCTCTCTTCCTAACTCTCTCCTCCTTTTTTTTTTTTTAGCCTGTGGAGTGGCAGGGTTGGAGTGGAAAGCTGAAGCACCCTCTTTTACTTTCAGCAGCTCCCTGTGACTAGCGAGGGCAATTAGCTGGAGTGTTGTGATGGCTGTTTCCTGCTTGAGAACATAAAAAATGGAATCATTCCTGACAAACAAGGAGTTCAGCTAAAGATGAGGTGGAGGTAGGCGGGAAGTTCTGTAATTGCTTTTTATTTAAATCTTTATGAATTAGCTCTGCCAGGGTGTTGGTTTTTATTTTAGATTTTTATTTTTTGCTCCAACAGGCTTCTGAGTAAGTTTTTCAGCCGCAAATACAGTAAAAACAGACTATATACAGCTATAGGCAACATGTTGGATTTAACATATAGCAAGAAGCCTTTCCCTTGTGAATCTCTGAGGTCTAATTTCCATGAGCAACCACCAAGGTTTAATTTTCTGCCATTATGCACAGGTTAGCCTAGACTGGGTATTAATAGAGACACGTACTCACACCCACAGCCACAGGTACAGCATCAATCAAAACCTGAAGGTAGAACTTCCACTCCATGGCAACTTCCAGGGCACAGCTCTCTCCTCTCGTTTCCTGTTTCCAAACTGCTCCAGCAGTGCGGGGAGGGAAGGAAGCAGCTGGGTTGGTTGTAAGCCATGTTCAAAGGGTTTGGGACCAAATCCCCCCACGGCTGCAGCAGAAACGGGGACCAGGGGAGGCCAGACGCTCACTTGATGCCACAGCCACCAGCAGCAGAGCTCTTGCCTTGGCAAATATTGCCCTGCCCTGGTAACCCTCTGGCCCTGAAGCCCTTCCACCCATGGGCGCTCAAAAATAATTTGGGGGGTTATTGATGCACACATTCCCCCACCCACCCGAGCTGGCCCCAGCAAGGAGGGCAGAACAACTCTGGGAAACCTCAGCAGCCAAGGAACAACAAACAAGCCCAGGAGCCCCAAGAAGCTGCAAATGAAACAAAAAGGGCTTGGCTTCAGGCAGAAGGGGTGTCCTTAATGCCAGCGGTGCTCTCAGGTGTGCATTCCAGGGAAATGGCACCATTTCCTGGGAGCTGTGGACAGCCTGGAAAAAACCCCAAAACTTTAAGGATCTGATCAATGTGCCAAGGGTTTTTGTAAGGGCAGCCTTTTCAAATGAAAACACAGGTGGTAAATACATCCAAAAAAGTGAAAGAGAAAAGGAGCAGTGTTTATATACTACCATGTATATGCAGAATTTGAGAGAGGGACAAAGTTGTTAGCAATTCCCATCAGGTCCCAGAATTTATGTAAATCCAGATGGCTGAATGACAGGAGTTCATTTGTTTCTTTTTAAATTTTTTTTTTCTATAAGGGAAATCTGGAAGTTTTAAAAACAATTTAGCAAGAGCCAATTAATCAAACCCACCAGAAGCGTGCTGGGATGGCTGCCTGCGAATAAGGAATGTCATGTTTCAGCTTGCCTTAGGCAAGGATGGGAAGAAACTCCTTGGAAGCTTAGCAGGAAATCTCCTTTCCACTGTCCCAGGGTGCTCCAAGCCCTGTCCAGCCTGGCCTTGGACACTTGCAGGGATCCAGGGGCAGCCACAGCTGCTCTGGGAAACAGAAATAATGGGATAACACATCGCCGCTGGGATGTTCCCAGCGGATTGCGTCCCACAGGATGAACTTCTTGCACCCAACACTGCAGGATTTTCCTTCCCATCATCTGGCATGTTTGGGAGCAGGACTCGGGGAGTTTTGGGCACTGCGTGAATCAAGAAAATACGAGTGAAGCGAGATGTGTCAGTTCAACGGGGTAATGCAAGGTACAACTCAAAAATCAATCAATCGCTGCGAAAACGGGGGTAGAGGGAAGCATTGCCGGAAAACTCCATTTTATTTCTTGATTTCCCCTCGGTAATTCAGGCAAGTATGTTGAGCCATGCCCTGCCCTGTCTGTCGTTCACCCCTCGCCTCAGCTGTTGTTACAGGCGATACCTGCCGGAAAACACAGAACGGCCCGTGAGGGAGCAGGACCGCGGCTGCGGGGCGTAAAAACACCCCAAAGTTCCCCGTTTAACCGCAATACCGTCCATACGGCACGGATCGCAGCTGCTGTGGCCTCTGGGGTTGGGGGGAATCAGGAACCCGAATCCCGAATCCCGATCCCGGCGGGGCCGCGGGCTGGGGGCCAACATGGCGGCCCCTGTCCCGCCCCCCGGTCGCCATGGCGACGGGCCGCGCGCCACGGGGCGTGGCCGGGGGCGCGCGGGGCGGGGCCCGATTGGTCCCCTTCCCCCGCGCGGCTATAAATAACCCGCGCCCGCTGATTGGCCGCGGGGAAAAAATGGTTGCACCACGTGACTCCCCATCTAAAAAAATTTCCAAGATGGCGGAACCCGTCACGGGCTGAGTCCGTCGGTGGCGCGCTCCGCGCCGGGGGGGCCATCGCCGCGCAGCGTCCCCGCCTCGCCCGCCGCCCAGGTCAGTACGCGGCGCTCCGTCGCCGCCGAGCCGCGCCGCCCCCGCCGCCGCGCCCGGGCTGCCCGCGGCGCGGGCCCTTTAAGGCCGTTCGCCTCCCCGCCCGGCGGGCTGGCGGCGCGGCGGGGCCGCTCCCGGGGGCCGCTGGTCGCCGCTGCGCCGCGGCCGTGGGAGGGGGAGGTGACGGGCAGCTGGCGCGGCCAATCGCAGGCGCCCGCGCGCTGGTGGCGGGCGGATTTGAGCCGCGCGGCGCCCCAGGCCGCGCGCTGATTGGGCGGCGCGCCGGGCGGGGCGGGGCCGCCGCGCGCCATCGGCCCGGCCCGGGCGCGGCGGGCGGGGTGGGCGGGGCGCGGGGGGCGTGACGGGCAGCGCCGCCGCCCACTCAGCACGCGGGACCTGGGTTTTTGTGAATGGGGCGGGCGGGGCCGCCGCCGCCTGAAGCCCCGCCCCCCCCGCGCGCTTGCCCCGCCCCTCCCGGGCGGCCGAGGCTCCGCCTCGTCCCCCCGGCGGCGGCGGCGGCGGCGCTCGGTCCGTGCGGGGCGAGGCGAGGCGATGCGGGCAGCGGTGAGTGAGCGGCGGGCCGAGCGAGCGAGCGGCGGGCCGCGGGCAGCGCCGCACGGGGGCCCGGCTCCGCGCCTCGGCGGGGCGGGCGCGGCCCTGCGACGGGGGCGACGCCCGTGGCGGGGCCCTGCGGCGCCGGGAGGGCCGCGGCCCGGGGTCGGTTCTTCCATCCTCTCCCCCCGCGCCTCCTTCCCTCGTCCTCATGCTGGGAATAACGCGGGACTTGCGGAAAGTTTGCGTCCTCTCGCCGCGCTCCCCGCGGCTGCCGGGCTCGGGCCCCGCGGCACTCAGCTCCTCCTGCGAGAAAAGCCCCAAAATGGCTTTTTCTGTGCCCGGGAGGAGCAAACCGGGGGTGCTGCTCTCGGGGAGCCCGGCCGTGGCAATGACGGCTCCCAGGCCCAGGGCTGCAGCCTCGGGGGCAGAGCTCTGTTTTTGGGGGTTCCACGGGGACACACCACGTGTGGCTCGGTGAAACCTGGAGCCTCGGGCTTGCTCGGGCCGAAATGAAGCAGAAAAGGGCGAGCTCTGGGCCGGCGGAGCAGCGCGGCCAGAGGGAGGTGTTGCCCGGCAGCCGCGTGTGCGTTTTGCTGCAGGGATTTATCAGGGGAAGATGCTGCGCGCTCCCCCCAAAAATGCTGCCCGCCGGCCCGGCCGTGCTCCCCGGGGTGCCGGTGACAGCTCGGCGGAGCTGATGGATTTACATAACAATAATTGGACGCTGTCAGTGCTGGGCAGCGGCTGGAGGGGAAGGGAACCTGCCCTTGGCTCGAAGCACTTGCGTAATTGTGCTGTGCGCCCGCTCCGCGGCAGGGAAGGCGCTGGTTTTGGGGGTTTTGCCTGTCAATGGGTTGTTCTGGCAGGTTTGCATAAATCGGGCTCGCCGCCGCTAACGCCCCGTACCGGGAGGATTTCGTGTTCCAGCCTTGCCTCATATTCCGGGCTGGATTACAGCTCCGCAAACGCTCCCAAGGATTGGGGATGTGTGTCGGGAAGGTGTGGGTGGATTGAGGGTGTGAAAATGCCTTGTAAAAGCCTGGGATGGATGGGGCGTGCGGCGAGGCTTTGGCTCCCTCCCGTCCTGCCGCTCCTCTCCCACCAGGCAGCTCGGTCGGTGCGTGCTCCTTTCCCGCAGCCGCATCCCCTGGTGCTCGCAGCGCTGCTCGGAGGCCGGGGACATGGAGCAAGCGCTGTTCTGGAGCCACAGCCAGGGAATAATCCCCTGGCCAAGGCGTTGGGGTTTACTGGGATTGTGCCCTGTCAATAAATGGGACCCGCGCTGCATTTGTTGCCTGCCCTCCAAGCGCTCCGCTGGTTGCCAGATCTACCTGGAGTTAATTAATCTGAATCGTGCTTTTTCTTCTTGTTTGTTGTTGTTGTTGTCGTTGCAACGGCAACATTTTTAAAAGCTAAGGAGCTCTGAAGTTTATATAATAATCTGGTTCTTGGCCGGGTTTCCTGGTGGGTTTTTTTTTTTTTCTGTGTGTGTGTGTGTGTGTAATGCGGTCGGTCGCCGCGCTGAGTTTTAATCGTTTCTGATGTTTCCAGCACCACTGTTGAGAGTTCTCAGCCTAAAAAGCTGCCGCCGTCGCTCCGCAGCCTCGCTGGAAGAGTTGAGGGCATTGAATTAAAGAAAGCTCAGCTGCTTGTATACAAATATACAGCAATTACAAGGCAACAAAGTTATTGCAGAACCCTGCTGTCGCCATGGCAACACGCTCACTCAATTACATTTGGAAATGTAAAATGCCACCCAGTTAGAGTAAGTTTTAGTGACTGCAGATTTTCTGGGTAAATCTGAAATGTGGAAGATGCAGCTTTCCAGGATTCTCTGCTCTTTCCCTCCGTCCTTGGATGGCGTGTTTTAGCACGTGCATCTGACAGATTCCTGGGGTTGATATTAAGCTGTGCCCTCGGTGGTCTAAACTTAGGGAAAAAATATCCTTGAATCTTCACAATTTTAACTTTGCCACCCTGTTTTTTTTGTTTGTTTGTTTGTTTTGCTTCAGGACTTAGCTTTAGAAAGGAGGCAGATTAGAGAAAGCATTTTGGAAATCAGCTCAGAACACCAGAAGAATTTGTCATTTGCTCAGCGGCATGGAGGCGTGGAAGGGAAGGCATGAAAAGCTTGTGTTCCCTTGGGAGGAGAGGTCTGGTGGGCAGCCTGTGTCTGTGTGCTGCCACCTCCTAAAATCTCCTAAATGGACTATCCTAAAGCAGAGGAGAGATGGCAGGTGTGAGTTACCAGGTTCTTGAGAAGCCCAGGGAGTTTCCAGGGTGGGACATAGCAGGTGGAGGAGGCACAGTCCTGGTGTGGGATGCCAGCGGCCTCCACAGCGGAAATGAGTTTCACTTTCTTTCTTGCCTTTTGATGGTGAATCACCAGGAAAATAAAGAAAGGCCAGGTTGGAGAGGGCTTGGAGCAACCTGGGATGGGGGAAGGTGTCCCTGCCCATGGCATCCATCCAGTGGAACTGGATGACCTTAAGGTCCCTTTTCACCCAAACCATTCCAAGAGTAGATGAAAACAATAAGGATAGTTTCTTGCATAATCTTTATGCTGGTGAAGATGCAACTCTGCTGTGCTCATGTTTCACAGGCAACATCCCAGTAATGGAGAAAAGATAAAAACCAGCAGTGCAGTAACAGCAGGAAAAGGTAAATACGAGAATGAGGAGTTTTTCTTAAACTAGTAGTGATGTGTTTACAGACACCTGGGGGTTGATGAACTGCTGAGGAAGTCACCTGGTAGCAGGACCTGACAGGAGATATTTAGGTAGGTGCAGATGGCAGTGGCTTGTCTTGCAGAAACATGTTTTGCCCAAATCTCTAAGGGCTTGAACTGCAGACTGCCTCCTGGGCCCTTGGAGCATCTGGACTGGGAAGGTTTGCACGTCCCATGGACCTGTGTTAGCCGAGGGATGATTTTTGGTGGAGGCTTTGCCCAGCTTGTCAGGTTGTTCTGCTTTCAGCACCAGCCCGTGACGTGCCAGCCTCGTGGTTTGCCCACTCCTGGAGAGCAGCAGCTTGAGCAGAGTGGCTGCAGCCCCCATGGGCAGTGCCTGTTCTTCTCCTGGCCATACAATCATGGAATGGTTGGGCTTGGGAGGGACCTTAAAGCCTTAAAACCCATCCCATTCCACCCCATGCCATGGCAGGGACACCTTCCACTGTCCCACTGTCCCAAGCCCCATCCAGCCTGGCCCTGGGCGCTGCCAGGGATCCAGGGGCAGCCCCAGCTGCTCTGGGCACCCTGTGCCAGGGCCTGCCCACCCTCACAGGGGAGATTCCTTCCTGCCATGGGCAGAGGTGGAAGCACAGGAGCTGCCTGTTTATAGCCTGCTGAAAATCTTCAACCTGAAACCCCCCCTCTGCCCCGTGGGGCTGCAGGGGTGAGGAGCAGGACTTGTTCAAAACAAAGGTTAAAGTTGCCTGTGGGTTTAGCACAGTTTGCTCTCTTTATCTCTCTTTCAAATGCTTTGTGCTTTCTGGGGAATAGACTTTTGAAAGCCAGCTTAAGGAGTATCTGTGGTGCAGAAACTTGCTGCAGTGCCTGGGACTTGTCCTCGAGGTTCATTTGCAGGTTTCAGATCAGGGGAAGCCGCAGACTGTCTATACCTGGAGCGCCCAAGCACCTTGCAAACCAAGTGTTGAGGCTAACTTGCCCATAAATACGTAAGATGGGATAAATCAAATATTTCAGGAGTTTTCCTTCATCTTGCAGGGTTCCCCTCGTGCTGGTACGCCACGCTGTGCCTTTGCAGGGTCCCTGTAACCAGCTGTCCCCATGTGCTGTGGGGTTACCCCGGGTCACTGTGGGCCAAGTGATGCTCCCGCCAGGGTTTGAGACCCTGAGTGCTCACTGCCCAGCTGTGCCAGCTTAACCTTGGGATTAAAACACTTCTTTGGTGTCCTCCCCCAGCTAAAGAAGTGTTTGTGCACTCCTTGGCATTGTGTATTTATATTTATATATTAAAAAAAATATGAACCCCAGCTCTTGCGACTGTATTTCACTCTTCTTGTGCCCGTGGTTGAGTATACACAAAGGAGTTTATTTGCTCAGTGGGATCTGTTGCTGGCCTGTTTCAAATGGCAGAGCTTGTCCCAAACCACAAGGAAATATTAATTGAACATTTTATTGGGCCACTGTTAATGACATTTGTTAAATATTTGCCAAGTATTCTTCTTGCTGGCTTCTTCAGTGGTGTCACATTCTACTTCATTGCCCTGCCAGTTCACCTTTGACTTGTTTCCAGTTTTCCCATCACTTTTCCATCCTCTTTTTCAATTCTGCTAACAAGTCTACGTGGGCTTAGATTTTATCAGAGTCCTGCTGGAACCCCTTGAGTTTCTGCTTTGTAAGGATGTGTTTCACTGGGCAGAGAAGCCAGTGGGATTTGTCTTGTCACTGAATTCACAATTGCCTTTCAGTTTTGAGCCCCCTTCCCTCATGGACAGCTTCTTCCTTCCATTTACCTTTGCTTCCAGCTTCCCCAGTCCAAGCATGCCATGCAAGGAAACAGAGCAGTGCAAGGTTCCCCTCACTTGCTGAGCTTGGGGGGGGAAAAACCCCATAAAAATATGTGTGTTTGCCTCAAATAGCTGGAGCTGACCAACAGCAGAAACACTAATGCTGTCTGCTTTAATGATTAGAAATGTGGCGATATTGGTAACCACTAAAAGGGGGAAACAGTCTTTTAAAATACTAAAGTAAAAGGTGTGTGTGGTGGGGGAGGAAATGGCTGGTAGCATTTTGGGTCGATTTAGGTTGTCTCAAATATATATATATATATATATATTTTTTTTTTTTTTTTAATATGTATTTGAGGCAACCTAAATCGACCCAAAATGCCTATATATATATATATATATATATATATATATATATAAATATATATATGTATAAATATAAGTATATATATGTGTGTGTGTATAAATATATATATATATGTATGTATATATGTATATATATATAGCCTATATTGGATCCTTGCATGAAGAAACGCCTCAGAGCCCTCCTGTAATTAATGCCACTGGCATTTTGATTGTGTTATGCACAAGGCCCAAGTGGGCCAGGTTTACTTTCTCCTGCAGTGGACCGTGTTGATAAGGCAATATATAACAGATGATTCATGAAGTGCTGCTTGTCATTGCCAGGGCTGCTTGAATAGCGAGCAGATTTTGGGCAATGCTTCTTCACCGGAAAGATTTGGGCAGTTTAAACTGAGAGGAGGAGGAGGAGGAGAGAAAAATCTGCGCTGTATTTCTGGCTGTCTTAAAGGAGCTGCCTCAGAGCGTTTAGAAGAAGTTGGTGGGGGGAGAACGGGTGAAATAAAGGGGGGTAGAGAAGCAGGAAAGCGCACGGAGGTTGCATAATGATGTTGAAAAAGGGAACAATTAGAAAAGGATTGTAAAATCTCTTGGAAAGCTTCTGTGGTTTTCCCTTTGCAAGGAATTACAGCTTGGCCTTCCCCTCTGAAAATTCAGGCATTCATTACTGGGCACATCTTGATCAGCTCCACGTTTTTTAGCTCATTTTGTGTTGGATCTTACCTCAGAGAAGTTTGATTAAAATGTGCCTCCAAGAGCCATCTCCCAGGGCAGAGGAATGTGTGTTGGCTCGTGGGCCTGGACACACTCAGCCCTCTGCCCCCCTCACCAGCGGCTGAACCTTTGTTCATCACATAAGAAGCATTTAAACCCCAAAAAGTTGCAGTTTGAAAACTGGATCTTTGGCTCATGAGAATCCTTTTTTTTTTCAGTTTGGCCAAAATTAGGTTATCTTAATTTAGTTTGGTTTTCTAATAACAAGCCAGTTATTTCATCTGTCTATCTATCTGTCTGTATCTGCTGGAAGAAGAATTGTGTTTCAGGGCTTTTATTTTCTGCTATCACAGGATAAAATAACGTTCAGGGGCTGAGCATCCCAGCCTGGCTTTTGGCAGCACAGCAATGTGTTGTTTTAAATGTCTTTTTAAGCGTGTCACTCCTTCATTCCGGGGAGCAGTGACATCCAGCTGAACTGAGCTCCATGTATCTTTCATGAGCAGTGAAAAACCCTGATATTTCACACGTAGGAAATAATTCACTTTATTAATTTTTCTGGAGAAGTGGCGCTTTAATGAGGTGTCTGTCAGCGAGACTTAATTACAGTTAAATTCTGGGAGCATTAGTACACTGTGTCTTGTTCCCTGTGAAATGAACTTCCATTTGTCACGTGAGCATTGGTTTGCTGATAGAATTTGTGTTAACTTGGAGGAATAGCAGTTACTCATAACTGGGCTGTCACATCCTTCTCCTGCCTGGATTTTCCTGATGCGCTCCAACAGCTTCTGTTACATTTGCTCAGGGAAAATCATGCTCAGGTTGGTTTTGGGGTTGTGTTGACAAAATTTCGTCTCCAAGAAAAGGGTCCTCAACGTGAGCCTGAAAGAAGGAATTAATCCTGGTGTGTGCTGTTCCCAAGAAATTCTCAGGAATGTTTGTCAGGGCATTTGGAAGGTTGCATTTCCCCCCACGGGAGCTACAGTTACCTAGTTCTTGTTACTGTTTGTGGTGGATTCTGGTAAAATCCTCAATACAGGTGGTTCTCCTGGAGAGCCAAAAACAGGGGCTTGTCTTTTACTGCAGGTCCACGTGCGTGTGGAGGGGTGAGGTTTGCTTCTCTGCTCAAATAACGTGCACAGGAGTGAAGAAAAATTGCATTTTTCTCACCTTTATAACAACGAGGGTCGTGCAAACTGGAAGAGTCTGAGTTTTGGCCTTGGGAGCTCAGGGCAGGCAATTGTGAGCACTGGTTTGGAACAGGGTGGGCTGAGATGGAAGATGAGCTGTTGGCCTTGACTTTGGATGCAGTGGGTCCTACTGCAGACAGAGAGGGATGCAAAGATCATGGAATTCCCAGGGAGCCCTGGAAAGGGAAGAGCTGTGTGCAGCCTGTCTGTCAGGATGGGTCTGAAGGAAGAATTCACAGGTGAGCCTGAGCTTTCCTGCAGGCTGGGTTGTGTTTTACAGCACTGCATACGTGGGACTCATCTCTTCAAGTGAAGGCAGTGATTTCCTCCAGCCAGCAGGGATTTGCAATAGAAGGAATTGCTGTCCCAGTGCTGTGGGTGAGCCAGGGGAGGGGACCTGTGCAGGAACAGCGGGAGCGAGGTCACCAGGACGGGGACACCGAGCTGGCCTTGTGTGTCCTGCTAGGAACCTGCCTTATTTCTCCAGCCTGCCTGGGGAAAAGGGAGCACAGAATGCTTCAGAATAACCCAGAGGATACTGGAGCATGTTTCTTGCTGGAGGGGATGAAGGCTGGCATGTTTTTAAAGCTGGAGAGGGCAAGGGCACAGTGAGGTGCAGCTTCCTGCTGCCATCCCAGGGAGATGGTGCAGCTTGAGTGTGGTTTGTGCTGCTGGAGCATCTTCAGGGGCAGGGGAAGAAACAGACCTGGCTGAGTTAATGGCTGGATTTGATGGTCCTAGAGGTTTTTTCCTACCTTAATCATTCCATAAATGTGGGCAGGGTGTCTGTTGGGTTATCTTTGCTCCTTGTGCAAAGCAGTTCTTCCTCACTACCTGATGCATGGGAAAAAATAAATAAAATAAATTACTCTCCATGTGGATGCTGTTGTGCATTTCTCCTACCCAAGACAGATTTCCTGTTTGAGTCAAATAGCGGGGCATTGGTTGGGAGGAAATGTCCTTTACTTATTCATTTCCACAAGTGATACCTGCTGTCAGATCCTGGTGGGAGCTGAAGGATACATTTGAGTCAGGACTGCCTCTCACAAGATATTGACTTGGGAGCATGATCAAAGGAGAAGGGAGAGGACTAGAAAGGAGTATTTATTCTGATTGTACATGGTAGGTACCTACTGCTTCCTTGGGGGCTGTGTTTGCCTCTCCTTGTCAGGCTTTTCTTCATCCCTTTGCTCATCCCTCTTCAGCCTCAGATGGAGGCTTTGAGGATGGGATTAATCATAACAGTGAATGAAATATTTAACATTAGGAAAAACACTTCCTGCTTGAAGCTTTGCAAAAACCACCAGCTTGTGACAGAGAAAAGCAATCTGAGGTTTTGTGTTATAAAATTATCAAACCTGCAGAAAAAACTGGAGACTTCTGGGTCAGTGGGCAAAAAGGCTTGATGTGATTTCAGGGCAAACTGTGGCTCTGTCACTGGCTGCTTTATGCCTTGCAGAAGATGGCCTTGTCATTGCAGTCTTGTTCAGGAGGACGTTCTGTGAGCTGTTGAGAATAGAAAAGACTTTTACTGTGCAATTTTCTGAGCCACCCCTGCAGATTTTGGGTGGATTTACACAGATTACACAGTCTTGTTCATCTCAGTTGCTGTGTCTGGGCGTCTCTTACTGCTGTTACCTCTACTAGGTTGTGTTCTGTCAACAAGAAAAAGGTGGTGGTGGTACCTGCTGGATCTGATTCTGTTATTCTATAATTGCACTGAAACAACAAGCCATAATCAAAAGAAGGCAAGTATCAGTATTTAGAACGTGAAAACTGCCTCTGACCCCAGAAAGCTGATGCTAAAGCTGGGCAGGAGCCTCACTTTGTGCACTGGGGCACTTCTCCTTGTCTGTGTTGGTGGTTAAGGGCTCAATCCAGCACCTGGTGAGGCCAGCAGGGATCTCCCCTTTGCCTTGAGCTGGCTGTGAGCAGTGACCCCAAACTGCAAACATTAATGGGGACCCAGACATTCTGGGCTCTCCTGAGCCAGCACAGCTCTCTGTCCGCTCATGTAGGGTGACATCAGGAGGAATTTCTGCCCTGAAAGAGCTGCCAGGCTGTGGAAGGAGCTGCCCAGGGGTGGCAGAGTCACCACCCTTGTGCCACTGGTGTGTGCAGCTGGGAGAGCCCCCAGGGGCCAGCAGTGGCCCTGGGTGACAGCCACGGGGTGACACCAGCCTTGAGTGGCCACCAAAGCCAAGTGTCCTCCTGTCAGCTGACAGCATCAGAGTTGCAGCTGAATTCTGGTTGGCACTGAAAGTGTGCTGCTTCTGGGCTTTGCTCTAAAAATGCTGGGCTAAAAATAAACTGCTGTGCAGGGATGCTGGAAGCAGGGGAGCGAACGGAGAACTTGAGCACAGAACAACATAAGGCTTGGCTGGCTGCAGGGATGGGGTGCTGGGGCAGCAGGAGGCCAAGGCAGGACAGCCCTGCCCAGGGGAAGGAATGATTCCCTGGGAAGGGGAGGAGGAAGTGAGGGAGCTGAGAGTGGCAGGTAGACATTGAACTCTTGTGGCTGCTCCACTTCAAAGGGAGCGGCCCATAAAAACCCCAACAGCAGTTGGGTGAGGAAAATTGCACCTCAGATATGAGATCCTGCCCTGTAACAGCCCAGCCAGGCTGGCCTCGTGCAGGTCCTCTCAGAAAGGGGAGTTGGGGCTGCTCAGACAATGCAGCAAGAAAAAAACCCCACTGGTGTTTAATGGGGTGTTCAGCTCATTTAAAATGGCAGCAAACCTGAGCTGGGCAGGAATGAGAGCATCTCCTTGCAGCAGGCTTGTCACCCTCTGGGACAGGGATACCCGGCCACTGTGCGCTTCCCATGCCTGCATCTTCCCAAGTGCCAGCATGGTATGAATGACATTCCCCACATTCTTTCCTTAGCTGCAAGGAGCTGATCAGACCCCGAGGTTGGGAGTCGTGCTGGAAGCTCAGAGATAGCTCAGGCTTTAACTCTTGGCCTCTCTCTTCCCTCTTCCTGAGGGTGTTCCTGGAGTGGGATGCCCCAGTCCAAGGAGCTGGATATGGACATCTGATCCTCCTTGCTGCCTTTTTGCTCCAGTAGGAAAAATCTTCGATGTCTGCATTCGCTGGCTGAATGTCTAAGAGGAGCAACTTAGACTGTATTTAAATAAATAAAAAAAAAGCAGCATATTTTTGGCAATAATTTAGACTTTTGCTGTAAACTGTCTACATTCCCTGGGGGATGAGGTCTCCTTTTGAGAAAATCTGTTCTGGATTCAGCATGTTTGACAATTTCTTTGTGTGACTACCTTCAGGTTTTTGTTTTGGTGGGGTAAATGAGCACAATAATGTATGTGTGCTTCTAAGTGCTCAGCTTGGGGGTTTATTTCTAATTTTTTTTCCTTAAAATATCAAAACCCTCTCTTCAGGATACCAGGACTGACAAGGTTTGCGTTCCAGTATTGCAACACAAGGTGTTCTCTGTTTCAGACTGTAAATATTTATCTCTTGTCAAAGCAGAGCAGTTACTATTGGGAACTGATCTGGCATGTGAAAAGGTTTTCCTTAAGGAATTTGTTTCCTTTTATTTACAGTGTTATCGTATATTTAAATTCCAGGGCCTCAGCATATAGCTCTGAGGCTCCTTCCCAGCACTGGCAGCTGAGATGGGAATGATGGCAGCCTGGGGATGGGGATAAGGGAGTTCTGAGCGCGGGCTGGAGCCAGAGCGTGGCTGTGAAACCCAGGCAGAGCCAGGCCGGTGCTGGTGCTCTCCTGCAGGGCACTGCTGGGGCTGGCTGTGATGGATGGAAGGGGCACCGACTGAGCTCAGGTGTTCCCTGGGCTGTTCCCTCCTAGAGCAGGCCCTCCCAGCCCTGTCCACGTCTCTGCCTCTCCTCCTGCCGGCAAACCTGCTTTGTCATAACCTTCCTGCTGCACTGGGAGCCCTCTCCAGCCACCTCCTGTTGTGTTTGTCACAGGTCTGGGGACGGCTTCCTGCTCCTGGGAATCCCTGCTGCCTCCCTGCTGCCTGCAGGTCCTGCTCCTGGAGAGCTGGAGCCTGCTTTCATCTCCCTGCAGCGCCTGGCATTGCTGGGGAAATTGTTCCTGTTGTGTTGTGCCACACGTGGGAGGCTTATTCAGCCTGCAGAGGTCTGGGGTTTATTTTTTACATCTCCCTGGCTTCTGTACATGCTTATTTTTTGATGCTGGTGCTTGCTTGAAGTTCTGGATACCCTTGCCTGTGTGCTGGAGTCTCGGAAGAGCAGCCAAGGGCTGTCGAGGAGGGCTGCAGGCTGTGCTGTTTTCCCTCTCTCAGGGAACAGCCTCATGCAATGGAATTGGTTATTGAGGCTGAGTTCAGCCCCTGCCGTGGCAGGGCAGAGCTGCTTTTGCTTTTGTTTGCAAGATGCATAGCTCAGACTAGAGCCAGCACTGGCCTTTGAGCTCATCTCGCTGATTCAGAGCTGCTAGGCAGATAAAATGGAGTGAAAATAAGAAATGCTTTCTTTGCCTCTGCTGTTTGAATGTACAGCTACTTATTTCACGTGTATATACTTGATATCCATGAGAACAAATCATGTCTGTAGTTAATATTTTCATGCATCCGTATTTCTGCCTGGTGTGTCTGTCCAAACCCCAAGGACAACAGATGGATGTCCAGGGAATGCCTTTATCATCTCCTGAGTTTATCATCGCTATCAGGTCACATCAGCTTCAGTCCTTGCTCTGTAATCTGTCTCCAGGGATGCACACTCAATGCACCCTTTCTTTTTCTCCTCTCTGACATCTCGTGTGAAATTTGCAGTTTGTGGCTTCGGGGCAGCAAGCCCTGTGCTGGTTTGGGGGAGGGTTTGTGCCTGGGATTGGATGGATGCAGCTTTTCCAGGCTGGTTTGTGGCTTTTTGTGGAGTTTTTAACAGCACTTCCAAATCAGACTACTAAAAGGTAAATGGCCAAAGTTATTCATAAACACTGTGATAGTCAGAGTGGAGACTCTGAGTAGAAAGCTTTGTTCAGGATTTCCTGGAGTGAGAAGTGAAGCTGTCTTGGTCAAAGGGAGCTGCTCTGTGTGGGTTCAGTGCCAGCTTATCTCTCTTGTTTAATGCGATATATTTGAGCAGAATCAAAGTTGGTTCTGAGTGTTACTGGCAGAAATGGCAGCCTATTTGCATATTTACTGGCTTCTGGGAGTCTAGATATGTCAGCAGCCTCTGCTCCTTTTCACTCGATCTTATCTCCCCATTCCATTTCTGGAGAGAATTCCTGCAATCTCCTTCCCCCTGCGCCCCAGCCCTGAAGTGTGCTTTGCATGCCGAGTGCTCTGAGCTAATGGGACTCTGTTTGCTCTGCAGTGGCCCTGCCATTTGCTTGAATGTAAAGCTGGTGCTGAAATGTAAATGTTCAGCTGCCTGACATCCCGAGGAGGTGTTTGTCTGTCGGATTGTGCTGAGGCTGGGCATGGTTTCCCTCGGGAAGGGGATGGAGGTGGCTGCAGGCATTGCCTGTCAGGCCATTTTTCCCCCTCTGCTGTAATGTAACTTGTTAATCATTATGTTCATAGAAACACAGAAACGTTTAGGTGGAAAAGTTCTGTAAGATCATCAAATCCAACAGTTCCCCCAGCACTGCCATTAACGCATGTCCCAAGTGCCACATCCACATGGCTTTTAAACCCCAGGGATGGGGACTCCACCACTGCTCAAGGACTGACAGCTCTCTCCACGCAGAAATGTTTCTAAATATCCAACATTAACCTCCCCCGTTAACAACCTGAGGCTGTTTCCTCCTGTCCTGTCACTTGTTACCGGGGAAAAGACCAACCCCAGCTCAGTAGAACCTCCTGTCAGGTACAAGATGGATCCAGATTAAGGCTTACACGCAGAGCCTTTGGATTTGTGTTGTTTTCCCCTTGTATTCTTTCCCGTTCATTTATTTCAGAGTATCCCAAGCAGCAGGTGACAAGGTGGATGGGGTGAGAGGAGATCCTGCAGAGCTTTGGTGACTAATGGCAGCTTATCTGGAAAGCCCAGCAGTTCCTCCTGCTGCAGAAGCTGGAGCTGTTCGCCAGAAGTTACAGGAGGAGGTTTAGGAGCATGCAAAGGTGCAAAATCCCAAGCTCCAGGAAGGTGAATAAAGACCCCGAAGGTTGGGCTTTGATGTTTTTAGAGGCTGAAGAGGGACAAAAGCAGGTGTAAATTACTTTGCTTCATTCACACCCCGAAAGAGGAGGCAGTTGCAGGGAGGAGTGTTCTGTCGGTGCTGTTTGGTGTGAAAAGCCATAAAGGGCTTGGAGGTGTTGGTGGATGAGAAGCTCAGCATGACCCAGTGCTCTGCAGCCCAGAAATCCCAAACTGTGGGCTGCATCCAAAGAGCTGTGACCAGCAGGGAAGGGGGCATTCTGCCCCTCTCAGGTGAGACCCCACCTGCAGAGCTGCCCCAGCCCTGGGCCCAGCACAGGGAGGAGCTGGAGCTGCTGGGGAGAGCCCAGAGGAGGCACCAGAGATGCTCCAGGGCTGGAGCCAGGCTGGGAGAGCTGGGGGTGCTCACCTGGAGAGGAGAAGCTCCAGGCAGAGCTCAGAGCACCTAAAGGGGCTCCAGGAGAGCTGGAGAGGGACTGGGGACAAGGGATGGAGGGACAGGACACAGGGAATGGCTCCCACTGCCAGAGGGCAGGGATGGATGGGACATTGGGAATGAGGAATTGTTCCCTGGCAGGGTGGGCAGGCCCTGGCACTGCCCAGAGCAGCTGCGGCTGCCCCTGGATCCCTGGCAGTGCCCAAGGCCAGGCTGGATGGGGCTTGGAGCAGCCTGGGACAGTGGAAGGTGTCCCTGCCCATGGCAGGGGTGGAATGGGATGACTTTAAGGTCCCTTCAAACACAAACCCTAAGATAGGGCTCTAAGGCTTCCTTGAGGACACAGAGTTGCAATCCCTTTCTGACTGGCAGTATTGTAAAACACACCTTAAAAGCCCCCATGGCCGGTACTGTGTCAGTCCTTGAAATATGTCCAACCTTTTTATGGCTTTACAGTCCAGTTTTCTTATTGCCAAGAACAATTCCAGTTTGCCTTGCTGTGTTCACATCAAACAGGCAAAATGGGCCATGTAAAATGTAAATCCTAAAGTAAATGGAGCTCTTCCTTCACACGGAGTTAAAGAACCACTGTGATGTTGGGAGCAGCACCTGGAAAGTGATTCCCCAAAAGTTTGCTGGCCTTTGTCAAGGTAACCTAAAGGTACTTCTTTAAAGGGTTTTGGTGGTGTTATAAACCAGATAAATATAATAAACAACCTGAAACCTCCTGGAGCCGAGAGGTGCCAGTTGCTCCTTCCTTGCCCTTCTTGCTTGTCAGCTTTTAAGACTGCAATATTTGCCTGAAGATTCTAGTTTTTATTAAAGGGTGATGCTGGTCATGAGAAATGTAACCTTGTTCAGAGGGGTAGAGCAGAGGAACTCTCAGGTTTGTGGTGACTTACTTGGTTTCCTATCCTGGCTGTGGATGTGGCTGGAAAATGCTAATTGTGCTTCTAAACTGGAAACGGTGGAACCCCTGTGAATATAAAACTGTATATTTATTTCAGCTTCCTGTGGGGATTCCTGCCCCTTCAGTTATCAGCAGTCTGAGGCTTGGGAGTCTCAGCAGCTTTGGCAGAGGAACCAGGGCTGAGCAGAGTGCCCAGGACTGCCCTGTGAGCATCCCTGAGGGATGATCCCAGCAGCACAGGGATGCTGTCAGTGGTTACAGGTTTTCCCAACAAATAAAAGTAAATTATATTGCACTTTAAAGGCAAAGATGTGAATTCTTGCTTTGTTTGGTGCATTATCCTTCATGCTTGTATGTAAAATTTGGATTTAGGTAAAGATCCTTTGAGTAAGATACACAAGACATGTTTATTGGCTGTAGGAAAACAGACCCTTTAAAAGGAGAAATGGCAGAGTGGCACCACACATTGGGGTTTGGATGAGATGCCCCTTCCAAGCCAAACCACTCTGGGATTCCATGATCCCCTGCAGTTCGTTGGGACTGGGGTCTGGCTGCTTGGGAAGGGGCAGTGTTTTGGTATCATCATTGGCATTCAGTGCCAATGATACCAAATAACACCAATAACAATGATACCCAATAATACCAACAATTCAGTGCCAGGCAGGAGGGATAAAACATGCAGAGTTGTAAACCTTGGAGCCTGTGATGAGGTCCCAGGGCTTTTGTGGGTGAGGGTGTGCTGTGCCCCATGAGCTGGGCACCAGCCAGGGTGGAGGGTGCTCACTGAGCTCTGCCCACATTCCTGCCCTGTGGGCTGGGCAGCACAGCCTGGGATTGGGGGGCAGAGTTATGGGATACAGAGGGACAGCAGTGACACGGGATGACCTCAAACAAAATAGTGTTTCTGGAGGTGTGCAGTGCTGGAGCCAGTAACTGAGGCATGGAAAATGTAATAAACACCGAGTGGAAGTGGCTGCTCCAGAGAGAGTGCCTGGATGAGGCTCTGTGAGCAGGGGTGGAGAGGGACGCACCCCTGGCTCCTGCTGGGGCCAGCAGGTGATCCCAGGCAGCCTCTGGAGCAGGGGACAGTCCTGGGGAGCTTGGCCTGGCCCCGTGTGGCTCCTGGCTGGCTTGATGTGCTGGCAGGGCTGTGCTGCAGATGAGGGCGCACGGGCTGCTGTGATCTGTGCCTGTGTCACTGTTTCGCAGCAAGGGGCTGAACGTCCACTCCACGGTGATGCAACGTGTTTGTGGAGACCTTGGGGCATGTTCCTGTCCCAGAGCATGCCAAAGGTCAGCACTGCCAAAGCCACGGGGGCAGTAGGTGGCAATGGCAGCGAGGTCAACACGGGGCACTGGAGAGCAGCACGAAGCTTCTGGATCAAAGTGGCCCTTCCAGAAAAGGACTTGAGGAAATGGAAATGTCTCACCAGACAAAAGAACTGCACGGGCTGGGTGGCAGGCTTGCTTGAGTGTTCAGGCCAAATTATTTTCTCTTGGTAATCAGATAGCATTCAATTAAAAAAAAAAAAAAAAAGAGAACTAGGCTGACCTTAAACAATGTTTGTTCTTTAAAAAAAGTCAATATTCTTTTTCCAAGTTAATGAAAGTAATTAATGGTGATTGATGACACATGTACTCAGCTATTTTATGCTGGGAGACCAGATGGGTTAGGCACAGCTAGTGACCAGTAATTCTGATTCTTTGTCAGAAGGAACAAGAAGTTCAGATGTGGCTGGAGCAGCTCAAGTACATGAAGAGAAAAGGTAAATGTTTTTCTCTCTGCCTTTGCCTACCTGAGGAGCTGAAAAACAACCCCAGTAAAGAATTGCTTTCAGCCAGTGATGTGAGCTCTCTATCTGCTGGCCACACAGCCTCTTCCTGGCACTGAAAATGTCGTTGGAGGGATTCTGGTTAAAAATAACGTGGAATTATGGAATTACACAGGGGTTTGGGTCAGAAGGGACCTGAAAGACCATCTAGTTCCACCCCCCTGCCATGGTTCAGGTTCCAACCTGGCCTCGAATATTCCGTTTTTAATCACTTCTCAGTCAAGCATGTAAAAGGAGTTTTGATTTTTCTGCTCCTGAGCAGTGTGTGCAGTGAGGGTGACCTGCAAGGCAGGGATGAAGAAACAGGATAAACTCCCAGTCTGCATTCACCTTCTGTCGAGCACTACTTCCAGCTATCTGATTTGGACTCCTTCAAATGTGGAAACAGCAGGATGGAGGAAAGACGTGCAATGGGGAGAGAAGAGGGCCTCAGCAAAAGCCAAGGCAGTCGATTTTTATAGGTGGCTCTGCCCAATTGGTGCTGCCTCCTGCGAGGCTCCGGTAGCAGCTGGAACAGGCTCCCGAGGCAGACTTTTATCCTTTCTCCCTCCCACGCGGATCCATCTGTGAGACTGCTTGTTCTTGCTGCTCTTGCTGAGAAACTAGATTGAGCTCAGAAGCATCCTGCTCTTTCAGACCCTCTGCCAGCGTCTTGCTAGTCAAGGAGGGCTCTGTATTCCTGCACATTCGCACAGTCCCAGGTTCCAAACAGGCGGTTTGAATCTGCAGCTCTTCCTGCTCGACTCCGAAAAAAATAATTTCCAAGCTGTTGGTCACTTTAACCTGGGGCTCCCATAGGGTGAACACGAGGTGGCATTTCCAGATTTGCTCGGGATCTTTTGTTCGGAGTTTTGGGTGACGCTTGGGAGGGTTTAGGTTCACTCCTCGTGCACTTGGTTGTTCCCAAAGTGGTTTTGCTTCTCTGTGTGTTTGAGATGCCTGAAGTGGTTTCAACATCAATTCTTGTTGAGGTCTAAAACTGCTGAGAGATCTGCCCAGTGGTATTGCTGTGAAATCTGTGGAAGCAGAAATTGTGTGGATATTGCTGTGTGTTCCTAGCAAGGAAGGAGAAAGGGCACAAAGCTTTGGTGGTTTTGGGTGTCCACCAGATTATTTTTCTTTCTAGGCTGTGCAGGCACCTTTGGTTTTCACAGCAGCTGCAAGTGCTGGTCAGGGTGGTGATTTGCAAAAGTGTCTGTGCAAGGTACCACGAGGGATTTCCTCAGTTTGAAACTTTGTGAGGAAAATACTGCCAGGGCCACGCTCAATAATGTCAGTTTTGTGTTAATTTATCATAGAAATGGGCGAAGGGTGTTTTCATTTTCACTGAGATACCGTGTTTTCGGTTTGGGCTGGTGTCTCAGTGCTTGGACTTCCACCAGAGATCAGTCTGAGCACCTGACTTTGAGATACAACTGAAAAGAGCTTGGGAAAAGCAGCTTTACTAAGGAAATCTGTGTGATTCCCTGGAAATCAGCTGTGGAGCGTTCCATGACTATAAGAAGCAAAAGGCTGGGAAACTGTAGAAAGCATTTTCCTTGATTATTTTTGTAGACAATTTCTGTTACATGTAATTAGATTAATGATTTCCACCAAGGTTTTCCACCCTTCCATAGCTGTGGATTAGTTCCATGTTAATAAAGCAGCTCATAATTAGTTAATAGTGTCTTGCCATTTGTGGCTGTTCATTTTGTTTCTGATGGTGACTCCAGTGCAGGTGTAGCACTGCTTATGTTGCAGGGACTTGTTTGGGGAATAATGGCAGGATTGCTTGTGGAATAGTGGCAGGATTGCTTGTGGAATAGTGGTAGGATTGCTTGTGGAATAGTGGTAGGATTGCTTGTGGAATAGTGGCAGGATGGCTTGTGGAACAATGGCAGGATTGCTTGTGGAACAATGGCAGGATTGCTTGTGGAATAGTGGCAGGATTGCTTGTGGAATAGTGGCAGGAGTGCTTGTGGAACAGTGGCAGGATTGCTTGTGGAATAATGGCAGGATTGCTTGTGGAACAATGGCAGGATTGCTTGTGGAATAGTGGCAGGATTGCTCCCAGGGGCTGTCCAGGAAGGCACTGCAGCTCCTGGGTGAACTGGGGAAGTTTGGAGCAGGTGTTGCTGGAATCACACACACTACAATTGACCATGTAGGACCAATGTGGCCAGAGATGGGATCCCTGCTGGTGTCACCACACAGAACCTGTCAGGAGGCCGCAGTGTTTGGTGTGAGCAGCAGATCTTCCCCGTGTGTGTGAGCTGGAGAGTGGAAGTTCCAGGGAGAGGCAGAAGCACAGTGTTTGTTCAGCTCTGGGCTGTCATGTGAGAGCCTCTTGTGATGGCTGGCTGGGAAAAGTCAGCATTTGCTAAACAAATGCACTGGGGCTGATTCCTTGAAGTGCTGCTGTGTTCCTGAGGTGCTCTGGGTGTTTGAATCACCGTGCTGAGCTTTTGATCTCAGATGCAGGCACCTCTGTGCTGCTGCTGCTGCTGCTGCTGCTGCTGCTGCTGCAGGGAAACCATGTGTTTGGCCAAGATGGGATGTCCTGGCAAAGAGGGCTGGACTGGTCAGTCTGGATCCTCCTTGCTGGGGCATGTTTGTACCTGGTGTTCCCTTGGAGAGGAGCTCTTGGTAACAGCTCCTCTCGGCTGGGTTTCCTGTTTAATTGGCATTACACAGCTCTGCCTGTAGTGAAGGCTTCAGTGCTCACACTGCTCGTGCTCCCTGTCCCCCTTCCATGAGGATTCCTGAGTTTTGTGTCAGCACCTCCACTTGCCAGTATTTCCCTTCACTTACTGAGTGCAGGTGTGGAAACTGGAAAGAATCTGACATGTGATTTCAGTTTACAGAGCAAAATTTATATTTTGGGGGATGGGGCTGTCACGTCCGTGTGGGACAATGCAGGGCTGGGTTGGCTTGGTGACTGTAGGCTGGTGTTCAAATGAGATTTTAAGTTTTTTTTAAGGTCTTTAAAAGTTCTTAATTGCCACGTTCTCCAGCAGCATCCAAGAGGATGTACTTTGGGATGCCTTTCACAACGGGACATGCACACGGTGACACTTCCCAAGCAGTGACTTGTCTCGTGGGTTTCCTGGCCTCCTGCACTTGGTGTTTGTCCTCTTGCATAACAAATTTGTCCGTTTGGTTTTGGAATTCAGGAAAACTTTTGGTTTTTCCAGCACCCCAAGTCAGTTTCCCAGTGCAGCTAAGGAGGAGCAGGTAAATGCAGAGAGCACACTTCAGATTGTGCTTTTTCCAAATTGTGGACCCTTTCCTTCCTTCCTCCTGGGTCCACTCAGCTTCTCACCCTGCAAAAGTAGGGGAAATAGTTCTAGCTCTGACAGAAATAGCTGGAAAGCTGAATGATCAGTGATTTGGCTGTGTAATCATGATTCTGCATCACTGTGATATCTTTAAGTCACCTCTGTCTGGGCTGCAGGTTTATTATAATCTTCTTCACCTGCATGAGAAATTTGTACCACACCTCTGATGGTTTTCTTGCCTCTTTTGAAACTCTTATACTGCTACTTGGAAAAGGAAGGGGAGTGTCCAGATCTGCACAAAATCCACGTGGTTTTGGAGGAGCTGGGCTAACACAGCAGCAAACTTGCTTCTTTATTTTTATTTTTCATTATTCCATGGTAATCCAGTTGCTCTTCTGGGCCACAGCTGAGCATTAAGCTGACAGTAGATTTTACAGTGTCACCTGCTATTGTCACAGTGTGTGTTTAGAGACAGAAAACTGCTTAGAGACTCCAGACTCTTTGAGGGGGGTGTCTGATGGCGTTTGAAGTTTGCAAATACATTTCCTGGAAGAGGTGTGAGTATTGCTGGAAAAGCAGCACTTGTGGGCAGTGCTTGTGCAGCCTGCTCTCCTGGGGCAGATCCAGTGAAGCTGTATTCTGCTGGAGAAGCAGGGTTGAGGGGATGTCATCTCAGGGCTCTGGGGGTCCTGGGGACTGCTGCCACTCCTTTTGTCACCTTGCAAAGTGGTGGCTGGCAAATGGAGGTCCCTGCAGGGGAGGTGAGCTCGGGAGGCTGTTCCACCCTGGCTCTGCTCTAAATAAAGCAGCCTGGCCTGGTGGAAGGTGTCCGTGCCCATGCCAGGGGCTGGGAGTGAGGTGGGCTTTGAGGTCCCTAAATCTCCCTGCGGTCACAATGAATTGTTTCCAGGCACTTCTGAGCCTCTTCCTTCCCTGCTCTTTCCGTGTGTGGATTCTGTGTTGGCAGTATTTCATAAACAAACCCTGAGAAGCAAAGGCAGCTTTCCCCAGCTCTGGTTAAAGTGCAGGATCTGTTGTCAAAGGAGAGCTTGAATCGATCGAGCTCTGAGACAGGCTGTGCCCCCCTTCAGCTCGGTGTGTCTGTGTAAACTCAGGGCTGTTTGCTTCCAAATGCAGCCAGGGAGGTAATTTGGGGGAAAAAATAACAATCTCATTGGAATTGGTGTGTGCCAGGCAGGAGGATCGGCAGTGACGCCTTTTGGAAGGGGGTGGTGGCGGTGCTTCCATGGGTGCAGCACCCATGGTGGTGGGTGGAGAGCTTTTGGAGAGTAAACCCCGGGGTGCTGGGTGCTGCTGGAGCAGAGGCAGGATGTGGAAGGCCTTCCAGCATGCCTTTGTTCCACCAAGGGATGCTGGCAGCAGTGCCAGAGAGAGCCGGGCACCAGAGCTCCTGGTCCCCAGTAACCCGGCTGGCTCAGCCTGGAAGCCCAGCCCCAGGCCAAGATTCTTATCAGGGCTGGAGAGCAACGAGAGCTCTGAAAAATGGAGCTCTGTAAATAAAGTTCTGTGGTGGTTGCTGCACATCTGGACTTGTGAGGGTGCAGGAGCACATCTGGAAGGGGCTGGGAGAGGGAAGGTGAATGTTCATGCTGCCGCACAATCACAGAACCATAAGGGGTTGGAAGGGACCCTAAAGATCACCTTGTTCCACCCCCTGCACCTTCCACTATCCCAGGTTGCTCCAAGCCCCATCCAGCCAGGTCTTGAACAGTGCCAGGGATGCATCCACAAGCTCCCTGGGCAACCCGTGCCAGTGTCTCACCACCCTCACAGAAGAACATTCTTTCTAATAGCTAAACTCCCACTCTTTTCAGTGTGAACCCATTATTCCTTGACCCTTCACTGCAGTTCCTGATGCAGAGTCCCTCTTCAGCTTCCTCAGAGCCCCTTCAGACAATGGAACTTTGCTTTGAGGTAACCAAGCACACAACCTTCTCTCCTCCAGGCTGGGCAGCCCCAGCTTACTCAGTCTGTCTTTGACAGTAGGGGAGCTGCTCCAGGCCTCCTATCAACAAATCAGTCTTGGGGCAGAACTGTAAAACAAATAAAAGAAAAAAGCTTTCTGTTGGGGTAAGAGAAGATCTGGAATTACTTTAAACCCAGGGAGGGCGCCTTGCCAGGCTTGGTGGTTTGCTGAGGCTCCCAGGCAGGGAGAAAGGAGGTGCTTTGGCAGGGGCTGCAGCCCCTCAGCGTGTCCTGCAGGAACAGAGGCTCATCTGGGGCTGTGACAAGGAGGTGACAGCACTCTCAGACCGTGGCCACCCTCTGATCCAGGGATGTGATGAGGGTACAGCTGCTGATGCACCAGCCCCTGTGGTTTTGGGGAGCCTGTGCTCTCAGGTGTGCCCTGCTAGAAGCAGGCTGAAACAAACTGGCATTAAGTGGCTCCTTGTGCTGCTGTTCCTGAGATTTTAAAAATCCAGCAGTGACCAGACTCTGAAAATTCTCCTGCAGGGCAGGAAGCTTGATGATGCCAGTGCTGGTTAAATGCTGTTTGCCAAGCCAGTTCTGCTGGGCACTTGCTGCTGTGCCACCCCTGCCCTGTCCGTGGCCGCTCTCCCGAGCCCTTCCTTTGCTCCGTGCCCAGGGATGTGCCAACCCTGGCACGGTCCTCGTGGCCCTGCCAGCCCTGGCACGGTCCCTGTGGCCCTGCCTGCTGCCTGCCAGGCCAGTTCCCACGGCCAGCAGGTGATCCTGGGGCTGGTGGCACGCTCTGCCTGGCTGTGCCCATCTCTGCTCCAGCCGCAGCCTGAGGTGCGCCCCAAAATCCAGCTCAGAACCTTTTGGTGCGCCCCAAAATGCAGCAGGGAGCCTCGCTGTGCCCCATCTGGCCCAGGCAGGGCTCTGGGGTGCCTCCTGTGTGTGGGGTGGCAGTGGCAGATGGCCCTGAGCCAGTCCCTGCCCGTGCCTCTGGAACAATGCTTGGGCTGGACTCGCTGTTCCTCGGGACAGAGGTGATCGCCCTTGTCCTGGGAGGCACTGGAGCACAAGTTAAACAAACTCGGGTTTGTTTTTCCTTTTCATCTGATTTTTTTTTCCTAAACGAGATAATTTGCTTGGAAAAGCCTCTAGACCTCCTGATACCCAAGGCACAGGGAGAGAAAGCGTTTCACTTCTTTTAATTTAAGGGCTGTTTTCCTTGAGATGGTGGCAAAAGGACAAATGTTCAGAATTTTTGCAGGTGGAGGCCTGGCATTGGTCTGCATGGAGATCAGTGCAAGGGCTACCTGAAAATTACAGTTTGGGGGGAGGTAATTTGAGACAAGAACTGCTATGTCCTGGAGAGAATCATGGAATCACAGAGTGATTGGAAGGGACCTTAAAATCCATCTCATTCCACCCGCTGCCATGGGCAGGGACACCTCCCACTGTCCCAGGCTGCTCCAAACTCCTGGCCTTGAACCCTTCCAGAAGTAGGAATGGATTAAACTGGTGGTGCTGTTGAATGGTTTTGGTGCTATTCATTCAGTCCAGTTTCTTTGGGAAACTTTCACTGTTCATTCTTGTGCTGGGAAAATGAGGACAGGGAGATCTGGTAACTCCACTCCAAATCCTTCTTGTCTACAGCTGAGATGGCTTATGCTCCAACAGTACCTGCTGGTTTTAATGAAAATAAATTATGTTAGTATCTTGCTAATGCCTGGTCTAAGCTGACCCAGCTCTGTTTAACAGGATGTGCTGATTAATGGGACTGGAACATCTTGAACATTGGGGATGGCAGAGACCTGCAGGGATTGGAAATGACATTTAAGTGATTTTCTCTCGAATCTGACGCGTAACATGGAACGTGTTCCAGGTCTCTAAGAATGCAAGATGGGCAGAGAGGAACTTGGAGAGTGGTGATGCTGAGACACTTGGGCTGCAGAGAAACAGCCAGTTAAAGGGGGTTTTTAATGAAGCACAGCAAGGAAGGGACTGTGTTCAGCAGGCATTTTCCTGCACATCAGGGAAGTAACTTTAGAAAGCCCATCCTGAGCCACTGTGCCGGTGCTGGAAGTCTCAGACCTGGTTTTGCTTCTTGGAAAGGAACACTCAAATGTGAGTGTGCTAAGAGCTCTTCCAGGAATAGCCAGCAGTGCCTGAAATGCCGTGGCACTGTGGCCAGAGGGTCCTTGTGCAAGGCAGGAGCGGTGCCCATGGCAGCTCCAGCTGCCATCCCCACCCCAGCAGTGCTGCAGGGCACCACTCCTTGGGAGCTGCTGCCAGAGCAGTTTGGGGTGAGCAGAGTCAGCTGGATCCGTGGGGAGGGGCTGGAGCTGGCTGCTGCCAGCAGGGTGACCTCACCCCAGCGCTGGGTGATGCCTGGCTGGGCAGGAGGAGCTCCCCTGGGTACCCAGGAGGGCTGGGCTGCTGGTTTTGTGGTGTTCTGTGGCGCAGAGAAGGGAGGTCACCTGTGGCAGTGGGATGCTCTGCACGGGGGACACGGCTGGGGTCAGTCTGGGTCAGGGGTGTTGGCTGGGAGCTCGTGCCAGTGGCACAGCACAATCCCTGAGACAGCCTGCCTGTAAAACAGGGATGCTCCGCAATCCCAGAGTGGTTTGGCTGAAAGGAACCTCAAAGCCCATCCCATTCCACCCCTGCCATGGGCAGGGACACCTTCCGCTATCCCCGGTTTCTCCAAGGCTGGTGCAACCTGGCCTTGGATACTTCCAAGGATGGGAAGTACTGGAAGTCACTTAGTATAGTGCCAAAACCCCCCTGACCCCCCCAAAACTGAACTTGAGCAAGTTCTGTCGGTGTAAGGGTGGCTGGTTAGGTCAGCATGGGTCTCAGGGGGGTTTCTCCAAACCAGGGCATCTACTGCTTCTATGCTTCCACATTTTGGGGGCTGGGGCCAGGAGTTGCTGACTCTGTGGGTGATTTCCCCTCTGTTCTCTCTCCCTCCTTCTACTACACAGCTTCAAAATAATTGGGAATGGTGGATTTTTTTCCCCCTGGGGCAGTATGGAGCTGCTTCTTAGTAATCTGCTGGAGGCTTGGGTAGAGTGGGAGTGGAATTGATTGTGTGGGTTTTTTTTCCTTCCTGCTCCAAGACCACTTCTTGGCACTGAGGAATTTTTCTTTAGACTTCTTTGGGGAACAGATGCGTGAAGTACAGTTACCACTCATACATATGGCTTTTAAAATATGGAAGCTGTTGGACTGAAGTGGCTTCATATGGTGCTGTTGGAGGATGAGAATTAACACGGAATTTTGGGTTTCTGAGACGTGAATGTGTCTTTGGAAAGTTGTTTAATTGTTTTTTAAAAAATAATGTTAAGTATTAATTTGCATCTTTATGGTTATTAATCAAAGTAACATTTACAACTCTGAAAATTACTCTCTCTGCAGCCCTTAATGCCTAAAATAGCATTGTAGTTTAATCTCAGGGATAAATAGGTTATGTAATGCACAATTTAAATGGCTGTTAATCTTCATTTGCTAACGCAGACATCTTTTTCTTTAATTGCAGGTTCCCATTTTAAAAGCTATTGGAAGACACTCTGCCACCCTCTTGGATTACTTCCCATACGACTCAGCATGTCACTGTGCCCTGGATTTTACAAGGTGGCCATGATTTAATCCCCACTTCCCACTCCTATGTATTGGTGAAGCCCTGGAGCTCTTTTGAGCTGCTGTTACTCCCGTGGGAACTGATCTGTCTCCAATCCCTTCTCCCAAGGACTAGACACTGCCAGCAATGAGCTCCCAAAGCCATCCAGGTAAGGGTGAGGCCGCTTGGAGTGCCAGCAGTGACCCCACAACACAGTTTGGTGCATGAACACACCTTTTAATTGTGCTGAATTGGTCATGCAGACCCCCTGCCTCCCTTGCCTGCTTCGTCTGATACCTGCTGTGAAGGTGCAAAGTGCTGTCGGTGTTACCAAGAGTTACAAGGAAGTTTTACTGTTTCAGACTTCTCATTGTTCTAAAATTTGGGCTTCTGATCGTTGCATCAGTGAAAATAGGTATTTTCTGAGTCATTAACCAGATATTTAATTTGTTAAATCCATGCTGATGAGCCCTAATGATATGGAGTGTACTTCCAAGGAACAGGCATGGTTCTGCTGCTGCCTTTATTGGTATTTAAGAAACCTGTTGGACTTTTTAACAGGAAGGAATAGTTTTGCTGGAACAAAAGTCAATTGATCCACCTCAATGCTGTCTGGGGGATTATCCCTAATGTGTCTTGTAATTTGAGGCATGATTCATCACTACCAAATTGTGCATTTCTGTCTGTCAGGAGAATGTGTAGCTGCTCAGTTACCTGCTTTCCAGCTTAAAGGTGCCTCACACGTTTGTTTTTAGAGAGTCTGGGGTAACTTTTGTGTTAGTTAGAGCTTTGTAAGAGGAATTTTAATTGTGCTTGGGCTGTTTCAGTTTATGGTACAGAACTGGCTGCTGGGAAGCAAATAATCCCACAACAACAAGGCACGTGGAAGGACTTATTTCACTCTGCCTCTGAGAGATTACTCTGTGACTTCAGTTTAATCAGGTTGAGGTTAACAATTAAGGCTGAAGTGCTAAAAGCCAGAGAACAGCGCCTAAGATTTAAAGAACTGCTTGTTTGTGGGGGAAGAAATCTGCAATAAATAGGGGTGCTGGTGCCTACAGGCAGCAGGGGGAGACCTGACCTTCTCCTCACAACTGAAATGAGTTTATGAGTCTCTAAAATCATCAGAACTATCAAAAAGAAAAAAACAAACCTGGCCTCTGCTCCCATAATGTAGCAGTCTTAGATTATGAAATTTGTTGGTACTGTAGGGAGTTGAGAAATGTGTGTTTGTATGAACGCAGGTGTTTACTGGAGACACAAATGCAGAGTGATGCTTTTCAGGAGCTCTGTTCTTCAGATAACAGATAATTGTTGTTTCAGTGTTTCCATGACTCAGGAGTGAGGCTGGGCAGCTGTGGCCACCTGCTTTTCTCTCCTTGTGGTGGTGGGACACCTTAAATACCCACCCACAGTCCAAACCCAGCCGTGGGTGTTTCTTGGCTTCTCAAGGAGCTGCTCTCCCGAGGTTTGGGAAGTGGTGATGTCCTTCCTGGTTGGGCTGTTGGCAGTGGAAGCCTGATGCTGGTTTGCCTTGCTTCCTTTCATAATTCATCACTGAACATTTGTTTCTCCTGCCTCTTTCTGCTGCTTTGGCTCAGCGTTCCTGTAGATCCAGAAACCAGCTTGAGCTTTGTTTTTCTAAGGGCCCTTTCTAGAATGGTGCTGAGCAGGGTGGTCTGATCAAAACCCAGGGTGTGGCAGCTGGGCAGGATGCTGTTGGATACCCACCTTGTGCCCTTCCTGGGTGCTGGGTTCTTACTCTGGTTGTACTTCCAAGGGTTGGGTTGGAGTTCTGCAGTGTTCTGTGGTGGCTTTTCACCCCTGGTGTTCTTGCTGCTCGTTTCTCTTTCAAGAGTCAGTTGTATAATAAGGAACAGAAATATTTCCCAAGCCTTGCCAAAGATGACATCTGGACTTCTCATGTCAGTTATCATAGCCATGTTGATTATACAGCTACAGGTAATTATTCCTAATGATGGGCATTGTTTAAGGGAAGGCTCTGGCTTAACTCAAGAGCCCATTAAGCCTTGCTTCAGTGGGTTCAAGCTTTCTTCTCTAATCTTCTCCAAGGCCAGCACTAATGGGATGTTTTAGGAGCTGTGCCATGAAATTGTTGCGGCATAGATGAATGGAAGTGGTTTGGGTTGGGTTTTTTTCTGTGCTTTTTTTGATTTTTCATTTCACTCTGCAAAGCTTTTGTGAGAAGTGTTGGGCACCGAGAGCTTCTCGCCGAACAAGGTGGAAAAATACGGAGAAGATTTGAGTTGGCTAAGAAAAGTGTGGCTCCTTCCCCCACCACTGCCTCTTCTTTTGTTGTGTGTGGGGCTGAGATTCTGTAGGGAATAAGAAATAGCTTTTGGAGAAGAAGAATACCCAGGTGGGAGAAAACTTCCTGGGAGGCATCACGTGGCCTTTGGCTTTTGGCAGAGGAGTCGCCGCCTCTTCCAGCGCTGGAACAAAGCTGGAAAAAAAAGGCGCTGGAATTGTGCTGCGAAGGCTCAAGTTGCTGCGAAGTATAATTAAGACAATTAGGCTAATTAAGATAACATTTAGGATTATGACAAAGCTTGGGGGGGGCGGGGGAAAGCATGTTTAGTTTCACTCCTTAACCTGTTCACGTTGGCCACAATTTAGGCTTGCCTTACATAACCCGTGGTGCTCACTTACCCAGGCTGACTGGGTTGGGAGTAGGTGTGGGGTGTTTTTATAGGGTTTTTTTAATGTTTTAGGGTTTTTCCCCCTTCTCTTACTTACCTTAAATGATTCCTTGCAGTTGCCTTCTACCTCCCCCCTTAATTTTCAGTGGCTTGAGTTTCACTATCGTTCTCTTCTTTAATCAGTAAAGATTGTTCTGCTGATACTAGTTATACATAAAGATTAGTTTTAAAAAACCAAAACACTTAAAGTTAATCACTCAACTGATTTGTATTTGTTTAAAGTTCACTTTCCTTTGTAAAAGCTGAAAATCTCCATGTTCAATGAAGCATTTTGTTTATGAAATGTTATCCTGCAGGAATTAACCAGTCTGAATGCAAATGCTCCATCCTTTCTTCAGAGCCACTCTTGCAGAGATGCAAATTTCAGCTACATTTTGCAGCGCTGAATGTTTGATAATTAGGAATATTGAAGTTTTGAGAACGAGCTGCCTGGCTGATAGGGTACAATCTGCAGCAGGGATCATTAGGGCTGAGAGGAGCTCCCGGAGGAAGCAGAGAGCTGCGGGATCGCAGGCACCGGGAGAACAGTTGGGGAGTCACGTACTGTGATTTGCTGGGCAGATAAGGACTTCTGCACGGGGCTTTATCTGCAGCCAGCCACTCTGCTGCCCTGCTCCACAGCTCAGTGAGGCATGGAAAGCCATTTCATGCAGCACACACACACACACACACAAGAGCTCTCCCCATGAGCATCCCCCAGCGTTTTGCACCGGGCGATAAATATTTGATGCGCTCTCTTTTTAAAGATTAAGAAGTTTCTGTGGAGATGCATTTCAAGGCGGCTTTAAATGACACTGACCTACTTTCTGGCAGCAATGAGGCTGTCTGGGGAAGTTATCTGGGGGCAAGAGCATCGTTTCAAATAAACACAGAGACTGTGGGGGTGAGCTCCAGCCCTCCTCTAGCAGGCCTGGGCCATGGTGGGTGCTTGGTGGCTGTGGAAGAACATCTGCACGTGGTGTGTGATGGAGTCGTGGAATGGTTTGGGTGGGAAGGGGCTGTGATGCCCACTCCATCCATGGGCAGGGACACTTCCCACTATCCCAGGGTGCTCCAAGCCCCCTCCAACCCAGCCTTGGACACTTCCAGGGAGCCCTGCTTCCCCTTACCAGTCTGGTGCTCTGATTTTACTGGATTATTCTAGATTGGGAATTCAGAGGCTGTTCCCCTGAGCAGCCTGGTCCCCCAGTTTTGGGGGGGACTTTGGGGTTGGCTGTGGGGTAAACTCAGCAACGAGCTCTGGTTAGAAGAGCTGGAAACTCCAGCAGATAGAACTGGCCGTGTCTCCATTCACTTCTCTTTCTCTAGCCCACGACAGAACACCTTTTCCACCTTCATTCCTGTTCTTACCCACGTGGGAGCTGAGCCTGTCCTGGATTTCCTCTAGGAACGGTGTCATTTTGAGGTCCTTGAAAGTTTTAAGTCTGCTCCCACTAAACCTGTGAAGTTTTCGCTTTCTGGAGCTTCAAATAGTTGGGACTTTCTGTGCAAGGGTTTGATTGTACCCTCAAAAGAGAAGAATAGTTTTGTGCTTCAGCTTGGGGTTCAAGCTGAAGTTCCTGCTAGGTCAGTGTCCCTGCCAAGTACATTCCTCTCATTTCTGCTTTTTCTTTAAATGCAGTTCTTGCACTTAGGAATTCTTTCAAAGCCTGTTTCTAAAGTAAGTTTTTTAGCCTGTGATGTTTCCTGCAGTGCAAAGATGAGAAGCAGGTACTTGTGATGAGAGGCTGAGAACTCTGGATTATTTTGAATGAAGTACAGGATAGGGAAAGGATATAAAAAAGGTTCAAGTCGGGTGATTCTGTAATAATGTTTGAGATAGTCCTTGGGATCTTGTGTCCCACTTGGAAAGGAGACAAACCTTTTTCTACGAGGTTACTACATTTTTGTTACTCACTTTTGGTCAAGCCCAGTTTGCCCAAGTTCAATTTGTTACCGGAAGAGTGGATAAACAATTGCAATGAGGTTTCTTCTTTCAGTGTAGTGTTTAGTGGATCTTTTTCACCCTCTGACATCTCCAGAAACTGCCTTTACAGTCAGAGGATAGCTGAGAGCGAGTGAACGTGGAGTAGCAGGTGCCTGACTGGAGAATGAACGATTGTGGAATTGGTAATTCTCCCATCTTTCAGTAAAGGTTTGCCAGTCCCTTTCTCCTCATGGCTTGCCATGTGCCAGGAATTCCCCCCTACACTTTTATTTCTGTATTTTATTATTTCTATTTAGGCCATTAAGCAGGGAAAGCCTTGACACCTGCACTGTTTGAGCTGCCAGGTGGAGTGGTCAGGCCACTGAGAAATGGGGCACACAATTTATTCTTCTGCTAAGAAAACTAAAATTAATACATCAGCAGGTCTTTCAAAGGTTTTGTTTCCATAACCAAAATCAAAGTAGTGTTGTTTCATCAGTTACTGGGAAAATCTAAAGATGCTTTACCTGCAGTGCCCTGGCTTGCTTTGAGGTGCTCAGCAGCTCTTGGGGTTCCCCCTGGGGATTGCTGTCACCCTTTGGCTTGATGGACTCATTTGCTCAGGTGTGGGAGCAGATCTTTAGCCTTTCAGAAGGATGAAGCTGATATTAAACTTCATACCTATTGAAAAGCGAATGCCATATGGGAACAATCCCAGGTGGGCTTTTCTGAGACCCTCCTGTCTCAGCTGGAAGCCACCCCTGGTGGCAGCAGTGCTTGTGGGAGTTCCCAGGAGCTCCTGAGTGTGTTTGGGGTTCAGTGGGGCACTGCTGGTCCTGCTTTGAACCCTGGCAGCACAGGCTTTGCCAGGGAATCCACAGGCCAGACTTAATCTTCTCCGTGTTTGTAGCTGCCCTGCTCCACTTTGATGTTGCAAGAAATGTTTTGGAAGCTTGAGTTGCCAAGCGTGAGGAGGTTCTGCCAGGATGGCTGGGCAGGGTCAGCCCAGGAGACAGGAGCCTGACCCACAGCTACCTGTGGGTACCTGGGGAAAGGGGGAAGGACAGGCAGGATTGTGACAACAGCCAGTAAATACACCCTCTCAGCCTCTGCTCGTGTGTGATGTGGATTTCTGGGGGGGCCGATGGAGTAAATTTTACTTTTATTTGTTGTTTTGTTGTTTCTTGGGGTTTCTTTTCTGTCATTTTGGTTTTACCGAGGGCTGAACAATCCCAGCGCTGAAAAACAACTTCTTTTGCTGTCTTACCTGTGAACAGAGCAGAAGCAGAGTGCCTCTCCTCCAGGAGAAACTCCCCACCAAAGCAGAGCTGCTTGCAGTGGAGGGCACTGCTGGAAACCCCCTGTGCTGTGTGCGAGGGCTGGGATCAGCAGCACGTTGGAGAAATCGCAGCCGAATTCAAATAAATCACTTGTTGGTTTCTTTTTAAAAAAAAAAAAAAAAATCAATTCTGACCCTTTCGCTATTCTGGAAGCCCTCGTGCTGCCAAACCACATAAATAGCTTTATGGGGCAAATGGTGATGGGAGTGAGGTCTGCTTTGGGAGCCCTGAGCTGCCAGCCTTGGCCTCAGGTGCCTGTTTTGTGCTCCGGGGCAGCTGCTGAGGCTGTGTGATCCCAGCGGGATCGAACCACGGAGGGGCCGTGGGCTCTGTGTGCCCCCGTGGGCCGTGCTGTGGATGTTGAGCTTCTCTCTGGCAGCTGCTGCTGTCCATGAACCCCGGGTGGTGACTCCTCGTGTCAGCCGGGATCGATGGCCCCCGATCGATGCGGGGGCTCGGCAAACGGGAGCAGCCGGAGATGGGAAACGCGGCCCCAGGTGGGTGATCTGCTCAGACATCTGCGTTTTTTGTCTGCTGATGGAAAGGTGGTTTCGGCAGCTCTGATCAATTGACAATTCTTCAGGCAGGAAACCCCTAAAGCCTGGTGGCGATGTTAAAATAATCCATTGAGAATTGTATTTTGCTCTTCTGTTTCGGCATTTAAAACTTGCACTTTCTACTCAAGCAAGGCTTAACCCTCTCTGTTAACTGTGACCTTTATTTTATGCTGCCTGTAAAGAGAAATGGTTTTAAACGGTTTTTTTTCACTCCTGATCTAGAAAATGCTTGAGCTGCTCCTGTGGGAAGACATAAAAGCTTGAACTAGACCAACCCTCTCTTTTCTGGTCATAAAATCATCCAAAACAGTAAAAAAGATCATACACCAAACTCCACAAGTCCATCCAAGTACTGAATCCTTGACGTCTGTTGCTTCAGGAAAAAAATCTCTGCAACTTCCCAGAACTTGTTTTATTCTAACTAAGGTGCCAGTGGTCTCACAGAACCTCTGCCAGGGGAAAGCATGTGATCCTCACAGCTTACCAAACCCAGGAGAAGGGCTCTGGCATCTCTTCCCTGCCAGCAGCAAGAATCTGATTGGCATTAGATGGCTTTTTCCCTTCCTTTTTTTCCTTTCCAGCAGGTGCAAGGCCTGTTCTGCAGGCTCGTAACTCTTGACAGGTTTATCGTGATGTCTTCTTGGCAGGTAAGGCTGATGCTATTCCTTCAGCCTGCACTAAAGATTCTTTTCTTTTTCATTTTTTCCCTTCAAAGTGGAGCTCTGTGCAGTAGCTCTTTCAAGGAGGTGATGGGGCTGTTGCCCCTGGTTTCCTTCTTTTTATCTTAACTGCAGCAGGTAGAGCCAACCTGAAGGGTCACTACACCTCCACCACCACCTCCAAACAAACTTGAGACAGGTTGATCTGAACAAACACAGCACCAAGTCGTGTTGACAGAGCTTTGGGAAAGCTCTGATTCATTCCTCTCACGTATTTTCTTTTTCACAAGGAAAGTTATGCAGGCAGGCTCTGCTCAGGCACTGCCTGATTCCTGAATCCTTCTGAAGAAGCCGCTCTGTGGAAGTTGCCCTTTAAATTTTTTTTTCTTCCTTTCCTCTCTTTTCAGCGGTGTTTGTCACGGGAGACCTCAGCCTGTTGTTTTTAGCAGCTCACCAAAGCGCTTAAGGAGAATTCCTCCTCCTGCACTGATTAATTTCTGGCATGGAGCACAAAATAGCTCTTGCGTCAATAAATCGTCACAGCCCTCGCTTGCCTCTGTCAGCGTAAATACTCTTGGACTCCAGCGTGCCCCCAGGCAGGCCAGAGGTCCCAGTTTGCAGCTGCAGGGTGGTCGAGTCCAAGGGTGCAAGGCTGGGCTGGCAGAGCTGCTGCAGTTGGTGCTGGCAGCCCCTTCACCCCCCAGCCCTCCTTAACTCCTGGAATTCTACTCTAGTTATAAGGATAGATATTGTTCTGCAGCTTTGAACATCATGGGTTTGGGTGCATCTGTCTGATTTACTGGGAAGGTAGGAGTGTGTTTGTGGCTGTGAGCAGGGGTTCTGCTCAGTGACTCCCAGCCTTGTTTCACTTCTTCACCTCCCATCACTCCTTTTCAAGCTGCTTGCTCAGACTCTTTTTTTTTTTTTTTTTGAATTTTATTGTTTTAATTTTATTTTTTTACTGGTACTTCTGGTGTTTGCTTTCGTTGGAGAAACGGTGGATAGCAGTTGCACAAAAGAATGTGATGTTTTGGGAGTGATTGCCCAAATCATTGGGCAACAGGGGCTTGATCTTTAGATGTTCCAGCCACCAGATGAAAGAGACTTTCTGCAAAGCCATTTGCTGGAACAACTGTTGTGCAAACGGGGTGCTGGATGCTGCTGGAATTGGGGAGGGGGGTGAGACACCTGCAAAGTGGGTCGTCCTCCTGCACTTGGGATTCTTGCAGGGAAGCTTGAGGGAGCTGCTGGAGAGGCTGGGACCATCCACTGGCAGCTAGAGAGTGGGATGGAAACTGCTGACTTTCTGCAGAGGTTCCTCCTTGGAGAGTACCCTGGTGGAGCTGCTCTCTGGGCTTTCCTGGAGCACGTTCCTCCTCCCACTGCCCCAGCAGCTGCCCTGCCTCCAAATGGAGCAGTTGAGCAGACTTGAGAATAAGAATGATCTAGAAAAGTTTCTAAAATTTAGATTTTTTTTTAATTGTTATTCTTTAATCTACATCTAAATACAAACACAAACTGCTGGTGGAGGGGTGGGGGAAAGTTCCTCAATATCCCACCTGTGGATGAAAACTCTTGGCAGGTATTTTTGCCAGTTTGGAGAAATCAGCTGTAGCTGCTCTAAACCAAACTGTTCCATTATAAACTTCTGCAGGTATTCCTTCTGTCCTTTGAAAAACAACCCATTCTGTGGATGCCAATGGATCAACACTGGAAGGGGGGCCTTGATGGGATTTGGGTTTGGAAGAAATTCCAGAGGTAGAACACCTATTTTGGGGAGAACGCTGTCTGCTCAAAGGTGACTTGCATTGCCAGAAAGGAGAGCATGGCTTGCTCTCAGCCTCATGCAGGGATTTGATAAACTCTGTATTTTCTAGGATTTCTCATCTTGCTCCCTTGGCCTTCCTCTCTGGAGCTGCAAACTAATATTCACTGAGAGATTTATGTGTTTGGGCCAAAATGCAGAATGTGTGCAAAAATACCCCTGCTGCCCTTTTCCCCCATAAGAGCTTGAGGTCTGAGTGTGAAAATGCAGGTTTAAAAGCATTTTCCTGATCAGTTTGTTTATTCCTTGGTCTGTGATGTGCAGGGTGGTGCTGGGGCAGCCACAAGGGGTTGAGGTGTCAGGAAAAGGCAGCGGTGGTTGTGTCACTGGGGCTCTCTGGCAGCTCCCTGCCCGTGCCTGTGTCGGGGTGCAGGCTGTGTGGGCTTTTCCTGCTTTTCTCTTGCTCCCTGTTGATGCCAGGGTGGTGTTTTGGCTCTGCGGTGGGCACAGAGCAGCTCCCCTGATGTGGCTGCTGTGTGTCTGTGCAGGCTCCTTGTGTCTGAACTGTTCGGAGTTTATTCCTTAGGGCCGTGCTGGGCTGGGGCTGGGCTCTTCCACAGCCTGGTGTTGGGTCAGGGTGCTGGAGCCTGCTGATCTCACACACACACACACACACACACACACACACACACACACACATGCTCTCTCTCTCTCTCATTTTCCCATCTCAGGTGTCTGGTGTGCCTCTGAGCAGAGCATCATGTGGCATGCTGTGGGCAGTGAGTGATGCTGGGCTAAACACAGAGCTGCAGTTTGCTGCTATGGCAGCTCAGGGTGTGCTTGGCTTTTCCTCCTCCCCTGGACCTGGGTGCTGGAGAGCTGGAGATCCCCTGTCCCCACTGATCAGGCTGGGACATGGGGGGTCATTGATTCATCCCACACTGAGGAATCTCTGAATTCCTTTGTGCCTGAGGTCAATTCTTTTTTCTTATAAAGCACTGGAACAGGCTGCTCGGTGCAGTGGTGCAGTTGCCATCCCTGTAAGTGTTAAAAAAAAAACCACGTGGTCTCTAAAATTAAATATTTCCTTCCTATTTCAGCTTGTGTTTCACACTTGGGGCTGCTTTCTTCAGGAGAGGCAGGCAGGAGAGTGCCTTCAGGAGCCACCAGTCCCCAGAGCTGGGTTCTGTAGTCTCAGCAGCCCAGCTCTGCCCTGGGGTGAGCCCTCCCTCCTGGGGAAGGTGAGCTGAGATAAAGGGGTCTGCTTGTGGTGTCTTGTTTGGCTTTTCAGGCTCCTGAAGCCAGAGAGCTCTGCAAAAGGAGCTTGTTTTTATTCAGAAATAATGATGCAGTAGTTGGTTTAGGCACATAAACATTTGTGGCTTGAGCAGGCAGAGGTATGATACACACTTGTGCTGGGAGATGAGTTCTGTCTCGATAGAAACTCCTTTTTCCTCTTGCAGGAAACAACCGTGGGACAATTTCCTTTGAACATCAGTGGGTTTTTCACCCCCCAAAATCTTCACCTGGTTTTATTTTGCAGTAAGAAGCACTTGGTAGTGTTTAGGAACCGTTGTTGGTGAGATTGTATCTGGCAAAGAGACCATCTCACCAACAGCTTTCAAAGATTCTGAAAAAGGCAAAATGCTCAGTATTCGCTCCTTTAATATTTTTGCTTACTGTTTCCCACCCAGCCTGTGTTTCCATCGTGTCTGTGAGCTTCACTGGCTTTGTCACATTTGCAAGTTGTTAATAACATCTTGGTTTGTTAATATATTCTCAGTATTGGCAAATTCTCCGTGATTTATCTGCTTGGATCTGCGTTATTTACCCCTCTGCCTCTTCCAAGTTAATAATTTCCCTGACTAAGGATACCTTTGTGCACAGGGAAAGATGCAGGGAGGAAAAATCCACCTGGGATGTTCCTCCTCCTCCCAAACTGGAACTAGTGGAGGCTGCTGGCCACTCACTGGTCATCTACTGAGTCTTTTAATTAGAATGCTTCTGACTTGGAGCTTCCACATCTCCTGGCTCAGGCCTTGGGTGCAGGCAGAAGAGGCATAAGAGCTGCGCTGTCTCTGGTCCCCAAATTGCAATTTCAGCTCAGACGTTGGGACAATGAACTGAAGTGTGTGGGGTGTTTTACCCCTCAGCACTGGGGGACTCACGAAATGCTGCTGTGGGTGCAGGATGACAAATGCTGCCACATCTAATGAGGGATCACTCCCAGCATCCCATGCCTTGCTGTGTGGCTTCTTGGAGCCGCTGACCTCTGCCTGGTGCCCTTGGCTGTGCCAGTCCAGCCACGTGCTGGCAGCTAGGAGATGTTTTGTCTGGCAGCAGGGAGAGCTTGGTGCTGGTGCGAAGAGCTGAGAGGGCAGAACATGCGGGATGGGATGTGCTGGGTTTAGTGCCTGGCACGGCCGTGGCAGCTCTTCCCTGGTTGGCAGAGGTGCCAGGAGTGCCAGAAGCTCAGGGGTGCAGCCCAGACGGGACTGGGACTCGCTGGGCACGTGTGGCTCTGGATGAATTGTCCCGTGCTCCAAGTGAGTGGCTGTACACGGAGCGGGCACGTGGCACAGCTCTGCTCTCAGCAGGTGAAGCTGCAGCAGGAAAACACCTCTGGCTCAGCAAGACACAATAGCAGAGCGCAGGGAGCGGGGCTGAGGCTGTGAGGGATGTGGGATCCGCGCTACCGGAGGCTCAGAGGCAAAAATAGCATCATTTATAATAGTACAGGGGAAGGCTCCTGCGCGACGCCTTTGCATTCTGCCAGCCTGTAGTGAATGGAGGAGTAGTTTGCTTACAGATGACAAGCAGGGATGAATAAGCACTTAAAAAATTTTTGGTGCCGGAGAAGCAGCTTTTCCATCTTGGCCCCTGAGCTAGTCAGTCTTGCAGTCCCTTTCCTCAGAGTGTCTCTTGCTGCTTGAAATACAGGTGTTGGGAGGCATGGAATTAAAACTCTCTCCACATCCCTTGGCCTCCCTGTGGGGTTCCTGTTCTGCCCTTGGCATGCTCCAGGACGTGTTTTGACTGGGCTGTGTGCTGATTTTGGAGAGGACCCCTTTGCTGCCTGGCTTGCACAATCCATGAGCTCCTTCACCAGCTATAAACATGCCATCACCACAGACTAAATCCCTGATGGATTTTAGTGGATGGACACCTGAGGATCTCCTGGAGGTGAAATGGAAGAATAAACACATTCATTTGGATGCTTGAAGAAGAGCAGTGAAGTGTGGATAGGTGTAAAGTTACGTCCTGGAGTGAGGAACTGCGGTTCCTTGCTGTCTCAGTGCTGGGGCTGTTGACTACAGCAATGCTGCCTCTGCCCCTTGCTCTTGTCCTCTGTGCTTAATTTCCATTGAATTTTCATGGGACACCTTAAGTATTTTAGCTGTTGGAGCTTTGTAATGGGAGGTAACATTGTTTGTATTTTTTTTTTTTTTATTTTTTTGTTTTCTTTTTCCCTTCTTTCTTCCCCTAAACTGCTGCTTTGTGGGCTTTCTAAGGACCTAGTCCAGGGTGGAAACAGAGGGAAAAACACCTCGTGGTAAGGAGTGGAATGCACCTAGTGCTGTGTGTTTCTTCAAAGTCAATACTATTAATTGCTTTCTTGCTTCTTAATGATAAACTTGTTAAGACGTGGCCAGAAGTGGTTCTCTGGCCAGGAAAATGTCCTTTTTGCTGTTGTGTTTGCCCCAGCTAGCAGTGGAGAGATACCTGCAGTACCTGAGGAACAGGCCTCATGAAAACTGGTATTTTGGAGCATTTTTCCACTTGCCTGTCCATGCCTAATGCCTGCACCATTCCTGGTGTGCCCCTCGCACCACGGCGTGTGAGTGTGTGCAGATTTGTGTGAGGAGAAAAGCCAGCCACGGCCTTTGGAAACCAGCAGGCGTTGCAGCAATGTCCTTCAGGGCTTTTATTATTTTCATATTTGGCTCCAGCTGAAATGTCAGTGACCTCCTGCTCGGAGAGGTCCCATCCACAGGGAGCCCTGGCAGGCATTTCCCAAACACAGCACGAGGATCTTGTACCCTCTTACAGGACACATTTTACACCCTTGCATTGCAGTTGAGAGAGGGTCCCAGGCTTATTTCCTTCAAACATAACTTGTGGTGGTGAGTTTGGCTGGTCCTCATGGGAATTGGTCTCTCCTGAAGGTATGAATCCAGCCCTAGGCTGGGTTGTACCTTAGGAAGCTGAATGTTACCCTGAACAAGTGTCCTGCCTGACAGTGAGAAGCACAAGGTGTTTTGGCCTCTAAGAAGCAAAAGAGAGAGCCCAAAATGGGAACAGAATATAGAATCATGTGTGAGATGAGTTTATAATTCTGGCTGTTTTGGTGCTTGCTAATCTGGTGCTTTTGCTGGCCCAAAAGGTGAAGGTAAAGAGGGCCAGGATGGCAATTGAATGTGCAGTGAGAAGCTTGGGGGAGACTTAAAGTTTGGGGCTACTTGCTGTTTGTGTGAACCGTGGAAAATATTTTGTGAACAAAATTTTCCATTAATATGGGGTTTGTGAATAATTCAGGATTATTGCAGATCAAATTTCAGAGAGAAGCGCCGGAGCAGCATGAGCTCCACGATTTTCCAGTTCTTGGTGCGTCCCGGTGTTTTGGGGAGGGAAGGGGGATTCTCTGGGACCTGTGCTCAGCTGAGTCAGCTTTATTAGCACTGCACGACTTCCTGAATTGCTGCCGAGGAAGGATGTGCTGTTGACTCAGAAGAAAGTCAGTGATGTCTGGGGACAGGGTCAGCGAAGTGGATGCCTGAGTTCCAGCGTGCTCTTGAGGCTGTGAATCACTGTGACAGCTGAAGTGAGTGAAAAGTGCCATTTTCTTTAAAAAAACCCAAAAAACAACCCGAATGAGAAGGTGGAGGAAGGCCCCAGAGGTCGTGCTTGGTTAGATAACAGGGCAGGATGGAATTTGTGGTTTGCATCATGAAATTTGGCACCGGCTTCAGCCGAGTGTTTCGCCCGGCTGTAAACTCGTGCGTTGCCTGTGGCTCGCTCCTGTAAACTCCGTCTGCACAGCTGCGAGCGCCGTCGTGTGCACACTCAATTCCTGAACTGGATCGGGACAGCGGAGGATTTTCTGTACGGAATCTTCTATTAAAAACACGCCCACACTCCCCAATCAGCCTTCCTTTTCCTCTGCAAACTGCTCATTTGTCTCCGAGCGCTCTGTCTGCCTCGAACATGCCTGTGTGTGTGGCATAGCTCGAATTTTTATGCCGAGGAATGTAAACACCAAATCCGCACAAGACTTGCTGAAGAACTCCGGGGCTCTGGTGCATCATCTGTTTGTTATGTAACCTGATAGAATGGGAGCGAAATAGAAACCAGATGTCAAGGCAGAGCAATTACAATTTTTCATCTGCGAGCGTTACAGTAAATGCACTTTGTGTTCCTTCCCCCCCTCCCCGAATGTGGGGTTTTATTTGGGAAAGTGCTGCGGGGGACCTTGGAGCTCTCAGCATGGCTCTTGCTTAAAGACTTTGTTATTCTGTACTGGTGTTCCTTAATGTAATTAGAGTCTGTGTGCTTCTCCAGATCCATGAGCCAGTGTATTCCCAACTGGAAATGAGCTGGACACAAGTGCTGAGTCCCGGGAGAGCCCCTCCGCATGTCCAGCTCTGTGGGTTACGCGGTCAAGCCACACTAAATTTAGCATTCCAAGGGAAGCTGCTTTGCTTGTCATGTTTAAATTTGGCAAGAGAATCCCCTCAGAACAGGTTTGGTGCGGGCTCTGCTGGGGATTCCGGAGCTGGAGGAACATCTGGGAGGGGAGCAGATGGGAGCTGCAGTTAGCTCGTTTGCTCCAATTCGCCGAACGACGAGGAGGATAAAAGGGAAAATGGATAATCATTGATTCTCTCTGGTGGGGAAATGGATTCTTCCACCGCTAGTTTATCCCAGAGGTTTATCTCTGCTGCCTTCCATTAAATAAGGCAAGCCCTCGGTTGAGAGGGGCATTGATGCATGTCTGTCTTGGTCTTCATGTGCATCTTCACGAGTCGAGGCGTGTGTGTGATCTCACTGAGTAGGAGCCGATGGGAATTTTCCTCTTCCCTTCCCTCGTGTTTTTCATCCTCCTGCGCTGATATCTGTTCTCTTGCTGCTGGAGATTTATTTCCTTCTGTCCAGTTAAGCTTGGAAGCCCTGGGCAGCAGGTCCTTACCTGTGCAGTTTGGGCTTGAGTAAGGCCACAGGGGCTGGAGATCCAGTTTTTCTGTGGGAGCAGAACCCGTTTTGGGCATCCCTCTGTTAAGTACAGATAACCTCAAGAAACCCTTAAATGAGCTGTACTTTCCAGATGAAGGAAGAATTAAAGGTTCTTGCTCCTCCTAAAAAGCAAGTTTCTTCCCTTAAAGCCAGCAAACAAGGAGAGGAGATCAATGTGAGCGCTTGCTGCCAGCCATTCCCAACAGCATCCAATCCATGCCACCTCTCCTTTCAAGGACAGCATGGAAAGGGGACTTGGGTGCATGATGGGTGGTCACTGCTCAACTCTGCCAACACCCAGTAGTGACTTTGGCACGTTGCCCGTGGAGTCTGAGCTGAAATTGAAGATTTACCTGTTGGAGACACTTTTCCCCCACATGAAAGGTTTACGGAAAACTTTACAACTGCAAGGAAGCAGCAGAGCCTCTTGCACCGTGAAGTCCAGAATCAGGTGTTCCCAGTTTGGAATTGCTTCCTTTCCAGCTCTCCTTCTGGAGGAGAGGAGACTCAGGGGAGGGACCTCATCGCTCTCTACAAGTACCTGACAAGAGGTTGTGATGAAGTGGGGGATAGAGCAGAGCTCTTCTGCTGTGCCTCAAGTGAAAGGATGAGAGGAGGTGGCCTCTCAGGGGAGGTTCAGGTTGGATATTGAATATTGGATACAGAAAAAAAGAAATCACTGAAAGGGTGGTCAGGCATTGCAGTTAGTTGCCCAGGAAGCTAGAGGAAACATTCTGGAAGCTCTGGAAACATTCCAGAGGCACCTGGGGGTATCACCGAGGGCAGTTACGGTGGCACTGTGTTGGTGTTTGGACTGGATGATCTTGACGGCCTCTCCAACCCTGAGGATTCTGTGATTTTTTTTTTCTAAATGGAGACGATGGAGAGCCCAGATGTGGCCACCACGGAGAACATCCCCTCAGGCTGGTCACCGTGGATGTTTGCCCAGTTCTCTTGCACAAGTGCTGATGCTCTTCTCACTAAGCTCTGCAAGCTTGGGGAGCTGTGTGCCGCGCTCTGTGTGAACACCGCCGTGTCGCTGACACCGGCCCTGAAAACCATGGGAATGCTGGCCAGGAACGGCTCCCTTCACGGTCAGTCACACAGGGGGGCTGGGTTGGAGAAGCAGAACAGGTCCCAAGGAAGCCTCAGGCTCAGCTCCTCTGCTGTGTTGGTGCTGAGCAGGCTGAGCCCGGGGATCCCGGCGTGTGCTGGGGACACAAGTGCTGGCAGGGGCGGTCACATGTGCCCGGCAGCTCCTACTATAAAAACAGCAGCTCCGCCGCCAGCGACCTTCAGCATGGCTCCCAATGTTCCCCGTGTTATTTTTAACCTGTCTGGGTAAATTTCCAATACAAAGGCCAGTGCCAATCTGATGTGCTCGCTCTTCCAAATCCTTATCTTTTGCTTTCTAGTGCACTGACGCATCAGATGGAACAGCAAGTTTCGGGCTTGGGTAAAGCTTTTATTGTATGGCCACAGCACCAGAGAGAAATAGATATTTCAGCTCTGTTTTACTGCTAAATACATTTATTTTTCAAGAGGTTTTTTTTTTTTTTTTTAAAGATAGGATTTAACAATTTTTTTTTTCTTTTTAAAGAAAAATACTTGAACTGTGGTTTAAAAATAGCTGAAGGCTGTACTTTGATTAGGTTGCTGTGGCACTGACGTCAGTGGGTGACATTTATCTCTGTATGGATTTGTCACCCTGTTGACTAAGGCTGTATTTACACAAATGGGGATATTTCTGTCCGCTGTGGGGGGAACCAGCAACAGCTCTGCCCCAGTTGTGTCCTTGCCCTCCGTATTCCTGAACTCTGCCTCTCTCCTGTGCTGCTTCTTTCTGTGCTGCAGTGGGGATTTTTTGGAGTGTTGGAGGGTAGTTTTAGTTATTCAGGTTGCCAGGAAGGTCCAGGCATGATGATGATGTTGGCTCGGTGGAGAAGGATGCTGGCAGAGAGATGCTGAACTAGACTTGGACTTGGTAAAGCATCAGGTATGAGCCTGGGTGGGTCCTGGCTGGATAGCTCCATGAATAGACAGGTAATGGATGTTCTCCAAATAGGAATTGTAGAAAATAGGTCCTGAACAAGTGAACTAAATGTGAAAAAGGAAGGAAAAGAAGTGAGAAGTTTCAGCCCAGCATGGCTTCGAGTGCAGTGTATTTCTCTGTCGCTTATTGAATGTTTTCATCCAGCGTAGTTGCTGTAATTCACTTTTTTTTTTAAGCTTTAAATATTACTCTTGGGGTTTCCTTGGCCCCAAATCCCACTGTTCCAACTGCAGCAGAAAGCACTAACCTTCCTACAAGCACTCTTGTGTAGATCTGGTTCCTGGAGCATAAGGTTTCCCAAAAGGAAGTTTCCATAGAATACCAGAATGGTTTGGGCTGGAAAGGACCTTAAAGCCCATCCATGTTCCATGGGCAGGGACAGCTTCCACTATCCCAGGCTGCTCCAAGCCCCAGTGTCCAGCCTGGCCTTGGACACTGCCAGGGATCCAGGGGCAGCCACAGCTGCTCTCGTCAAGTTTTCTCAAAGCTGTGCCTGTTTTGGGGGGATGCACTTGGAACACCCTTTAATTTAACCCTGACACCAAGACAACAATAAAGGGAAACCTCTAGAAACAAACGTAATTAAAGGCTGATACAAATTAACTTGCAGACTTTCTCAATTTGTCACGCTATTCCAGTCTGTTTTCCAAGGAATCGTGGGTTTAAATCCGTGAGCCTTGTCAGCTCCACAGGGAGGAGGCAGCTGATGCTGGCTGGCTTCAGGAAGGCATGAAACGTGTTTGTGTCTTCTGGAGCTGTGAATTAACTGTGGGACTCCTACGTGATGGGCAGCCAATCATGGATTTGGCAGATTAATCACACTGCCTTGTGCAGAGCTCTTACCTGGCCCTCATCCCGTGGCAGGAGGGAGAGGAGCACTAATTAACATCCTGGACACAGAGCCTGCTGACACAGGAGTGCATTTTGGTGCTGGTTTCAGGCAGCTGGTAATGTACGTGTGGAATAGATTTTCCCCAAATTTCATAGTGGATGAAGCCTGTGGAGTGAAATGCCGTTTTCTTTGCTGCTAGCCTGTTGGAATTTGGGACTTTTTTCCAAAACAGCAATTCTGTGGGCTGCACTCACCTGCAGGCTCGCTGCCACTGCTGCAAACAATGTTTCCTCTGCGAGCTGGAGCATGGCACAGAGTAAGCTGATTGTTTCACATCTCACCCCAAGGCAGCTGCTCCTTTCTAAACCTCTGTAATCTTCCCTTAAAAAGAGGAGGGAGCTGAGAGGAGCTGCTGTCCGGTGGCATCCATGCTGGGAGGGAGGCCTTGCTTTCATCCCCTGCCACCATCCCCCCAAATTCCAGCTTTTTCAGTGTCTTGCCTTGTAAGTGTCTGGATGAAGACTGTGAGGTCAGTCAGTAGTGCAGGACTTTGATAAATGGGAATTTCTCCTGGCGTTAGATATGCTTGTATGTCCAAACCACATATTGAATGTGGATATTTGTGCACAAATGTACCAATGCATAATTGCATTTCCTGTGCAGAAAGCAGCATCTAGGTGACATTCCTGTCCATGGCAGGGGGTTTGGAATGAGATGATCCTAAAGGTCCTTTCAAACCCACAGCATTCTGTGATTCCATGAGCTTGTCTCCATCCCCAGAGAGGGACAGCAGCCAGCAGTGAGGACAGTACTGGTTAAACACAATATTTTGCATTCACTTGGCCAGGGCTGACTTGAGCTTGCCTTTTTTGTATCTAAAGGAATGAAAAAAGGTCTCCTGTGCACTTCTTGTTTAAGATGTGAGGAGGAAAATGCCTTCTCACCTGCTGAGGCTGCAGCAGGATGCGTGTGGAGTGTGATAGCCTGGAGGTCGAAGGGTTTATGACGCTTGGGGAAGGCTCTCGCGGGCTCAGAGGGTGTATAATGGATATTTAGGGATTTCTGTTGGGGTAGGTCTGTTGTTTTGGTGCTGGCTGAACTCCTCTGGGTTTTAAAGCAGCTGCTCAGGTGAAACCTTGGGATCCCTAAAGCGATGCACTGCTGCCTCAGCTGGAAGAGACGAGCTTCTCTAGCAATGCTCGGCGTTAACTTCTGCAGTTGCGACAGAGGTCGGAGCATTGCTCAACAGCCCCGCAGCCCTTCAGGTGAGCGCTGCTTTTGCAATGCACAGCCAGCAGAATTAACCTGGCTACATCACTGGGGGGAAAACAAAAGGCTTGCTGGTGGTTCTCCCCCTCTTTTCCAGTGGCTTCTGCTGCAGATGAAAGCGAGTTTCAGGGCCCTGAGCTCTGAGTGTACAGTAAGCATGCTGCAGCCTTGGCTCTCTCCTCCAGTTTGTCATTAAATTTTAAAATGGAAAAGCGATAAGGAATCTCTGTGCAGGGAACATTCCTCATACCATAGAGTTAAACTGCAGCTTTTGGGTCCTGCTCTGAAAATCTGATTAACCTGAAAGAGATGAGGTGTGCCCTGGATGATGCCAGATAAAGGAAAGTGCTCACACGTGTGGTTATTGCTTCTCTGCCTGTTTATAGCTGCTTCCCAGTCTTTATTTGCTCCGATAGAATCGTTGGAGAATGCTGTGGGGCAGGAGTAAATAACTACTGAAGTAGAAGGAATAGCCTTCAGAGAAATTGGACTTTCCCAAAACAGAAGCTGGATACAGAGCTTCCCATAGAAATCATCCAAAAGGCTCGTGCAGATAGGCTTAAAGCAGGATTTATGGTGAGTGAAACTGAGAGAATTGGCTTTAGGCTTTTTTAAACAGCAGAAGAATAGCGTGGAGGGAGATTATGGCTCTCCTCTGCCTGCATCCAGCTGCATGTGACGGCTTTTGCAGCTGTATTTTTGGAACATCTTTGCCGAGCTCACCTAGAATGCCCAGCTCGAGGCGCCGCAGCTGCTGCCAGCTCTGCTGCCTGCGAGCAGCTGCTGTATTGACAGGCACGTTTCTACCCCGGGAGATGCCGGCGGTGTGGAAATGAGCGAGAAACAACTGTTTATATAATCCGCCCGTACAGATCAATTCCTGGGAAAACAAGCTGCTCCCCGTCTGCAGCAGCAGCAGCGGCAGCACACACCTTGAGCTGCTATAAATAGCTCCAGTGCCTCTTCCAAGGGCCAGCTCCGGGGCCTTTGTGTTCTGCTGGGGTGGAAAACTGCTCAGTAAACTGGCAGTGATTCCCACTGCAGGGGGGAGAGCAGGGGCTCAGAGTCTCCCTGCTCCTCAGGGATTTTGATGGGAAGGTGCCCCTTCCCCACCTGGATCTCTGCTGTACTGAATTTCAAGGAATTATGGAATAGTCTGTGTGGGAAGGGACATTAAAACTTATCCTGTTCCTCACCCTGCCATGAGCAGGGACACCTTCCACTATCCCAGGCTTCTTCAAGCCCCATCCAACCCAGCCTTGGACACTTGCAGGGATCCAGGGGCAGCCACAGCTGCTCCGGGCACCCTCCCAGGGAAGGATTTCTCCCCAGTATCTCATCAAAACCTGCCCTCCTTCAGCTTAAAGCCATCCCCCCTTGTCCTGTCCCTCCATGCCTTGTCCCCAGTCCCTCTCCAGCTCTCCTGGAGCCCCTTCAGGCCCTGGCAGGGTCTCTGAGCTCTCCCTGGAGCCTTCTCCTCTCCAGGTGAGCACCCCCAGCTCTCTCCTTCCCCTAAATGCCAAATTGGTATCCAAGTGATGTAAGTGATTGATCAGCCCAAGCTCTTCAGGAATCATATCCCTGACGTATCTGGAAAGTTCTGTGCAGTTTTACAGTAAATATCTGGACTTGGTGATTCTTTGAGTCCCAGTCAAAGCCCTGTGTACCAGGAACATGACTGGGTCAGCTCTGCAGACAGTTCCTTGGTGCTGGCAATATTTGCTTTATTTGGGTGAACGACATGTTTTTAATCAGCCAGAGCAGCACAAGATGAACGAACAAACCAGTACAGAGTGTTTCAGGCACACACAGCAGAGAAGAGCCCAGGCACTGCAGCCTTGAGCCACGGCATTTGTGGTGATCCCAGGTTTTAATGGCCTCATCCCACGTTCCTCTCGTGGTCTGGTCACTCATTACACCGGCACTGAAGTTCTGCTCCTTGATCGTGCCCTGAGCTGGAGTTCCAGGAGAAGCTCCTTGGAGCCAGGGGAAAACTCTGCTCACTGTGTCAAGGACTCTGCTTTTGCTGACCTCCTGTAAATTAGGATTTGTGTTTTTTACTATAATGGGGGTTTTTCCCTGAGTGTTTCTGTTGGAGGTGGATGGGGGAGTCCTGGGAGGGGTTTGCTGTGCTGCAGGATCACTCCATTGGGTGACTTCTCTCTGCAGCACCACTCTGAGAGCTTAGCAAAACCAAATTTTCTTTCCACAATCATAATTCCTTATTCTTTCTCTCTTCCTTCTCGTTTCTCTTCTCTAATGCTGGGCAGAGGGGCTCAAGCAAAATCTTTTAGGGGTTTTGCATTTTTAGTTTTTTTCTGAAGCTTTTCAACCATCGCTCCTGCTTAAAATTTCTAAAGGGAAGCAAAAAGCCAACCCCTATTTCTGCTGCAGACTGGATAACTGGAAATCACCCACAGGAGCTCTTCCAGAGGTGTGAGCACAGTTCCTTGGCCCAGTGTCTTTCACCTGGTTTGCAGTTCTGAGGTGTCCAGTGTGGGATTAGATCCCTAAGTGCTGCCTTTGCTGTTTAACCACCTCTTAACGTTAATTAAAGTGGTGCTGTGGAACACCCTAAAAAAGTTCTGTACCCTGAGCAGGCTTCTCATATTTACAGAGGACATGATTTATTGTCTGGAATTTTAAAATGTGGCTGTTACATAGACCAGTCCTGTGAGATCCCAGAGTGGTTGGGGTTGGGAGGGACCTTAAAGCTCATCCCATCCCACCCTCTGCCATGGGCAGGGACACCTTCCACTGTCCCAGGGTGCTCCAAATCCCATCCAGCCTGGCCTTGGACACTTCCAGAGATGCAGGGGCAGCCACAGTTTCCCTGGGAAGCCTGTGCCAGTGCCTCACCACCCAATCCCATTGGGCAGCACGGATCCTGAATTAGCTCGATATTTTTAGGATTTCACACAATCCAAGTCCTATCATTAGAAGAAGCATCTGAATAGATGAAAGATTCTTATAAAAAACATTTCTTTAGGGAACATTGTGTGCAGGAAGATTTTAAAAACCATACCAGGTTGAAGGGATGCCTGGCAGGATGAAACATTTGGGAGCTGCTGCTTCCACTTGGAAAATTATGGAAGGATTATTGGGTACCAAACAGCAAACTACTTCAGTGGCCTAAAGCCATTTAACTTTTAAAACTTCTGTTTTTTCAAAATTCTTTTAAAATGACTTAATTCTTTTTTTAACAAAGTGTAATTTGAGGTGATTGTACGTCAATTTGAAGTTTTTGAATGCTTACATCGCAAAGTTTAACATGTTGAAGAATACAGGATATGTAAAATATTGATAGGATAAGGGGTTTAAGCTAAAAGAAGATCTATTTAGATCAGATATAAAAAAGAAAGGTTTTTTACTTTGAGGGTGGGCAGGCCCTGGCACAGGGCACCCAGAGCAGCTGTGGCTGCCCCTGGATCCCTGAAGTGCCAGGCTGGATGGGGCTTGGAGCAGCCTGGGACAGTGGAAGGTGTCCCTGCCCTGGAATGAGATGAGCTTTAAGGTCCCTTCCAACCCAGTCATTCTGGGATTCCATGTAAACAAGCTGGACAGTGGTTATTCTTGATGATGAAAAATCTGTGGCTGTGGTTGTGCAGAGTGCGAAAATTCTGCTGTAAAATACTAGGAGAAGCTGAAATACAAAGAGGTGATGGAATTGCTTTGAAATAATTTTTTTGGTCTCTTTTCTTGAGGTGTCAGTGTGTGCATTAAGCATTCTGTGCAGCTGGGAAAAATGTTTTGTTTTTAATTTTAGCCCTGCTAATAAAGTCTTGTCATGTATGTCAATGAAGCAGAAAGAAAATTACTCCAGAGCTAGCTGTAGGTTGTCATTAAAGCTGATTTCCTGCATTAAGCCAAAAACAAGGCAGGATTTCATTTCTGGACTTCCTAAAGATGTTCGTCATGTTGACAGTTTCCTAAGCCCAAACCCTGAGAGCTATAGAAATTTATCTCGTATATGCAAGTATTTGCTCTTGTCTGTCACCTTGTCCTGATCTTCACATGTTGATCTCCTGCTGCCCTCTCTATTTTTAAAATAATTTGCTTCAGTTTCCAGCTGTTGACTCTTGCAGGCAGCTGCTTGTAGGGTCCTGCCTGCAGAATCCCTTCCTGAAACAAGAATAAGAAGCGATCTGTTGTTTGGAGAGCACAGCTGAAGGCACATCCTGCCAGATTCCTGAGCAGCAGTGCTGGGGGGAAAACTCCTGCCATGACTGCATGGGCACTTCTAAACTTCAGGAGGGTTTTGTCTTTGAGTTGTATTTGGGGTTTTTTTTCAACGATGACTAAGCCAGAACCTGAGGAGGGGTGACAACTGCAGTGCTGTGGGATTAAACTTTGTGTGCTTCAGTCTTTCGTGGTAATGTGTTTCTGAGAAACCTCTCCTTGTGTCCTGCTCCCCCTCCCTCTCTGTTTGCACCCTCAGGAGTTAGTTCTGAAATGCTGGAGCTGATGGAATGACTTCTCCTTAGGCTGCTCCAGCTGCAGCAGTGCAGAGATGCTGGTGGAACCAGGTGGAAGGGTTGTGTGGCACTGGAAGCTCTTTTAGGCTTTGCCCTTCATTTAAAATCTCTTCTCTGCAGTGGAGTATCGCTGTTTCCTAGAAGCACAGAATCTCCAGAGCTGGGAGGGACCCCCAGGGATCATCCAGCTCAGGGCCTGAGACACAAAGCTGAGCCTGCTGCAGGGGCAGTGTCCCAGGAGGGGAGTCTGCAGTGCACTGAACCGAGGTGTTGGTGTGCATCTACCCTGCCTCTGGTTCTCTCTGCTTGGAGGCTGCTTTCTCCCAGAGTCCTGGAGGCTGCTGCCAGCTTGGTTTAAGGTTTATCTCCAGCTAAGCACAAGGCACAGGTGGATGGAGGTGAGCCTTGTGGAGCTGGCAGGGAGCACACTTCCATCGCTCATTCCGCAGGGAGCTGCTTTCCCTGGGTCACTGTGGGGCAGCTGGGATGAGAGGTGAGGGGCTGGGAAATCCTGGTGGTGCTGGGAGAGGCTTCAAAACACCAGGAGCCAGAGGGCTGTGAGTGATGCATGGGTCAGGGCAGCTCTTTGGGGAGCTCAGGTGCAAGCATGAACTTGTTCCAGCAAAGCCAGTTCAGGATCAGGAGGCTTTGGCCTGGATTGCTGTGGTAGCAGAGCTGAAGGCTGAGGAGCAGAGGTTTGGTGCAAGCTACTAGGCAGATCTTGATACCCTTTCCACCCCTAATCCACTGAAATCCACTTTTCCACCCCAAGGTGTTCCTTGGATTGATGAGTGACCTCAGAAGTCATGGATGTTAGGATTTTCTTACCTACAGTCACGTTTGCCTTGAAATGGTTTATGAGAAAATTAGTATGAAACAATGTCTTCAGTTTGTTCGGTGGTGTTGGCAGGATCTTTGTACATTCTCTTTTGTCTCCTAATTGTTTGCAGGAACGTAATGGTGTCATTTTCATGAGTTAATTATGGTAGAAGTTTGTTTGCTGTCTTTGTGTGTGGTGAGAGAGCTGCAGCAGCACAGCACCAGCCTGCTGCTGGTGGCAGGAACCTCCTGTGGCCCAGGAGCTCTTCCTTCCCCCAAATCCCACTCTTTTCCAGCTAGGAGAACGAGGTGTTTGTGATCCGCGCTGTGTCTCTTTGTGAAAAACGCCAATCACTTGCTTTTGAAATTTTAAAAGTTTAATAGTAATAAAATGGTTATAAAAATAGTAAAATAATTAGAGTAAAAAAAATTTGGACAATTAGGATTTAGGACAATGCGAGACAACAAAAACAAAGAGTTAAGGAAGGTCTGGGTACCTTTTTCTGGGCAAAATAAGCCCGAAAAAGGACCCATGTTAACAGAGGATTAACCCTTAAAAGCAACAGCCTGTTGCATATTCACACACCTTTATACATGGTGCATAAATTACATTCAAACACAGGATTTGTCTGGTCAGTGTCAGCTTCTTCCTCTGCACCCTGACAGTGTCTTCAGGGCTAAGCAGGGTGGGAAGAAGTTAATTTCTTCTGATAATGGAGCAATGAATTCCCTTTCTCTGAAAGATTTCAGTGTCCTGTGGCTGCTATCTGGCTGTGAGTCCTTTCTTTTAAAAAAGTATCTTACATAGCACAGTTTCTATTTTAACCTTATGTTACAACCGAAAACTACATTTAACACACTACTAAAAAAATTAATACAGCATAACTTTCTGACAAAACGCATGTAATATTTATTTGAATATTTGTGAAAAGCCCATCATAAAATACGCATTTTTCACATCTTGAATTCGTAAATCTTTTAGGTAAGTTGGACTGGGATTCACAGAGTATGGCAGGGTCCTTGCAGTGTGCTCCAGGGTGATCCTGGAGCACACATAATATTCATTTTAATATTTGTGAAAAGCCAATCATAAAATACGCATTTTTCACATCTTGAATTTGTAAATCTTTTAGATAAGTTGGACTGGGATGCACAGAGCATGGCAGGATCCTTGCAGTGTGCTCCAGGGTGATTCTTTGATCCCAGCATTATCCACGCCCGTGGCTGCCCTGTGCAGAGCTTCACAAAGTGCAAGGAGCCAGCACAAGCGCTGCAGTTCGGGGCTCTTTCTCAAGGCCCCCTTTTAAAATGGGGAAAAACTTTTTTGTCTCGGCCCCAAACCAGCCTGGCCCTGCTCTTGAGAAGCTCGGGGATAGGAAAAGAGGAGGGAAAGTGGGGAGAGAGGGAGTAGGCTGGGGTTGGCCGTGGAAAGGTCACACTGCGGGAGTGGGGTGGGGTGAGGCCATGGGTTATCCCTCAGCCCCGCCGGGATTGTGCCTTTACTGTATTTGACACACTAATCTTCCCTGCCGAGCTGCGGGGAAGTACAGCGAGCTGCTAACTACACATTTGTGTCCCAGGATTTATTACAACCCGGGAAGATGCAGAATGTCTTTGGTGGGAGGGGAGGAAGAGGAGGAATGACGCCTCCCTTCCCTGAGGGGCCCGGTTTGAGCGCGGCCCCTCAGCGCTGAGGGTCGGAGCCATCGGCCAGTTCGGCCCGTGCTGGTTTTGTGCTCTGAGGGTCGGAGCACATCGGAGAGTTCACCCCGTGCTGGTTTTGTGCTCTGACAGCGATGAATCACCCGCTCAGCTCCTGATTTGCGTCAATCAAACCACATTTAAGGGCGCCTTTGTTCGCAGCCTGGAACGCCAGGCCGGGGCAGCGCTGCTCCAGCGGCTCCTCTCCGGCAGGCCGGGCTCAGCTCCGGGGACAGAGCCCCTGCTTTAAGGGAGAGGTGGGGATTTGCTGTTCCTTCCCGTCCAGCCCTCTCCCGCTGGATGCTGGGTGTATAAATAAATTCATCTTGGAATGCATCTTTTCTTCGAGAGGCTGATCCGTGAGCTCTCGCCGTGGAAGCACGGCCAAAGGCTGCTGTGATGAGTGTTTTTGTGTGAAGGGATGCAGGTTTATCTTTGCATTTCATTGCTTGTGGGTTTCAGTTTCTTGTTTTTTCTTAATAAGAATTTCAATAGAATTAAAATTTCTCCAGGAGTGTTTGGACACTGCTGTCAGGCACAGAGTGGGATTCTTGGGGTTGCCCTGTGCAGGGTCAGGCGCCGGACTGGATGATCCCTACGGGTGTCTTCCAACTCAATAAATTCTGTGATTGTTACAGAATCCTCTTTCTGACCTAGAAACTGTGACTGCCATGGGATCATGAGCCAGGCAGAGGCACTGCTGAAATGCAGCTCCCAGCTCCAGGGGGAATGCAAGCCCCAAAATAAATCCCCTTGGCAAACTCAGCCCTGGGGTGGGACACGACTTGATGCTGCTGCTGCTGCTGTGCAGGAAGGCTTTTGGAGAGGTGCTAAAAACCCCCAAAAAACAGCCAAACCCCGCAAGAGTCTTATCTGCTCTTCACTTCAAATCTCTGGTACATTAGAGAGGTCTCCAAGCTGGATACAGAGCTGTTCCTGGCAGCTGGCTGAGGTTTTCTGGGTTCCCTTTGAGCCTGCCTGCTGAGGGCTGCCTTGGGCAGATGGTGCTTCTCTTGTGGTGTGCAAAGTCCACTGGAAATCCTTCTCCTTTCTTTTCCACTTCTACGTATCCTCTTTGAGCTGTAGGTGAGTGTGACCACATTGCCTCCTCTCCTCTTTCCTCCCAGCCTTCAGGGCTGGTAGCTGAGGTCCTGCCCCACTGCCATGTCCCTGTGCAGGCATTCCCTGCTCTCCCTTGTCCTAAACGCACCCCTGACCCAGTTCATTCCCAAACCGTTTCCCTGCCTCTTCCTCTCTCCGTGCTTTCAGCCCATTGAAGTCTCTTCTCCTATTTCCCGTCCCCCTCTGGCACAAGTCCTTGTGCTCATCAAAACATTGATCTCATGGGCTGTAGCCTTGCCAGCATAATAAGGCCACTGCTCTTCCAAGCACTTTTTTATCCCCTCCTCTTACAAACACAGAAACAATTTTTATTTTTATTTTCTTCGTTCGGCTTGCTCTCACTATTTTTCAGGCTGAAATTAGAGGATTAATTCCTGCTTTCCTGCTGACAGTTGTGAAAATGAGCTAATTTCCAAGTGTCAGGATGCTGATCCTTCTCTCATTCAGTTCCCAAAGAAGGTAATAAAAGAACTATAAGAATAAATCGCTGTAGCAGATGCAGCACATGGGCATATGGTGGTCTATTAATTCCCCATGTTCCACCCAGCTTTTAAAACAAATCAATAAATGTTGATAAAACACTAGAGAGCATGCAGGGTTTTTCCCCTCCACCCATCTTTTCCTGCTCTGGACTCTCTGATCGTTAATTTTGGCAGGTTTTGGACAACCTCAGAGTTTCCCCATGGAAATGAACGCTCACAGGCCTGCCTCCCTCATTCTCCACACTTTGGGATCTTGTTCCCAGCTGGTTTTACTCCTTGGAGGCAATCCCTGGCACAGGCTGTCCACAGGGCAGAGCTGGAGTCCCCGTGCCTGGAGGGATTTAAAAGACAAGTGGATGTGGCACCTGGGGACATGACTTAGTGGTGGCCTTGGCAATGCTGAGGGAACAGTTGGATTTGGTGATCACAGAGGGCTTTTGTTGATTTTATGGTTCTATCAAATAGGCCTTTTCTCTGTTTGGAATTTTGTAGTGATCCTTGTCCCTGTTTAAAGGTGTGTCAGAGAGCTGCCCTTCCTCAGCCTGCCTGGGGTGGGAGACAGGACAGGAAAGCCCTCTGGAGTCAGGTGGATCCCTAGGGCAGAAGTTCTTGGGTCTGTGGGTTTTTAACAAGTTCTCGTTGCTTTATGAAGCACCTCAGTGGATTTCTAGCATCTTCTGACTCACCTTGTCATGCAGGACAAGTGGCTGCTTAATGCCCCAGTGTTTCCATGGATCCTTGGCCACCTAAAGCTGCTTTCCAGGCTACCCAAGGCTCAGGAGCACAGCCCAGGGCCTGGGGGGAGCTGGGCACCTGCCCAGAGTGCTGCTGCTGCTGCTCCCCTGCCCAGCAGGTACCGGAGCTCAGCAGTCACAGCTGCAGCACTGGATTGTTGTGGGCCCCTGCTGGCCTTTTTATCATTTTGAATTTGGGGATGGCTGCAGTGAAGGCTCAGGAGGGAAGGCAGCCTGCACAAAAAGGCAGGGACACCTTCCACTGTGCCAGGCTGCCCCAAGCCCCAGTGTCCAGCCTGGCCTTGGGCACTGCCAGGGATCCAGGGGCAGCCACAGCTGCTCTGGGCAGTGCCAGGGCCTGCCCACCCTCACAGGGAACAATTCCTAATTCCCAATATCCCATCCATCCCTGCCCTCCTCCTGCTTAAGGCTGTCCCACCTTGTCCTGTCACTCTGTGCCACTGTGAAAATCTCCTTTCCTTGCTGTGGATCCTGAACAAGCTGAAAAGGCAGGAGGGAGAATGCTTTTTCCATCCTCAGCTAAAGGAAAGCTTTTGGCAGTAATGCAGTGGAAATTAAAGTGCCATCTTTCTATTAGCTTAAGTGGAAATTGTTAAATGCTCCAGGATGCTGTCATTCTCCAACTTAGGACTACACTTGGAAGTTTTCTGGGGACGTTTCTGGGTTTGTTTTTTTTTTCACCATTTTCTGGGTCCTTGATTTGCTCCTCAACTTTTTTAAGCTCTTTCACAACGAGAAGTCTTCGTGTTGCGTTTTTCATTATTCTTTCACTCTTCTAAATGCTACTTGTGAGCTCCAACCTGTCAATATTAACACAGAATCCATAGGCCAGGACCTTCTGTTTTATGCTGGTTTAGTGAGTGATGTTCCCTTTTATTTGAGAACTGCAGATGCTTCAAGAAGCCTTTTACCCTTTGGCAGCAGAGCTGCTGGACTGCTCTTGGCAGGCAGGCTGGAGCCTGGCTCCTTGCTCTTCCCAGGGATTAGACAGACAAAAGCTGGTGAAAAATGGAATGATAAAATCTCAGGATATCCTGAGTTGGAGGGAGCCACAAGGATCAGCCAGTCCAACTCCTGGCCCTGCACAGGACACCCCAACAATCCCACCCTGTGCCTGAGGGTGTTTCCCAAATGCTCCTTGAACTCTGGATAAGATATGTATGACTAGAATTTCCAGCTGGGATTTGGAGTTGAAATGAAAATGGTATTTCTGAGAATCTGTGCAAAGGCTCTCTGTCCTTTGGAAATATAAAGTCAGCTTTGACTGACTTGTTCCTGGTACTTCAAAATAGGGGTTTTAATTTGTATTAGATTGTATTAGATTATGTGGAGGGGGTTGTTTATTATTATTCTGGTTTAATTAATCCATTTGCTGGTCTGCAGGCACAGTTGTTTTGCTTCAATCAAAAAGTTATTGCAGAGGCAGAAATGAGATGCAGGAGCAAGATGGGGAAGGGAAGGCTTCTGACAAGAAAGCTGGAGAGGGAATTTTCTCAAAGCCGTGGAGTGCTGGGATGGGGGGGATTGGTCGTAAGCTGAAGGAGGGCAGGTTTTGATGAGATACTGGGGAGAAATCCTTCCCTGGGAGGGTGGGCAGGCCCTGGCACAGGGTGCCCAGAGCAGCTGGGGCTGCCCCTGGATCCCTGGCAGTGTCCAAGGCCAGATGGGGCTTGGAGCTACCTGGGACAGTGGAAGGTGTCCCTTCCACTGGGTGGAACACCAGCTCCTCCCTGGTGCTGTGTCTCCTTTAGAGGGAAGATCCCTAAACTGTGGGTAAACAAGAGCTCCTTGGATCTGTGTGTTTCCAAACTGCAGGTTCAAAGTCCTTTGTGGTGGTTTTTATACACAGCATCTACTTCTGAGGAGAGATGGTGATTTTGTGTGTGCAGAATAAAACCCACCGGCTCGTGTTTCTAATGATGTCCACAGAGTAAAACCAGCTTTGCCTTGGGTGGTTTTGCTCATGGCTTTTGATGTGTGTTTGGGGGACCTGGCCTAAGGTGCTGTCCCAGGTGGGAGCCACACTGGAATCCTGGGGTCACTTCTGATCCCCTCGTGACAAGAGGGACACTGAGGGGCTGGAGCGTGTCCAGGGCAGGGAACAGAGCTGGGAAGGGGCTGGAGCCCCAGGAGGGGCTGAGGGAGCTGGGAAGGGGCTGGGGAAAAGGAGGCTCAAGGGGGGACCTTGTGGCTCTGCACAGCTCCTGACAGGAGGGGACAACCAGGGGAGGTCAGGCTGTGCTCCAGGGAACAGGGACAGGAGCAGAGGGAACAGCCTCAGGCTGGGCCAGGGGAGCTTTAGGATATTGGAAATTAGGAGAAATTCCTTCCCTGAAAGGGTGATCAGGCACTGGACCAGGTTTCCCAGGGCAGTGACGGAGTCCCCATGCCTGGGACCGAGAAGGTGTGTGGATGTGGCACTTGGGGGCATGGTTTGGGGCCTGTTCTGAAAACCCCCATTGCTGTGCCCCCATCCTGGTGCCTTTTTTGCTCTGCCCTTCCCCCACCAGCTGAGGCACAGTGCAGGGCTGGTGTCCCCAGCACTTGTGGCCACGGAGCTGCCTGTGCAGTCACAGCTCCACGTCCTGCAAAGCCCCTCCTACCCATGGGTTTGTCTGAGTAGAAATGAAGTGAATCCAGGAGAGACCGGGCTGGAGGACACCAAAGAAACTCAAAACAGCCCCCCCAAACTCCCCTCTCTTCTACATCTCCTTCCAAGCGTGGAGGGAATAATTCAAACTGTCTGAACTAATCTCTGATCCCACACATCTCTTCGGAGCTCCACTTAGCTCCAGATGATGGAATTTGTGGTGGTAATCACAATTTAAGAAGCCGTACAATAACCTGGCAGCCTGTTGATAGTTTGTTCTCTTCTTGGCACACTACAGTTTTTAATTTCTTGGGGTGGAAAAATCAGCCATCCTTTCAAGACTTCAAGGTGCCGCTTCTGCTTCCTGATGTGTTTTTTAGGACATGGCACACTGAGAGAACTGTGTGCACAGCATATCCCAGACTGCTGGAGAAGCCCCCATGCCCCGTTCTGCTGCCTGGTTTTTGGAAGGACAGGGAAGAGAGAGCAGGAGCAGCTGGTCCCTGGGTGACCCCTCTCTGGTGGGACAAAGCTCTGCTGATGGCTCTCACTTCTCTGGCTGCTTTGCTCAAAGCCTGTGGGTACTGTGGAGTCTCCCTTTCACAGGCAGAGCTTCCCAAGCAAAGCTGAAGCCCCCAAGCAGGACTAGGAAGATGTTTTAACCAGCTGTGTCCCATTTTCCTGCCTCCTTTGCAGTCAGCTCTCAATTCCGTACCCTCTTTTTACCTTTCTGCTGGGTTTTGGTGGCTGACACTGACCAATGGATTTTATTGATGGTGGACAAGACAGATGGAGTGTGCATAGCAGGAGTATTCTAGGAAATAAAATTGCTAAAAGCAGAGGCAGATGCTTCTGATCTGTAACAGTGTTGTACAACTGCATTGGTGTCTTGTGCTGGAAATGTCAAAAGGTGATTAAATATAAAATATTTTGGATCTCACCCATTCATTATAAATGGCAGATGAATTTGTTTTGAAGCAAAGGTATTCCAGACTGTGCATGTGGCACCTGGGAACGTGGTTTAGTGGTGGAGTTGGCAGTGTTAGGGGAATGGCTGGGCTTGGTCTTAGAGGTTTTTTCCAGCTTTAATGATTCCATGATTTGGTAGGAGACCAGTGACTGGCAGGGTGGCAGGTCTGGGGTAGGAGGTCTGGAAAAGTGGCTTGGGGAATGCTGCCATTCCTTGAAATCAGCCTTTCCTCTTGGTGCCCATTATTTTCCGTGTTAAAAACGAGACAAATTTGGGCATGGGTGTTCTGTGGCACTGAAGGGCATTTAGGGCTGAGGAAGGCAAAGTTTGTGGTAGCTTCACAAGCCAAGGAATACAAATGTCTCAGGAGGATCATTGTTATCCAGAGCTGGTCATCCTCATCCAAGAGCCCGTTTCTGCTCTCATATGGTCTCAGAGGATGGGAGTGCTGCCGCATAACAGAATCATGGAATGGTTTTGGTTGGGAGGGCCCTTAAAACTCATCCAGATCCACCATCTTCCACTGTCCCAGGTGGCTCCAAACCGCAAAGTCCAACCTGGCCTTGGGCACTGCCAGGGATCCAGGGGCAGCCACAGCTGCTCTGGGCACCCTGTGCCAGGGCCTGCCCACCCTCCCAGGGAACAATTCCTGATTCCCAATATCCCATCTAACCCTGCCCTCTGGCAGCGGAAGCCATTCCCTGTGTCCTGTCCCTCCAAGCCTTGTTAAAATCCAGAGCTTTGGGGTTTGTGCCTGTGTTGTAAGTGGTGGATGTGTTAGGAGAAGCGTGCCTGCCTCCCTCTGGGGGCTGGATGGGAGAGGGAGATCTGCTCCAGGCTGGGCTTCCCACAGCCTGGGAACACACTGAGGCTCTGTGTGCTGCTGAGACAGCTGGGTGGAAGGGATCCACATAAATCAAGGATACCAGGAAAACAAGCCCGGCATCTGCAGCACAAAGGAAAGGCAGAAGCATGAGGCTGGATATGTGCTGGGACACTTTTGGAAGTGCCTGGCTTTCCTTCCTTCAGTTGGAAATCCAGCTGCTGGGCTGCATTTTTTTTTTTTTTCCCTGCTGCATTCTTCATTTGGAGCATTGTTTGTGCTACTCTTGAACAGTGACTGCCGAAGCTTCTTCACTTGTGTGGGCAGCCCTGGAAGTCTGTTTTCCATCTTTCAGAAGATTCCAGCTAGTTAGGAATTCCAGTTAGTTCCTTTGTCAATCAATTTTCTCTTGTTTACCAGGGTATTAGGAAGCTGGAATAGAAGCAGTGTGTGTTTTGCCTTAGGAAACATCAGCAGCCCAGTCACCATTCCAGAAATTCCTCTCAACTCATTTTTTTTTCCCTGTCTGTAGCAAAGCTCACAAGGATTGTGAACGCTGTAAATGTAAATCTGAAAAGGTCAAACCTCATGTATGCTGGAGACAGGAGCAGAGGATGACAGCGATGCAGGGGTACAGTGAATTTTAAACTGTGGCTTGAGAACAAGATGTTCAAAAAAACCTGTCCAAGGACATGCCTTGGGTATCGAGGAGGAGTTTGAGGGAAAACAGGGAGGATTTATTTGTGTTGCTTGGTGGCTTCTTAACATGCAGCGGAGAGGGATCAAACCACAGGGTGAGGCTGGAGATCAGGAAAAGGTTCTTGCCCCAGAGGGTGCTGGCACTGCCCAGGCTCCCCAGGGAACGGGCACGGCCCCAAGGCTGCCCGAGCTCTCAGGGATGCACAGGGTGGGACTGTTGGGGGGGGTCTGTGCAGGGCCAGGGTTTGGACTCCGTGGTCCTTGTGGGTTCCTTTCAGGACGTTCTCTGGCTCTTTGAAAGGCTTTGGATTGGATGAGTCCTTGTGCAGAGCTGCAGCTCTGCCTTGATGCATTTCCAATACCAGGAGTGAACACCCGTACCCAGCGCCGAGGGAATCTTATCTGCATTGACAAATGTCAAGTGTTTTCAGCTGCTCCTTTGCTCGTGGTGCACAAAGGATGAACGATTCCTGCTGGCTGGGTGTTGGGAGGGGATTGAAATGTGGGTCAGGATTGATTCTTTTTGAGGAGGCCATTGATTGGCACTGCTGGTTTGATGGGAATGTCAGCACCGCAGTGCCTCCGGCCAGCAAAAGGCAGGGGGTGGATTCTCCATCAGTGGCTGGAGGAAGGCAACCCAGAAGTAGCTGTTGGTGTAAAACACTGGAGGATGCAGCCAAAACTAATGGAGGTATTTGCTATTTAGCAAATTTGTAGTCACTGTGGTTTCTTATTTTAAACAACATCCAGGTAGGATAATATGTTCAGGCTCACAATGTGCACTGGTTCTTGGGAATGAGAAAACTGAGCCTCCTTTTCTCCAGGTCCAGCACATTTGGGTTTATTATGTGGATCCCATATTCCCTATTTGCTGATCATATTTTCAATGTTTTTCCCCTCCCATGATTAGCAGGGACCTCTTGGCTGCAGAAGCTCTAAAGGAATTCTGATGGATTTCTGGGAGGTGCCAGCTGAATTTTGGTTGGGGCACAGAGGGCTATAGAAGGCATGGCTTTAAGGCGAGAAATGGGAGAGAAATAACTCCAGATTTAGAAAAAAAGCCCTGAAAACAAAACCCCGAATCATCCTTTTTTTGCCTGACTACTTCTGAGTAAATGGTTCCTTAAGGAGTAACTGAAGTAGTAAACCCAAGTATCTTAATTTATGCTTTTCTACTTGCAGTGATGAAGCAAAACCCAACATAATGACACAGAAATGAGTTCAAATTTTAACTGGAGCAGCCTGGGCTAGTGGAAGGTGTTCCTGCCCATGGCAGGGAGGTTGGAACTGGATGAGCTTCCATGTCCCTCCCAGCCCAAACCACCTACTCACAATTACATCTGGAGACCTCTGCCGAGTACTTTTTAGAACGTCAATTTCCTTTTGTAACACACAAAAAGTATTTCATCATGTGATTGTTCACTCAGAGGGATCCTCAGGGACTCAGAGGTGCCCTGGGTGTTGCAGCTCCTGAGATTCCTGATTCCCTGTGAAGGCTGTCTCCAGACAGACCTGGAGCAATCCACTTATGGAAGTGCAGCCCACGAGGTGGTTTGGTGCTGTTCAGCCCCCTGTGAAGGCTGCACCTTGGGGCTAAAAGTTCTGTGCCCTAAAGGAAAAGACAACAATACTCATTAAAATGCTTTTTAGTTTGTTTTCTCCTCTTTGTCACGTTATTTTGAACATCAAGTCCAACGTTGAGGCCGCACTCAGGGATGAGGTTTAGCAGTGGTGCTGAGTTGATGGTTGGACTCAGTGATCTTGGAGGGCCTTTCCAACCTTTTCTGCAATTTTGGGTTGGCCTTGTGTTAAGACAGACTCGCTTCTCCTTGGCTTGGAAACAGGAGTTGCTCCTCTACACACCGGAAATTAGAAATATCCATTTTCAAAATGTGCCGTTCTCGTGTTACTGTGTTTAATGCAATTTAAAATGCTTTTACTAAAGCAAATCCATATTACTGGAATTATCTACTATTACTAGATTAGATCGCCATGGAATAATGATCCATTGTGGTAAGGAAAACCCATTATGCATTGCAGGAGCATTTCAGCTGCTGTGAACCCCTTGTGTGCCATAGAACCAGAATAAAGGGAATTTTTGAGCGTGAGGGAGTTGGGGATTGTGCCTTTCTGTGGCAGTGGTGAGATTTTCCTCTCTTGGAGCTTTCTGCTGCTTTCCAACCTCAGGATGAGTCGAAGGAGGTGCTGAGGGTGGGTGCTGGGAGCTGTCCTCTGGCTTGGGATTTGGTGGTCTCCATCCAGAGTTTTCTGCAGAAGGTGTCCAGCTTCTTCATGGCTCTAGTTTAAGGGCAGTAATTCCCACAGAAATACTTAGTTTGTGTATTTTAAGTAAAACAGTCCTTTTGATGAATGACTCCACGTCCTTATCTTTAGTTAAAAGTCACCCTTGGTGCTTGGAACTTCTGGAGGGTTTGTTTCTTTTGAGGGTGAAGAGCCAATGGTGAAGTCTGGATTATGGTTGCTCCGGAGATGACTGGTTTTAACTGCATGATCAGTTTAATTGCTGTTTGTTTGTGTACTTCCAGGATTGTTGAACTGATGATCTTGATTTTGACCAAGCACTGTCTCCAGTTTTGTTTTGAGCACCCTGAATTAGCATGTTGGGACAGGATTTTCATTTCTGGGTGCCAGTAGTTTTTGGTCCAAACTTTGTGCACAAACTTACTCAATTTTTATGTGCAGCTGCTTGAAATCTGAGCAAAGCAAGGAGAAAACTTGTCCTCCTCCTTTTTGAGAGTGAGAGTGGCACTCAAACATGTCATTATTGTCTCTAGCAGACATGGGGTGACTTGCAGTTCAGGCTGCTCGTAAGCATGGCCATGTGGTATTTTCTGGGGTCCCCCATGGCAGGAAGGAATGAATGTGACTCCATGTTCTTAGAAGGCTAATTTATTATGATATTATATTATATTAAAGAATGCTATACTAAAACTATGCTAAAGAATAGAGAAATGATACAGACATAAGGCTGCAAAGAATGGTGATGAATCTTGAGACTCTCTCCAGAGTCTGACACAGCTTGACTGCGATTGGTCATTAAGTTAAAACAATTCACATGAAACCTATCAAACAGCCACCTGTTAGGTAAACAATCTCCAAAGCACATTCCAAAGCAGCAAAACACAGGAGAAGCAAACGAGATAATATTGTTTTCCTTTTTCTCTGAGGCTTCTCAGCTTCCCAGGAGAAGAATCCTGGGCAAAGAGGATTTTTCAGAAAATATGATGGTGGCACGGTCAGCTGGTCTGTGATCCTTAAAACGCTGGACCAAAAGGATTTTCCTCTGATGAGCCACAGATGTTATGCTGTTCCAGGCTTGGATGTGATATTGTATGTGAAGATGAGTTTTCCATCCTGAAAGATGGTGGGTGTAGCAGAAAGGGCGATGGAGCACAGGGAAAGGTTGGAGCTGAAAGCCTTTGGAGCCTGACAGCCGCTGCTCCATCCAGCCCAAGGCCTGATCTGTTTGCTGACCATCCTGTTTCCATGTCTCCATCTTTATTTTCCTCAGTGAAAAATCCCCCCTTTTTTTCCCTCTGCTCTTTCCAATTCTGCCATGTGCTCAGGCAGCTCCCAAGGCCAGGAGGCATCTGCTCAGTCCTGAAATCCTGCATGGTTCCCATTGCCAGCAGTGTCCAGGGAGGGCTCCAAGCCTCAGTTTCCTTTGCCTCAGTTCTCCCTGCAGTCTCTGCTGCATCCAGGAATTTTTCCTGGGTTAGCATGAGTGTAGTAGGTTGTTGAATAAGTGTCCTCATGTCCCTTTTCTGCACTGGAAAGGATCAGAACCTTTGGATGCAGCCTGCATTTGAAATAGTTCATGGAATCACAGAATCTCCAGAGCTGGAAGGGACCCACAAGGATCACAAAGTCCAACCCCACAGACACCAGCAATCCCAGCCTGGGCATCCCTGGGAGTGATGTTCACACACTCCTGGAGCTGTGCCCGTTCCCTGGGGAGCTTGGGCAGTGCCAGCAGCCTCTGGAGGAAGAACCTTTTCCTGAGATCTATCCTAAGCCTCCCCAGAATCATCACGTGTGTGGAACAGCCTTATTTAGCTCGTGTGCTAGCCAAGCATGGGGCTGAAAGGCAATCCATGCTCTTTGCTTGCCATCACATACAGTTTGTTCCCTTCTGGAAGGAGGGAAGCCTTTTCTTCCCATGGCATCTCATTAGCTTGAACATCATGTCCTGTGAGCGTGTGGGCAGGAGCTGGAGCCTCATTTGAAGCTGTGGAAGAGCCAGGCTATCTTTCAGCTGGATTTCTTCCTGACAGTTTATTCATCCGGAGAGAAGGGAAAATTAAGCAGGCTACTGAACCTTCTCTCCTGCCTTGAAAATGTGCTTCGCCTCTCTCCCACTGCTGACAATTGCAGATAATTTCAAGGTGTTTTTCCCAGCCCCCCTTCCCTTGCTTCATTCCTGTATCAGCAATCAGTCGTGAAAAACCTGCTGGAACATTTGGATCAGAGGGGCATTCTGTCTGTGGGTTTGTGGCTCTGCAGTGGGGATGTGTGTGTGTGCTGAATAGTGGGTGATTGGGGAGTGGCTGGCTGCCAGCAGCACCTCTCCCGCTGAATGCTGAGGGAGTCCTGGGGAGTTGGCTTTCTTTACTGTGCTGAAGTTCACAGGACCTGTCTCAGCAGATTAAACACCTCACTTTGATAGTGCTGATCTCCTGGAGAAACATTTAACTGGGAGGGTGGGATCCTGCCTTTATCCTGTTTGCCTCCCAAGAAGGATGGAAAATTTTATCCACTTTTGTTAAAAGGCTGCATTACAAGTTAAAACCAAAAGATCCCAGCACCACACAGGGAACAGGAACATTTTGCAGAATGGCTCTGGAAAGAGCCTGTTGGTTGAACATAATAGTCCAGAGTGAAGTTAAATGCTTGGACTATGCTAATTTCTTGAGGACAGTCACCTTTTCAGATGGATTGCACCCTGCAGATGGTGGCAGATTGTGCCCTCCTCCACTCCTGCCAGGAGCGTGTGCTCACTGACAGAATCAAAGCAGCAAAAGGATGAAGCTCTCCAGAAGAGTTGATGAATCTCTTGCCTTTAAAATTGAAGTGCTTTGTGCCAGGGAAAATATCTATGAATATATTTATAGTCATGAACAGCGGAGTCTGGGCTCCTTCGTTGCAAGTGGGAAAATTGCTGTTCCACCAAGTCTGTGAAAGTGGAATCTACTTTTAGATGCTTTGAAATGGGAGTCTGTTTTTTTTTTAATCTGGGTTTTAAAAATATCTGAAGTCCAAATTTTAGAAATCTGTACATAATTGACATGAAGATGATATATACAATCTAAGCTGGCAGGTGTTATGGAATCACAGAATCCAGAGGGGTGTGGGTGGGAAGGGACCTTAAAGCTTATCCAGTGCCACCCCTGCCATGGGCAGGGACACCTTCCACTAGCCCAAGTTGTTCCAAGCCCCTCCAGCCTGGCCTTGGGCACTGCCAGAGATCCATGGGCAGCCACAGCTGCTCTGGGCACCCTGTGCCAGGGCCTGCCCACCCTCTCAGGGAACAATTCCTAATTCCCAATATCCCATCCATCCCTGCCCTCTGGCAGTGGGAGCCATTCCCTGTGTCCTGTCCCTCCATGCCTTGTCCCCAGTCCCTCTCCAGCTCTCCTGGAGCCCTTTAGGCCCTGGCAGGGGCTCTGAGCCCCTGGAGCCTTCTCTTCCTCAGCTCTCCCAGCCTGGCTTTGGAGCAGAGGGGCTCCAGCCCTTGTGATAAGGAAATTATGTCAGGAACAGGTAGATGGGGATGCTTTTGCTGCTGCCTGGTGTGATCCCGGTGGCTGTCTATGGGACAAGGCTGGGACAAGGGGGATGTGATGTGCACAGTGCCAGGCGGATCCTGCAGGCAGCAGCTCAGCCTGGCACTGATGTGACATCAGGACACGGTGGGTCCTGCAGATCCCTCCTGGAGTCTCGCAGTGCCCCGGGGAGCTCTGAGCTGTGTGTTGGGCAGGGGGAGCTGTCACCGTGCTCAGGAGAGAGCCTGAAATAGAGCGGGCTCTGGGACACAGCCCCATCCATGCCTGGGAATGGCACCGGGGGCGGCGCCTGCCGGGGAAACCAGAGCTCAGCCTCTGCTGGCCCAGCAGAGCGGGCAGGGCTGGAGCAGAACATCCAGGGCTGGAGTGCGGCTCTGTCCCTCGGGAATGGTCAGGACTCTGCGCTGCCCCCGGAGCCCCCGCAGCGCTGCCGGACGCCGTGTGCCAGGTGCGTGGGGGCATTCCCTGCGTTCCCCTTCCCTCCTGAGCCATCCCGGTGCCCAAGGGGCCACAGGTGATCTCTGGGTGTTGTTACCTTTAGGGGTGTGGAAGAAAAAGCTGGGATTTTTCAGATTTGTGTTTGGTTGAGTCCTGTTCATCCTCCCAGGGCTGCTGAGAGGATAGGCAGGATAGTTAGGGAGTGGAGGGTTTAATGAGGGGGAGGTTATGTAGAGTAGTGTGATTGGAGGGAGTTTTATGGCAGTGGATAGGAGGAGGCTAATTTTACCTGGCTTTCCGTAGCTGTTTCCTATGGGCCAAATGAGCTGATTTCGAAACCAGCTACAGTAAAATGGAATGAAAAGCAGCATTAAATCTGTGGGTTTTGTTTTTCTCTTGGAAGAAAAAATAGGCATAAAAGATGTTGCATACATTCTCTTCCTTTAAGGTGTTTTATTTCTCCTTCTCTGCGTTCTTTGCTGGGGGGCGGTGGGAAGGGTGGCTGGGGGGCGGCTTCTGGCTTTCCTTGCCCAAAGGGAAGGGAAGCAAATCTCCCGAAATGGGCAGCTCCTCCTTCCTGCTGTAATGATGCCAGGAAGCCTTAACCTCTCTGATGGGTTACTCCAAGCCTCTGCTCACTTGCATTTGCATGTAAAGGATTATTTTATTCCCCTGGATTTCCAAAGTGACACATCTCCTCGGTTTTGTGAGGATGAAGTCATCGGAGTCTGCTGAGGAGGCTGAAGATTGTCATGTTTAGGAGGAGTTGCTTTATCCTCCCACTGCAAAGAATTAAGGAAAATAATGGCATAGGAAGTGGAACACAATGCTTCCAGGGTTTAGCATTTGAGAAGTGGTGTCTTCTCATTTGGATATCAGTCTGTCAACGCCTTGAGGACCACAGCTTCCTGTTCAAACGCTTCTTAGGTATTTTGGCTGCTAGGATAACTTCCTAGTAATAAATTAAATGTTGCTTTTTGTGTTAACAGCTGCTGAGCATTAGAGTCCCAGGAGGGTTTGGGTTGGAAGGGACCTTCAGGACCATGCAGTTCCAAGCCTCTGCCATGGCCAGGGTGCCACTCACTGGATCAGGTTGCTCAAAGCTCCATCCAGCCTGGCCTTGAACTTTTTTATTTTTCCTTTTATGCTTTTATGTTGATGTTAACCAAACTGTGACCTGCTAGATTTATCTTTGCAAGGTCCGGGGTAAGAGAGCAGTACCAAGCTCTTGTAACTGTTGTACCTGGGTATCTTCAGGTTCTTGTGAGGTATTTGTGTGCATTCTAGTGGAGAAGAAAGCTTGAACCCCATCCTGGTTCTCTCTAGCAAGGTGCTGGGTGCTGGGGTGGGCTCCTGGCTTTGGTGGAACCCCCCCACTGACACCTGGGCTCTGGAATGTCTCTGGAGCAGTCAGGATTGTCAAGGGCATGAGGGAGGTTTGCTATTCCACATTGTGCCAGCCTCTTCCAGAACTGAGGAAGCCACCAGCCTGACCTACTTCTACTGCATCCAAAGCAAGGAGTCAGAATGAAGGCAGATCAAATATATATATATACACCAGACCATCCTGGTGATGGTGATGCTTGATGTCACCCCTGGCAAGGCAAGGTGGCTCACTTCAATAATAACCCCAATAATGAAAGAATTACCCCATATGAACGGGATTGGATTAACTTCCATCTAAATGGGTATTTTGATAACTCAGACACACTTGTCTCCCCTCCCCCTGTCCCCTGTTCTGCCCCTGTGTGGCTGCAGTGTTTTTGATTTCACCACCCACCTTTAAAGCAGGAGTAAACAGTGCTTAAACCCGGGTTTGCAGTTAGGAGTTCCAGAGGCGCTGGGTTTTTACAGCGCTCGCAGTCGGTTCCAGCTGAAGCCATAATTGGTGTTTCGGCCTGAGAGCTGCTGTAAATCTCCGAGAAGGGAAGAGAAGGATGCTCTCATTTTGTTAGGCTGCCTCTCTTTCGGATGCAGAGTGCATCTTCCAGCTCTCTGGGCTAATTAAAATGCCATTACAGTACATGTGGTGCTACAATACAGTCTAGGGAGACTTCCAAAAATAGATCCTTGAGTGCAGACAAATTAGAGAGGAAATATGCACTGAGCATTTTCTCATAGGTTTAAAGAGAAATAATCCATTTGCTGTCCTAATTGCTTTCTTGTAAATGTTGAAAGATTATTTTTCCCCCCCTCTGTAAATTTCGAGTGAGCAGACAAATAAATAACGCATCCATGATAATTAGCGTTCTCATTACTAATATTGTAACTTGTCACCCACGCTTGATATGCAAGTCAGGATGTTCCAGTGGCCTGTGCTGAACGGTCAGGGGTGGAGATTTTGTATTCCTCAGCCAGCCTGTTTTAGCTGCCTGGTATCCCAAGGCTCCAAGGGCAGTGCATGATCTGGTTTTTAAATTCAGCCAAACACTCGAGCAGAGCCACCCACGGACCCTCCCCAGATCCTGCCAGGAAGTAAGGCAGAGAAATCCTGTTTGCACATTGTCCTTCCCCCCAGCCCAGCTCGGGTACAAAATGCAGGGTGCTTTTTATAGCCTGGTGTACTGTGGGTACTGAGAGCAGGGGGAAAGAAACCCCACGTTCCTGTGCCTGGAAGAGATTCATGGAATTGCTGTGGGCTGACACGTGTAACGGAGACAGCACGGAGCTGCTGGGCACTGCCAGGGCCAGCCAGGAGCTCCTGTGTGCTGCAGCCTGGGCCTCTGTGCCAGCAGCCTGATGGAAAGGGACCAGGCTTGTGCTGGCTTGTAGAATCCCAGAATGATTTGGGGCCTCAAAGCTCATCCAGATCCACCCCCTTCCACTGTCCCAGGTGGCTCCAAGCCCCATCCAGCCTGGCCTTGGGCACTGCCAGGGATCCAGGGGCAGCCACAGCTGCTCTGGGCACCCTGTGCCAGGGCCTGCCCACCCTCTGAGTAAATTCCCTGCCTGCTCAGAAGCCCCTGTTGCTGTTGTGCAGTGAGGTGCTGTCCAGAATATTTATGAGCAAAGGAAACAGAAGTTGGTCGAGTGGTCTCAAACTCACAGAAAACTGCTCGTCCTGAGAAATATCTCTGGGCCACTCTGCTGTCTTTCCTCCATGGAGAACAGGCTGATGCTGACAAAGCTAAGTTCTGCAGTCCCTCTGTCTCATTTTAACAAATCTTCTCTCAGAGGTTTCCCCTTGGTTGCCCACATTTCATCTTCAGGTGTTGAAGCTGAAGCTGTGGCCACCGAGGCTGCCGTGTCCCTGAGGGATCACCTTGCACGTGCCCCTGGTGGCACATCCAGGAGGGAACTGGGATCCTCTGCATCCTCACTGACTGCAGAGCGCTTGGTTTTGGAAAATCCTTTGGCTTTTCCTTCTCCTGCCCTTGCTTGGCCAGGTGTTTCCCTTTTGTAGTTGTACTTTTTTGTATCATTATCACAGTGGGCAGGTTTTACTCCTTTGTCACTGCATCTCCCATTTTTTTTTTTTTTTTAGTTTTAATTCTGCATTTCAAGCTCCAAAGGGACAAATCTGAGTCAGTAATGCTGATTTTCTCTACCTCTTGCTCCTGCCCTGTTTCTCCTAAAGTTTTACTTCTACACCTCTGTAGAACTTCTCCTCTACTCTGGGTGTCCTTTAAAGATAATTTTTAGTTGCTCATTGCTATGCTCCAGGAATTCAGGTAGGCCAGGGTGATTTGCATCAGGTTGAAAGATCTGAATAAATGGAAAACTATTTAAATAACCTCTTCGTTCCCAGTTCTGCCCTGCATTTTTAAGCTCATCAGAGTTAATTAGAGTCAGGCTGCTTGCAGTTTTCTTAAAGACCTCATTGAATATTTCAGCCTTCCATTTCTCTTCATTTCTTGTCTTTTTTTAAGTGAAGAAGTTGTATTTCTCTGTCTTCATCTTGGTTTGATTTTGCTCTGGATGGACTTGATGATCTCAGAGTTCTTTTCCAATCTTGACAATTCTCTGGTTCTGCTGCTTCATCTTTTCTGAGGGTTTTTATCTGTCATGTTTCTGGTTTATTCTGGACTGAACTTATAAATATTTTGCCTTTGTTTTGCTATTTTCAACTTCTTTAAAACCTGCAAACTCAGCTACTTCCAAACCTGTCCTGGCTATATTTTCTGAATAACTTAAACAACTCTTTGGAACAGATTAAGATAAAAACCAAAGTGTTCAAGTTTCCATCAATGAATTATGGCTTCATCTTGTTAATTAATGACTAGAAATGCCCATCTGGAAACGAAGCTACACAAAATGTTCCCTGACTCGAGCCATGAATCAGCCAGGCTGGTGTCTGCTTCCCTCCAGGCTCCATGGACAGAGCACTTTGTGGCAGAGTTTTGGGGAAATCATCAGACTGATTCACAGAGAACCAAGTGGGCAGGATGTTTCCTTGCCAGATCTGTTTAGTAGCTCAGGACCAATTTGGCCAGCAGAGAGCTGGGAATATTTTGTACCTTGTCTGGGCTGTTTCAGTACTCAAACCAGGGCTTGTGAGGAGACTCAAACCCTGGCTGCAAGTGCTCCAGCAGCTCCACATCCTTGTGCTGAGGGAGGACTCCAGAGATTTAGAGCTTTATTTTTTGTTTTTTATATTATTTTATTCTGTGGAGCTTTATTTGCACAGCAAAGACAGAACCTTGGTCTTGGATAGCTTGGTTTTGCTTCAAGTGTTTCAGGTGTCACTGCTTTAAAAGATGTTCCTGGATATTCTGCTGTGATTAATCTAATCCTCATTTTGAAACAAAGATTGCAAAGCATTGGTTTGTGGGTATGTTTGTTTTTTTTTTTAATGAGTGGAAAAATTAATGTACTTTATTTCTTACAATTAAACAAGTCTTAAAAATCCCCCAAATTGACCTGGATTTGTTTCACAGAGCACCTGGGTGCTGCTACAGGGCTCTGTTTTGTCCATGGGTTCTTCTCTTATGAGGGAACATCTTTATCTGAAGCTGCCCAGCAGACAAGCTGAGAATACTCTGCTCCCCAGGAAAACTGGGAATTTCCTGGGCTCTGCTCTCCACTGACTCTGGAGTGCCCGATTATATTTTAAATAGTGATGTTTTGCTCTTCCCCTTCTTCTGGGTATGGTCACCGGAGGTGAACCCAGGCAAGACATGGAGAAGTCCCCAGCTGTGCTTTCTCTCCAGAAAAACAGAGAAAGAAGGGAGAAGAAAACAAATATTAACATTTTTGTAACACTGTCCTTTGCCTGAGAGAGATGGGGTGGCTTCTTTGATGTCTGCAGACAGGGTTTGGCTTGATCCTATCAGAGCTGCAGCACAGAAAGGGGTTGGAGGGGAAAAGTGAGACAGACTGACAAAGGTGGAACAAATAGGTTTGAGATAAATTTTCTGTATCCCAGGGTTCATAATTACACTAAAAACATAATTTAGCATTTTTTGCTTTGGCTTTTCTGGGAGGGGAATGGGTGACTAGAAACTCAGGTGTGGCAGTCTCCAACACTGGTTGTTCTGTTTAACTCTACCTGGATGCAAGATACAATCTTGGAAATATTTTAAATAGGGAACCGCTTCAGCAAGATGGATTTGTGCATCTCATTTACAAAGTATGTTTTTAATGCCTTTCTGAAATCTAAACTTATGCAAAATGGGGCTTGTTATGCATGTCTCTGCATTTTAATCTCCTGCAGTGATTTGTCAGTTTTCCTTAACATCTCCCTGGCTTATTCCAGCCATTCCTCAACTTTGCTCCGTGGGGCTGCGTGTCTGTCTTAGCTCAGTTCCCCCAGCAAGGAAGGAGTTGCAGTTTTCTCTGGTAAGGTCTGGGAGCTGACATGCCTATTTCCTCAGCCTGGGGTCAGCACCACTTGTGCACTTAAAGACCAGGAAGGCCTGAGTGTGATTTGGGATAGAGTCTCCTTTATTTTCTGCTTTAGCTGTCCTGGGAATGTTCTCATTTCCATTGATTTGTGCTCCTTGCGTTTCTGCTCCGCATCGATAATTGGTTGCTGATTATTTTTTTTTTTTCCCTGCTTGGAATGGCTAAAAATAGCTCAGCTACCCAAAATGTTGATGTGATTTTATTTTCTTTTTCCCTCCTCTTTCCAGATGGGCTTTCTGGCAGAGACCAGCCAGTGGAGCTGTTGAATCCACCTCGAGTGAACCACATGCCCAGCTCTGGTAAGGAAAAAACCTCCTATTAAACCTCATTCCAGTTCTGGGGGGTGCAGGAAAAGGCTCTGCAGCTCTGCCTTGTGAGTAGGAGAGCAGAATGCAAATGCACAGTGCTGGAACAGAGTCTGTTAGGACTTGCACACCTCTGCTTTCCCAGGCTGGGAGAGTGGGGTTTGGGAATGGAGCACAGCAGCCCTGGGAGTCTTGCAGGGGAGCCCAGCCTGGTGGGAGATGCTTGGTTTGCCTCAGAAAGGAGAGGAGAACAAAGCAGCATCTGAAGGAGTCCCTTCCCAGCCCAGAAGGAGCTTTTGGAGCTGCTGCTCTCATTAGGGAGAAGGAGCAGGGAGCCAAGGCCGGGCTGATCAAAGTGTGTCACGCTGGGCTCTGGGCTGTTTGCTGTTCTGCCTCTCCTAATGATCCTGCCACAGCCTCTCCTGGGGCTTGTCCTCCTGCTCCTCATCCTGCCTGCTCCTTGCCCAGCTGGGAGAGCTCTTAGAGCTCAGGGCTGCAGCTCTACAAGTGATGGAAACCAAAGTTCTGCTCCCAGTACATGGAATTCTGGGGAAACAATCTGCTGCTGGCTTTTATGTGTCTCCCTTCTCTCTCCCTGGTACAAGCAGATATTTTTATCAGGGATGATAGGATATAGCAAACATTATCTACTCTTGCAAGGAGCAGCTCAGATCTTCCAAACCCCCAACTTTCCCTTCTCTGTTGCCTTCCAAAATGCCCTCAGGCCCTTCTCTATTAAGGATGAGATCCTGCAGAAGATCTGAGCACTTCTGGTAATGCCAGTTGGAAAGATGTAAACGAAGTTTATTCAAAACAACTTTGGTACACTGGGAGGGGGAGAACAAAAGTGGGCTGTGACCTAACCTAGATTTTTGTGGACTTGAATACCTGTTTGGAGAAGGAAACCTTCAAGGAGGTAGAGTTGTTGCATTGGGGGGAAGGAAGGAGGAGATGGTTGTTTACCAGGCACGGGCGTTTGGCTTTGGATGCTGAGAAATCCCTCTCCCCTCTGTGTGCTCCCAAACGTGTCTGTCAGGTAAGGGAGGTTCTATTTTCCTAACCCTCCGAGGGATTCTCATTTTCAAGTCACTGTGCCAGCACTTACAGGTCAACTGACAGGTTTTACTGTGCACCTCATCGTGAGCCAGGCTGGGTTTTGTGGCTCTGTGGATCATGGGCCAGCATTGTGAAGGGCATGGGTTTGAATCTTCTGTCCCTTTATTTTGGGGTTGATTTTGTTTGCTGGTTAAGTTTGATGTTTCCTTTGGAGGTATTTCAGGCCAAAGGCTTGGTTCTGGTTGAGAGCTTGGGGAACTTGGTGGTAGAGTCTGTTCTGGCTGCTTTTCCCCAGGTGAAATGAGGCTGTTTGATGGAGCCAAGCAGGATTTAGGGAGTTCTTGCTGTTTGGACTCCGTTTTGAGTATTTTTAATAACTCACCTCTGTGCTTTTGGGAGAACAATGAGGCAGAGATCCCTGGGGAGCTGTGCTGGTGTGAGGTGGGTGGGATGAGAGATGGGCAGCGCCTCTTTGGCAAATGGTTCTCCCAGTAACTGAGCTGTGGGAATGGAATTCAGGCTGGGAGAGCTGGGGGTGCTCACCTGGAGAGGAGAAGGCTCCAGGGACACCTCAGAGCCCCTTGCAGGGCCTGAAGGGGCTCCAGGAGAGCTGGAGAGGGACTGGGGACAAGGGATGGAGGGACAGGACACAGGGAATGGCTCCCACTGCCAGAGGGCAGGGATGGATGGGACATTGGGAATTGGGAATTGTTCCCTGGGAGGGTGGGGAGAGGCTGGGATGGAATTCCCAGAGCAGCTGTGGCTGCCCCTGGATCCCTGGCAGTGCCCAAGGCCAGGCTGGACAGGACTTGGAGCAGCCTGGGACAGTGGAAGGTGTCCCTGCCCATGGCAGGGGTGGAATGGGATGAGCTTGAAGATTCCACTGAACCCATTCTGGGATTGCCATATCTGGCTTTTATCATTCTTGTCTTCAGGAGTTTGCTGCAGATCTTTCTGGGAGAAGAAAGGAGAAGCAGCACCAGGCATTGCTCTGGAAAAACAAGTTGTGTGTGGGATTGTCGGGTGGTGTTCCAAGGCTCAGGCATGACTGAAATAATGGTGTTAAAAACAGCATAAGGAAAAAAAAATGCTTGATTGTGTCTTGGGATATTTTGTTTAAAACATTCTCCTGCCCTGGTCAGGGTAAGGTTGAATAAACTTGCGTGGCCGATGAGCTTTTATGCTGCATTTCTATTTCAGATAAAATCACTGCGGTGTGCTCGTAGGAAACCAAAATGTTTTTCTCTTCACCACGAACCAAGTGAAGGAGAGGTTTGAGAGGTTTGACCCTTGTTAGTTGTTTTTCTCTGATGTGAAATGGTGAGAAAGTTCTAAAAATCCTCCCTGAAATGCAGAGCATTTCAACTCCAAACCAAGAAATATTTACAGCAATTTTGTGAAATGGTTTTTAGGAGTGAATTTGCTTGAATAGAACTGAGTTCAGTCATCAGCAGTGAAAATTATTTCTATCTTCTTTTCTGTATAAAGGGAGGATTAATTGGAGGAAGGGAAACATTTTCCCTTTTCGCAGACACATCACCTGTAATTGGTGCTCTGAATTTCCGAGGTGCTCGCAGAGGTACAAGGAGACCAAGCTCCCCCAGCCCACCCCCTGCTCTGGAGTGCAGAAATCATCCTTGGAGAGCTCTGCCTGCTCTGCCTCGGGCTCCTGAGGATCACTGAGCCTTTGGCCCGGGGCAGGAAAAGGAATAAATTAACTTTATTGAGCAACCTTGCTTCCCTTAATTCTTTTTTTTTTTTTTCTTTTTAATAATCAGAGCCTGGTGAGGTGCTGGTCCAGATTTCCCAGGGAAGCTGTGGCAGCCCCTGGATCCCTGGAAATGTCCAAGGCCAGGCTGGACAGAGCTGGGAGCACCCTGGGATAATGGAAGGTGTCCCTGACTTTGGAGAGGAGCTGGAAAGGGATGAGATCCCTTCCAACACAGAGCATTAAGTGGGAGATTTCAGTTCCCTGCTGCTTTTTCTCCCTCCTAGATATAGTTATCCACTCCCACTTCCACAGTCATTCACAAAAATAATAATGCTGATGTATGTAGGAATAAATGGTTTGTATGAGCTTCTGGACTAATATTGGCCCTTGGTTTTGCAGTCAGAAATTAATCTCTGTCTGTGAGGGAATAATGTGAGGTTTTGTCGTGCCCCAGAAGTAGCTACCCCTCAGAAAGGCTTTCCTTTAGTCTTAAAAATATCCTGATATATAATATGGATCTGTACATGAAGCCCAGGATGGGGGAGAAACCCATCCAAACCCCCCAAATTATCATCAAAAGTGAGTTCTGGGAAAAATCATTTTGATGTTACAACATGCACTGAGCAGATGCAACCCTGTCCTCTTGTTAGGTTATGGAAAAGCTGCAGCTCCTGTGGTCAGCCTTGGTGGGACAGTTTGGCCACCATGTAGATGCTCTGGTGTAAGATGAGATTCCCAGAGAAGCTGTGGCTGCCCCTGGGCCCCTGGAAGTGTCCAAGGCCAGGCTTGGAGCAGCCTGGGACACTCCCCTGGGACAGTGGGAGGTGTCCCTGCCCGTGGCATGGGATGGGATTGAGTCCCTTCCCACCCAGACCATTCCATGATTCCAAGGTAGCAGAGAAACTGCAGCTTCAAGCCTTGAGAGTTAAAATCAGCTCAAGGTTATATCTCCTGCAGTTCTTATGATTTATTAATATTTGTCCTTAATTTCCAGCCCTGAGCTAAGTCACTGCACGGGCCAAACCATGGCCCGTGCAGTGACAATCGAAGGAGTGTTTCACCTGCAGCCCCTCAGCCAGCTCCCCCATTTCCACAGAGGATTTGCTGAATTGTTGGGCTGCTATGAGAAGCCCTTTGCAGTCAGTAAATTTGGGGTTATTTCTGCAGGAGAGGGGAGGGAACTGCCACGTCTAGAGCAGAGGGGCAGGGAAGTTCAAGCTTCAGAACCTCTTTTCTGGACTAATGCTGTCCCCACAGTCATTTCTGTTGGTCGTGGGATAATTTAATGTCCTTCTGCCTCTGCTTTAGCACTCTGTGCATGTGCAGGGCTGTATGGAAGAGGGATGAGTTGTTTGGCCACCCCTGTCTCAGCTTTAGCATCCATGTTCCACATGGAATTAAACCCCTCCTCTGGCCAAGCTGGGAATCAGAGAATCACAGACTTGTTTGGGTTGGAAAGCACCTTAAGACCCATCCTGTCCCATGGGCAAGGACACCTTCCACTATCCCAGGCTGCTCCCAGCCCTGGCCTTGGGAACTTCCAGGGATGGGCAGTCCTGAACTGCCCTGATGCTGGAGCCCAGAATGTGAATATCCTGATCCCTGTGGGTTGGGAAGAACAGGAGCCCACAGCTCCTCATCTCTGCTTTGTTGTCTTTTGTCTCAGAAAATGTATTTATCTGTCATGATTTATCTGTCTCCTTTCTTACCCATGAGGAAATGGTTATCAGTTGGAAGAGCCGGCATGAATTATAAATGATTATCCCTCTTTTAACAGCTGAAAGCAGCACTTAAATGTGAAGCTCTTGAATGCAGTGCTGGTTTCCTGGATGAAAGGCAGGAAAGTTTGCTCTGCTGCAAGCCCCAACTTGCTGGTTTTTCTTTCTTCTGCCCTCACCTTGCTTGGTTCATTAATTCACAGCGATCAGCTCTGGAATTCACTGGATTCCCTTAGTCCTGACTCTTCTCCAAGTGTTACTTTCAAAAATAAGAATTCTTACCGGTTCCCTACCACAGGAAAGGTTGTTTTGTGCTTTTGATTTATATAAAAGCAGGTGATGAAGGGAAGAGCCTTTGAATGCTAGAACTTTGTGAAGAAAACTTAGGGAAGGAGGAGATGGCAGGACAGGAGCAGGCGTGGAAGGGCTCCCTTGAATGGTTATTCAGGAATTTGTTCCCATTGCCTCTGGCTTTGCTAAAAATAACAGCACTGTGTGGTGAATGAAAAGTGATAAATGTTTCATGGAAATAGATCATGGATTGAGGCCTTCCTTGGGGAGAAATTCCATGTGCCTCAGAGGGGATCTTGGAGGCCGTGTCTTGTCTGCTGTGTGTTGTCGCAGACATCTTTTATGAAAAATCCTTTCCTTAGGGTTTTTTTCCTCCTGAAAAGCCAAGAGGCCTCAGGAACAAAATGTAAACATTGATTATCTGCTGCTGTGGGATGCAACAGGTGCATCTGTGATTGGTCTCGTGTGGTTGTTTCTAATTAATGGCCAATCACAGTGAGCTGGCTCGGACTCTCTGTCCCAGCCACAAACCTTTGTTATCATTCCTTTCTATTCTTAGCCAGCCTTCTGATGAAATCGTTTCTTCTATTCTTTTAGTACAGTTTTAATGTAATATATATCATAAAATAATAAATCAAGCCTTCTGAAACATGGAGTCAGATCCTCATCTCTTCCCTCATCCTGAGACCCCTGTGGACACTGTCACAGTGTGTGTTTGCAGCCCGGGTGCTTTACCTGGGCTTGCAGCCTCAGAGAGGTAATTGGGGTGAAATCTCTGTTGTTTTGCTTTGATTTCATTCCAAGTCCCTTCACTTTTTGGAGGTGAGGCTCATCCTGGGCCTGCACTGGAGCTGTGCTCAGTTCCTCTTTTCCATCAGCTTCCCCACACAGATGGTGCCAGCACTGGCTGCAGGATGAGGATGGAGGATGGACAGCCCCGTTATTCCCAGGGGCTGGGTTTCCTTTTGCTGCCTGCCCTTTTCATGGCTGTGCCCTGCACTGCAGAGCTCCCCAGGGAGCTTTCTGCCAAAATTAACTGGGCTGGTTTATTGCTGGAGGGGAAAGAGCAGCCACCTGCGCTCCCAGGATTTTAGGAATTCCTCTTCTGGCATGACACGCGTTTATCACGATCCTGGAGGCTCTTCCCCAGTGTATATTGATTTTCAGGGCTATATTTGGCTCTGCTTTTTCTTCAGGCAGTGGAGGGAATATCAGGTGAATGTTTTGTGCAGCGATGCCTAAAATACAGCAGCAGTCTCCAGATACTTCCCTGGGGAATTGCTGATGGTTCATTAAAGAGCCCTTTCCTTGTTGCCCAGGGAAGCTGTGGATCCTCCATCCCTGGCAGTGTCCAAGGCCAGCTTGGAGGGGGCTTGGAGCAGCCTGGGATAGTGGAGGTGTCCCTGCCCACGGCAGGGGGTGGAATGGGATGGGCTTTATGGTCCCTTCCAACCCAAACCATTCCATGGTTCTGTGATTAAATATCTCCTCCTTTGGCTTAACTAATATCTTGTGATCTAAACCACTTAATCATCACTACTTTTCCATCTGTTTCTCATTCAAGGAATTGTGTCATATCAGATGATTCATTCATATTTGATTAGAGATTTCATTATAAGCTGGCCTGAAGTTTTTTTATGATCTAATGAAAGGCTTTGGAATCACTGATTTGGAACTGCATTTGTAATATGCAGAATAAATCTACTGCACGTTTTCATGATACTTTTCCTGGGTACTTTTTAAAGCTCTGACAGTTCTTGCCAGTGAATTGTGTACATTGAATTTTTGAAAAAAGTTTCTGATGAAATGCAATGATCTTTTCCACTGGAGAGAAGAACTCCCAAGCTACTATAGGACTTCTCCAAGTTGTGCTGAATGACCAGTGAAATTTAGGTCAAAACTTGCCTGTTTTGATCCATTTATAATCCTGCTTGTAGCCAGTCACACTCTAATGATGTTAATGAAGCTCTTGAAGACCCTGAGTTGTCCTGCTTCAGTGACATAAGGGAAGCTTTTTATTTTCACTGAGGACAGTCACCTACCACCTGTGTGCACATTGTTCCTCAGGTTAAGTAAATTGCTACATTTTTTTTTTTTCAAATAACAGAGGAAATGGTTGCAATAATGTATTTTTTAAAATATTGATGGGGCAGAGTTGGAGGTGTTTGCCAGGGGAGTGCTGGGACGGGGATGCCACGGATCTGGCCAGGCACAGGTGGGGGTTTGTCTGTCCCTCCCTTTCTGAGCCCCTCCTCTGACAGGCAGAGGGGATTTCTGTTTGTTCCCTGCAGGCAGGAGGGGCTGGCAGGAGCCCTGGGGCTCAGCAGCACTTTGGGAAGGTGTTTGTGACGCACTGAGGGGCAGAGGGAGGGCAGCCAGCTCCTGCCCGTGCCCAGCAGTCCTGGGAGCTGCTGTGCCTGTCACTTACGGGCACCTGCCTTAGGCTGCCATCAGGGTGCTTCAGAGGGGTTTGCTGAGCTGAGCAGCAGAGTTTTGCTGGTAAAACTGGGCTCAGAGGGTGGCAGGAGCTCCCTTCACACACTGTGCTGCAAGAGCTCCCTTCACACACTGTGCTGCAGCCCTCGGGCAGGTTCCCTTCACCAAGGTGGCTGGATGAGCCCTGGGCTCCAGCAGCACACTGAGTGGGTCCCTGCAGGATTCAGGAGTCACAGCACCCAGCAGCACACTGAGTGGATCCCTGCAGGATTCAGGAGTCACAGCAGCACACTGAGTGGATCCCTGCAGCACTCAGGAGTCACAGCAGCACACTGAGTGGATCCCTGCAGGAGTCACAGCACCCAGCAGCACACTGAGTGGATCCCTGCAGGATTCAGGAGTCACAGCACCCAGCAGCACACTGAGTGGATCCCTGCAGGATTCAGGAGTCACAGCACCCAGCAGCACACTGAGTGGATCCCTGCAGGATTAAGGAGTCACAGCAGCACACTGAGTGGATCCCTGCAGGAGTCAGGAGTCACAGCACCCAGCAGCACACTGAGTGGATCCCTGCAGGATTCAGGAGTCACAGCACCCAGCAGCACACTGAGTGGATCCTGCAGCACTCAGGAGTCACAGCAGCACACTGAGTGGGTCCCTGCAGGATTCAGGAGTCACAGCACCCAGCAGCACACTGAGTGGATCCCTGCAGGAGTCAGGAGTCACAGCAGCACACTGAGTGGATCCCTGCAGGAGTCAGGAGTCACAGCAGCACACTGAGTGGATCCCTGCAGGAGTCACAGCACCCAGCAGCACACTGAGTGGATCCCTGCAGGAGTCACAGCACCCAGCAGCACACTGAGTGGATCCCTGCAGGAGTCACAGCACCCAGCAGCACACTGAGTGGATCCCTGCCGGAGTCACAGCACCCAGCAGCACACTGAGTGGGTCCCTGCAGGATTCAGGAGTCACAGCACCCAGCAGCACACTGAGTGGATCCCTGCAGCACTCAGGAGTCACAGCACCCAGCAGCACACTGAGTGGATCCCTGCAGGAGTCACAGCACCCAGCAGCACACTGAGTGGATCCCTGCAGCACTCAGGAGTCACAGCATCCCACGAGCCTTTGGGTTGGGAGGGATCTCAAAGCTCATCCCGTCCCACCCCTGCCATGGCAGGGACACCTTCCTCTATCCCAGGCTGCTCCAAGCCCCAAAGTCCAACCCTTGGGCACTTGCAGGGATCCAGGGGCAGACAGAGCTGCTCTGGGAATTCCATCCCAGCCCTCCCCACCCTCCCAGGGAAGATTTTGTCCCCACTATCCCATCTATCCCTGCCCCTCCTTCTGCTTAATGGCTCTGTAGTGGGATCAGGTTCTTGGGAGCAGCTCCCAGCTCTGTCCCTGGAGCTCAGGCAGGCTGTGGTGTTCAGGCTGCCCCTCCAGTGGAACTGTGTGTGTGTGAGTGCATTTAGCCTCACAAATCATGTTCTGGGCTTCAAAGCCAGCTCAGATGTTCCAGAGGGAACGGCTCCTTGTCTCCCTGTCCTGCCTTTGGTAGTCTGTGGGGTCTGAAAAGCTGCCAGCTTTTCCTGCTGGGAAACACCAGGCCTGACCTTCAACCAAATGTTGTGCTGGCAAAGTACAACTGGAATATTATCAAAAAAATACCCCTAACCACACCCTACCATGTTTGGAGTTATCAAACTTTTTTATAGATGGAAGAAATAAAATTCCTTTCACGTTCCATGTAAATCCCTGATACAGGGATTTGTATTTACTTCTATATGTACATATATGTGTATATATTTGTATTATGCTTGTATAATCCCTGTCCCAGGGATTTATCATGTCTTGAATTAGTGCTAAACAAAACTCAGATCCCTCTCCCCCATCCCAACAAAGTCTCTAAAGTCTCAGGAGTTCAAAGCCCATTGGCTTAGGAGATAACACTGTGGAAAAGGCAGGAGGAAAGGCTGGTACTAAAAAATAAGTAAATAGATTTAAAATTAAAAAATCCCTTTTGGGACCTTGAGGACTTTACCTTGGTGACTCTACAGAGTAATCCTTAAAATTGCAGAGAAGGAAATTCTAGAATTCTCCAGAGTTTCCTTTCCAGGATGGCAGGGAAAGGTTTGACTTCTGTTTGGGCTCTGGACACAGGACCTGGCCGTGTCCTGAGGCTGACCAGGGACGGGAGTGACACAGGGAAGGTGCTGGCTGTGTTGACACGAGTATCAGGTGTCCTGGGTGAGCAGCCAGGAAACTTCATGTGGTTCCCTGTGCAGCCAGACGTGCAGCGTGCCCGTGAGGAGCTGCTCCGCCTCTGTCCGTGCTGCAGGGCACTGGGGAGCCACCAGGAAAACTCCTCTTCCTCGTGGTTTGGGAACATGCTGCACTAAAGCAGCTTCTCCATTCTCATTCTCATTTTCTTCATTCATTCGTTTTCAGTTTCTTCATGCAGAAAAGCCAATTCTTTATTCACAAAGCTGATATTTACAGGAAATTTCAGAAGGCACTGTGTTCGACCTAACTGGCTAACAATACACTGACACTCAGTTTATTGGTCTGTAAATGGCCAGGGTGTTTGTCTGTCAAATCTCTCTGGTTTTGGTTAGTTCACATATTTTGTTCACTGATTCCCATGGGACACATTTCTTGTTTGTTACAGGTGCAAATGGTTCTCTTACCAGTTGTGCTAACTGCTTTCATTCTTATGATTTTTCACATGGAAGTCACAAGCTAACTGCTGGCTTAGCTAGAGTAACAGGGCCTAAACCTTCTTTTATAAGGCCTTTCTTTTATATCTCTACCTGTATGCAACAGGAACACGTGCATTAATCCACTCTGAAGGGGATTTCAGTCATTTGAGACCCCATTCCCCTTCCCTTTCCCAAATACTCGCTGACAGGTGCCAGCTTTTCCCTGTCAGGGTCAATAATGTGGGTTTGCTCATATCCCAAACCCCCCATATTTGTTGGATAATCTCTGTTTTCTCTTTAGTTCCAGCAGAAATTGTGTTCCTGGGCACAGAGGGGGAGCTTTGGAATGGTGCTGCTGTTTGCTGGGTTGGAAAAGGCTCCTTGCAGCAGGGAAGTGGAAAATGCAGTCACTTGGCAGCTTGTCTCTGTACATCACCGAGCCCCACCAAGTTCCTGCAGCTTGTAAATACTCATATACTCAAATATTCATGGACTTTTGCCAAAAGGCTTAACAGTGTATACTTTTCCATGTTGTCTGTATGCTTCTCCTTTGTATTTTAGTTTCATTATTTCTTCAGTGTTAGTTGGAAATCGTTTGGGCTTCAAGGCAGAGATTTGGCTACGTGTTCTAACAAAGTTCCTGCTGCTGGTCAGGGTGCTGGTGTAGGAACTACACCACAGTTCTGTTCCACAAGAGAAAAATGACTTTTTAAGTGAGGTGCGTGAGGTGACAGACAAATGAAAATTACAGGTGGTTTAAAAATCCCCATAATATTAAGACAAATTCTAGTCCTTTCAAAGCAGCTTTAGCTAGGGTTTGAGACAGTCCTGGAGCATGGTGGGTATGAGGTTTTTGTGCAGTTTAGAATGCACTTTACTCTTTATCCCACAAAAGATGTTCTTGCACAGGATGAGAATTTCAGCTTCTGAGGAGCTGTTACATAATTCAGGGTGGTATTTACGCCTTGGAATTAAATATTATGCTGGCTTCTACCCAAATGCTGTTTTACATCTCAAACCCTGATCTGTGCATCTCTGGGTGGGCATGGCAGGTATTGAGGACAGGTTTCCTTTCCAACCCAAACCATTCCGTGATTCTTTGCAGCGCATCACTCCAGCATCTCCTTTACCTGTCAGCAAATCCAGACTCCCTGGGCAGAGCTGTCTGAAGGAGTGCAGCATTTTACAGGAAGCTGAAGTTGTTTATTCTTTAAGCCATGCAAACCAGATCTCGGCAGAAATGCTAATTTTGAGAGGCTGATCTCCACAAGCAGCAGATATTTAGTCTTACACGCACCAGATGGGTTTGCTGCTGGCATCACTTGTGAGATTATGGTCAAAACAAGGACAAATCCGCTATAGAATTCCAAGACCTGACTGAATAATTTTGTGTTTGCCTTCTCAAGGATCAGCACAGTTGTCACAGTGCTTTACTTTGTCACTGTCAGTGTGGTAAAGCTCCTTCAGGCATCTGAGATGGGCTGGCAGTGGGAGGAGAGGCAGTGAAGGATCTCTCCCACCTCAGGTTTCATTTACTAATAAGCTTTGTATCTTTTTTTTTTTTTTTTTAAATTAAGGTCATTGTAGAATATTTCCAAACTTTTGGGCCTGCAGGAAAGCTGGAGAGGGACTTTTTACAAGGACACTTAGTGACAGGACAAGGGGGAATGGCTTCCCACTGACCACCCCCAAGCTTTTACTGACCCTTTTCCCATTCTCCAGGAGAATTCTGTATTTCCACTGGGATGATACAAAACCAAGCTGCTGCTGGTTCCGACGTCTCCCAGTTTGTGTGCAGCACTGAGGATTTCAGAAAGAACACTTCCCTTGAGCAGAAATCAAGGCAGATGGTAAAACCAAGTGACCTACAAAACATAACAAGTTTTCTCACCAGAAATGTACAGTACAAACAAATGTACTGTCACCTAAAAATACCGAGATGGCATTTCTGACAGAGTGATGATCGTACGGGGAAGTCAAAGTTTGGGTAAGGTCAGGAATGAATTTTACATCCTCTAAAAACATGCTGGTGATCAAAGTGACTGTAATGTGCTTCAGCCTCTTGTTTCTTCCTCCTTGGGACTTGGTTTGTTTGGGTTTGTCTGGTTCTGTTGGACCTGTAAAACAAAGTATTGTCTGAAACTGCCTCTGCTGGTGTGTCTTGTGGCCAGCAGCACTGCTCTGGACAGCCTGCAGTATTTTCCTCTGAAAATTGCCCCAGCTTCCTGTCTATTGGTGTCTCATGGATCCACCCTCACACAGGACAGAATCACGGAACCACTAAAACTGGAAAAGACCTTCTGAGTCCACCTGCTCCCCCAGCACTGCCACCACTAAATTCTGTCCCCAAGTGCCACATCCACACGGCTTTTGAACACTTCCATGGGTGGTGGCTCCACCAGTGCCCTGGGCAGCCCATTCCAAAGCCTGACCACCATTTCAGGGAAGAAAGTTCTCCTGATTCCTGCCCTGGGCCAGCCTGAGGCCGTTCCCTCTGCTCCTGTCCCTGTTCCCTGGAGCACAGCCCGACCCCCCTGGCTGTCCCCTCCTGTCAGGAGCTGTGCAGAGCCACAAGGTCCCCCCTGAGCCTCCTTTTCTCCAGGCTGAGCCCCTTCCAGCTCCCTCAGCCCCTGCTGGGGCTCCAGCCCCTTCCCAGCTCTGTTCCCTTCCATGGACACGCTCCAGCCCCTCAGTGTCCAGCTCCTGCAGCTTTGACAGCTCCCTCATTTCTCAGGCATCACTTCTGGACCCCAAGCACCTCGTGCAGGGACAGTGAGGTCCCTAGGAAATCTCCAGGGCTGGGATCTGTGGCCAGGAGCTGGGGCTGTCTCACAGCCCCCAGCCAAGGCAGGGCTCTGCAGTTCAAGGCTGCTGCCCTGGGAGAAGCAAACTTGAGGCAAATCAGCTGTGAAGTGGAAACATGGGAATGGAAACAGGAGGAATCAGGGGAGGATTAGGCTGTGGTGATTGAAGGCAGCTTTATTTTGGGCTGGAAGCACTGATGCAGGATTGAACACGCTTGGAGTTTGGCTCCTTCTCTCCCTTGCTGAGAGGGGTGGTCTGACACAGGCGTGTGCAGGAATCCATCTCTTTGCAAAACCTTTCTATATGCAAAAAAATGGTAATAATGGCATTTTGGAAATGCTGTTCCCTGTCTTGGCTCCTTGGGTTGATCAGCTGGGAAGGCAGAGGGGCTTTCATAGGCATCATGTCCTGTGGGCTTCTGGAACACTGGGAGATGCATAGCCTGGGGTTCACATAGAAAATATGGTTACAGCAACCTGGGCTAGTGCCCATAGGACAAGCCCCATGCAACCTTGGACACTTCCAGGGATGGGGCAGCCCCAGCTGCTCTGGGCACTGTTTTCACTCATGGTATTCTGTTCTATGAATGTTTCAGCTGGTCTGGCTTTCCCTGGAAGAATGACTTATTTCTGTAGTCTTTTGGAGGAATGGGCTCCTAAACCTGAGGGATAACCCTGCAGAGTGCAGAGCTTCATTAAAGTGCCCTGAAAATCAAATACAGTTAATGCAAGGTGTGGTTTGCTCAGTGGAGAAGGGATTAACCGTGTATCAAGCAGAAGTTTCACCTACAGAGGGTTCTGGCAGTGATTTATCTGTACTCTTTGGAGCTTCTTTACACAGTGTTTTGGCCAGGAATGCTGAAGCGAACCTGGATGTCCCATTTCCATCATTTATTGCTAATTCCCAGAGTGTGTAGTACTTCAGGGAGGCAGCAGATAAGCCATTGCCATCTCTCTCTCACTCAATCAATTTAACCTCCTCAGACTTGCTTTTAAAAGCCTTCCTCTTCAGCCTGCCTCCTGCAGCTGTTCCTCAGCTGCTGCCTGGATGTCCTTTTCATCTCTTTCTCCAACTTCCCAAGTGCCTTTTGTCCGTGGTGTCCTCCTAAGCCTCGCTCAGCTGAATCCCTGAACCCTCTTCAGCTCCTTCCCCAAGTCTTTTATCTTCTCCCAGTGCTCTGAAAAGTGACTCACTGTTATTTTGGGGACGTATAGGAGCTCCATCCTTATATAGATACTTTATGTCTCTCACCTTCGGGCTTCTCACAGCATCCTGTTTCTTTTTGTGGAAGGATCAGGCTGCAGTCGACTCCTTGGCAGGGAAGTTTGGTGCCTGAACATAGCTGGAGCAGAGTTGTAGCCTCCCACTGAAAGAGGCAGCCACCATTTAATTTGCCAGAATCCCTAAACCCTGTATTAGGTCCAAGTTTCGCAGCTGAAGATACATTTTTAAGCAAGAAAATCCAGAATTTATGGGAATTTCTGAGGGAGGACTCGCTCCCCTATTGCTGGGGCTGTAGTAGATGCAGTGTAGGTGTGTTGTGGTTTGGGAAGCTGCTCACCATGCTCAGCAGGAGACCACCCAGCTCAGAGCTTTTCATAAAAGAAATGTGAGGTTTCAGTCTAGAAGCTCCCAAAATTAAGCTGTTCTCTGTGTTCATTCATGGAGGTGTTTGCTCCTTAGGAAGGCAAGTTTAAAATGAGTTGAAAAACAGCATTTAGAGAATCACAGAATCACAGAATGGTTGGGTTGGAAGGAACCTCAAAGCTCATCCAGTGCCACCCCACTTCCACTGTCCCAGGCTGCTCCAAGCCCCAGTGTCCAGCCTGGCCTTGGACACTGCCAGGGATCCAGGGGCAGCCACAGCTGCTCTGGGAATTCCATCCCAGCCCTTCCCAGGGAACAATTCCTAATTCCCAATCTCCCATCCATCCCTGCCCTCTGGCAGTGGGAGCCATTCCCTGTGTCCTGTCCCTCCATGCCTTGGCCCCAGTCCCTCTCCAGCTCTGGAAGGGGCTCAGGGGTCTCTCTGGAGCCTTCTCCTCTCGGGTGAACACTCCCAGCTCTCCCAGCCTGGCTCCATCCTTTGGCACCCTCTGCACTTGTTCCAGCAGCTTCACATCCTTCTTATGCTGGGGGTTCCAGAGCTGGAGGCGGCTCTGCAGGTGGGCTCTCAGCAGAGCAGGGTGGAGATGGAGAATCCCAGTGAGATTCCTTGTGAGAAATATCCAAAACTCTTTACAACCATACCTGGGTTTGACCGGGTGTGTTGTTGTGTTAAAACTCATCTTCAGGCTGATCCCTGCCTGGCTGTGGCTCTGTTTGAGGAGCAGCACCTGGAAGGTAAATGGCACAGGCTGGGCAGGTTTTCAGCAGAAGCAGCACCGAGTTGTTGTGCCATGTCTGAGAGGCCACCTGGTAAATGCCAAGGGAGAGGTCCCTCTGAGCAGAGCCATCCGTGACGTGGGCAATGCTGCTGCCACGGGGAGTGCGGGGAGCATCTGCCCTCATCCTTCAGGATTTGGGGAGCAGCTTTCTGGGGTTTCATGTGTTCAGTTCAGCTCCTGGGTCCTGGGGGGGAAAAAAAAGGAAAATGTCTGTTTTCCAAGAGAAATCTTAGCCCAGGGGTGTGCATCCAGGTAGGGCAACCCCTGCCTGTTCTGCCAGAATAAAAAGTGTTTTAGTGCTATTTCCTGTGCTGTCCGGGGGTTTGAAGGGGTTGAGGTTACTTGAATTTCTCTACTCTCTTAAAAGGCTATTTTTTTTGTATTTTAACGTGGATTTTCATTGTATTGAATGGACAACAAGTGGCATCCTGGTCCTAATGCAGCTGATACCTGAGTATATCCAGATATATCCATATATCCATTGTTTGGAAGTAAAGCCCTTCCAGAGGGGGCTACAGGAAGCTGTGGGCTTCTTGCCCATTTGGATGGGCTTCTCTTCCACCATGGTCTGGATTTCTACTTAAAACTGCAGCCTATGAGCTATCTGTGAGTTTTCAAAAGCTGTGGAAGAGCATTCCTATTGCAATTTGCTGTTTAGCTGCTCCTTTTGCTGCTTTATTTTTGTTATGATGGAGGAGATGGTGTTGCACATTTTGGGGCTCGTTGGACAGCTGGGAGTCCCTTGGCTGATGACACAAATGAACTCACCCTCCTGCTAGTAAGAACCATTTATTTGCTGTTTGAAATACAGTGGGACAGGAAATTCCTCAGAATTTTGTCTCACTTTCCCTTTTGGCAAAGGGTAATGGCTTTAAACTGAGGGAGGGCAGGGATGGATGGGATATTGGGAATCAGGAATTGTTCCCTGGCAGGGTGGGCAGGCCCTGGCACTGCCCAGAGCAGCTGGGGCTGCCCCTGGATCCCTGGCAGTGCCCAAGGCCAGGCTGGACACTGGGGCTTGGAACAACCTGGGATGATGGGAGGTGTCCCTGCCCATGGCAGGGTGGAATAGGATGGGCTTAGAGCCCAAACCACGCTGTGCCACCAGCTCATCACTGGCTTTATTCCTGCCATTGGAGAGCTCACCCCCTGGGAGGCTTCAGGGAAAACTCCAGAGGACCAGTGGGAATGTCCAGGTGTTTGTCTAACGCCACCTTCACTGGGAATTCCTCAACTCCCCCATCCTGACCCAACCAGGTAGATTTTTTTTTTTTTTTTCTCATGGGAAGTTTTTAATGTGTAATCTCAGAATGAGACTTTCTGGCTCCCACTCCATCTCTTCCATGTTTAATTCTCTTCTCCAAAGTGTCATTTTCCCTTGAAGGGAGCTCAGAGTGAGATTAGAGAGGAGCATGTGAGAAATCCATGTGGGTTTGTCTCTACAGAAGTGCAGCTGGGCTTCCTTCAACTCTGCATTTTGTCCTGGGGATCTGCTGAGGGGAGAAGTTTCCTGTTCTGAAAGCAAGACAGATGGATCAAAGAGGTTCAGTTGCTGGGTAATGCCTGAAGCAAAGAGGCAGGTGGAATTACATTCCCAGGAATCACAGAACCCTGGAATGATTTGGGTTGGAAGGAACTTTAAACATCATCCAGGCCCACCCCCTGCCATGGGCAGGGACACCTTCCACTGTCCCAGGTGGCTCCAAGCCCTGTCCAGCCTGCCCTTGGACACTTCCAAGGATCCAGGAGCAGCCACAGCTTCCCAAGCCTTTAAAGAAGAGCTAAACATTTATTTTTGTTGTTTCCTGTTTTATTATTTATTATTTATTTAGATGGGGATCTTTTTCAATGGAAACTCAAGTGGGTTTTGCTTATCCACTCCATGTAAGGAAACTGCCAGGAAAGGTTTCCCACAATTGTGTGAAGTTTGAAATGAGAAATAGTCCAAGCTGACTCCTTTCATTCCATTATCTTTAATTTCACAAAAAGCTCTGGCTCCATCCAAGACACTCGTTTGTTAGAGATGTCACTGATGAAACCAGCAAGGAGATAGAGTGGGATAATGGTTGAGGAGGAGGTGGAGAAACTGGAGTGTCTCCCTTTGGAGCTGCTCTGTCCTGCACAGGCTCATCTGTTGGAGACATCTCTGTTGGAGACGCCTGTGCCATCAAGGGTTTGGTGCTGGCCTTGAACTCTCCATGTTCTCATTAAGGAAATACCCCTGGATATTTATCCACGGGAGTTTATAATTTTCCACACTCTGATGTCCTGCTCTGAGGTGAGAGGGGTTGGAGCCAGATCCATTCTAGCCCAAGCCATTCTGGGATTCCTTGCAAACACCGGAAAGTGTTACTGGAAAATGTTGTTTTCTGTCTTTTGTGGATGTAGCTTGGTGGGTTTTCTTTTTCTTCAAGTGAAGAGACATTTTTTAATGCTTTAAATCTAAGATGGAGACAGTAGGATAAGTGGTCTGCTCTTCAAGTTTTGGCTTCCTTATCGTCATGAATAAAATTTCTGTGTAGGTTCCTAACAAATGCTAATGAGGTCTGTTCAGGGCAGGAATTAGGCTCAGGAGAGCTGGATATGTAGAAATCCAGAATCTCTGCACCCTGTTTCTGTCTCCAGGTCTCGATAGTAATCAGGGAGAAGTTTCCTTGCAATGAATGAGTGAGTGACATTTAAAGCTCCATCTGTTGCCTGCGGAGTGCTGCCTCACGACGTGTTTCCATGGCTGATGGGATGATTAATTTCAGTTCCCATTCACAGAGCAGGAAATATTCCCTGAGCAGGGAGTGACTCCAGCCCTCGCCGAGCTGCAGCGTGCGTGGAGCTCGTAGGAAACCTTGGCTGCTGTTTACTCCCGCCTTGTGCTCCCAGACAGGATCCAGGCTGCCTTTGCAGCACCCACCTGGGCTGTCCCAAAATTCCCAGGGTGCTGCCCTGCCTCTGGCTCCAGCTGGGCTGTGGTGCTCAAGCTTGTTGGCTAATTCCAGCCCAGAATATCCTCCCTGGGATTCTGGTCCTTGGGAATGGGAGAACAGAGGTAAGAATTGAGTGAAACAGAAGGAACTGTTTCCTCCCGCTGTCCCACCCAGCAGGGGTTTGGAACCAGATGATCTTTAAGGCTCCTTCCAACCCAGGCCATGCCATAAATCTGTGATAGTTCTTTAATTTGATGTGGGTCACGGAGGGGCAGGACTGTGCCCTCATCCTGCCCCCACGTGATGCTCGGTGGGATGTTGGTGTCCTGGGGCTGCCCTGACGTGACCTGCTCTTGGACAGGTTTGGGGTTCCTCCAGTCCATCTTGGCACAATCTTGTCTAGAGAATAAAAATTCAGAATTGAGTGAAGCTGGTAGTGTGTTGTTCCCCCCTCTCCTGTTAATTTCTCCTTCTAGGTGGGACATGTACTGTGCTGGAGATGGAAGCAGCTCTGATGAGGGTGCTGTGCCACGGCTTCGTTCCGCTTCCCCACAAAATCCACTGCTTTTATCCAGCACTGCAGTCGGATACTGCAGCAGCTCAGTGCTATTTATAGCTCTGATCTCACCGTCTCGCTGTGTTTCAGGGGGTTTTAGCAATTTGGGGAGAGGGAGCCCTGCTGCAAAAGGATCCCTGGGTCAGAGGGGATCCCGGCGCTGCAGCCACTGCCGGGAGGGGGGATGGATTTAATTCACAATAATCCAGTGATGCTCGACTGGCACACATCTTCCTGCCAGAATAAACCACCTCAAGTGCTCCCTTGGCTGTGCTCAGAGTCAGCAGTAGCTGTTTCACCTTCCTTTCCAGGCTGATTCTGGAGGAAAACTGGGGTGATGGGTTATAGGAATGGCATTTGAGGATTCAGAGCTGGCGTCACGCTCCCCATATGCCCGAGGCATTCCTGCCGGCAGCAACTTGGTGTTTAAATGTCTTTCAAAACACAGGGAATTATTTAAAAAATCCAAAACTGTTGCTGGACACTGAGGACAGCCCTGAGGAATAAAGTCAGGGAATAAACACTGGATTTTTTTGCTTTTCCCTGGGGATGAAAGAGCTGGAAATAATGCTGACAGGGGGAGATCCATGCACACACTTCCTCAGCATCCCACTGGGTGGTTCTGCAGGATGGGGATGATCTGATGGCAGCAGCCAAGAGTTTGGGATCCTGAGCACATCCTCTGGCTTTGTGCTTGCTTTTTGTGGGTGCCCAAAGGCTGACGTGCTGCTCTTGGCAGAGCCTGGCCCGAGGGCACGGCTGGCACAGCAGTAATTAAAAAACAAACTCATTAGCTGGGAATAAAGCCCCAGCCCGGAAAGGATGGGAGAGAGGGAGAAGCTGAGTCCATGGGCTCTGGATAAAACTCTGGCTGGGGAGTGTCAACCACCAGGAACATCTCATTCCTGGAGGGCAGTGATTTGGGAGGGCACCAGGCACTGGAGAGTCGCTAGGAGAGGTTGGAATGCTCTTTTCTTGGGATTTTGGGAATCTCCCAGGCTTGCTCTGTCATGGGCAGGTGGGTTGTGTCCGGGAGTGGGAGCTGATTTCTTCCTCCAGCCTTGAGCAGACTCTCATTCCCTGGGGTTTTGCAGCAGGTTTGGGGATGTTGATGGGATTTCTTTCCCTTCTCCAAAGGGAATTGTTGCAGAAAGAGGAGCTGGGAAGGAGTTGTCTGCGTTCAGCGGGACTCGCTCTGTGCCGGAGGGAGGGAGAGCTTGGGGAAAGCATTTCCTGCACTTTCCCTTTGAAGGTGATGTTGCATTTCAAGTGTGAGAGGCAGTTTTCTGTGCTGCTTAAATTTAATTTAAAAAAGTATAAGATCAAGGAAAAAAAAATGAAGGAAAGAGTAATTTTGGCAACAGCATTTGATATAAAAAGCCTTCAGTTTTGTGTCTAGTGGAAAGTGTCCTTGCCCATGGCAGGGGGCTGGGATGTGATGGTCTTTAAGGTCCCTTCCAACAAAACCCCTGTGTGGTTCTGGGATTCTGTGAATATTTTTTAAATTAACCTTAAGTAAAGGTTATGCTGAAACAGGGTTTGAATTTAAATATTCGTTTGGTGCATCTCATACTGAATTTTTGATTTAACATTTTAATGTGCTTTCAGGACTCAAACCTGTATTTCCATCCTTTAAAAACCAGCGTGAAAATGCTGTATCAGAGAAGGGGAAGAAAATTCAATTATTACTGTTGGTTTTATTGAAAAGTGTATTCACAGATTTAGTGTCACCTTCCCCTAATCCCTTCCAAAACACTTGGGACTTATGGAGAAGGTATTTTCCATTTTGGAGCGTGGGAGAATCTACACATACAAAGTCCCCTGATAATGTAATGTCATTATGTGAAATGTTTTTAATTTTTCCAGTGGAGCCAGGATAGGAGAGCTGGGGGTGTTCACCTGGAGAGGAGAAGGCTCCAGGGGCTCAGAGCCCCTTCCAGGGCCTGAAGGGGCTCCAGGAGAGCTGGAGAGGGACTGGGGACAAGGCATGGAGGGACAGGACACAGGGAACGGCTCCCACTGCCAGAGGGCAGGGATGGATGGGATATTGGGAATTAGGAATTGTTCCCTGGGAGGGTGCTGAGGCCCTGGCACTGCCCAGAGCAGCTGTGGCTGCCCCTGGATCCCTGGCAGTGCCCAAGGCCAGGTTGGATGGGGCTTGGAACAACCTGGGCTAGTGGAAGGTGTTCCTGCCCATGGCAGGGGGTGGAATGGGATGATTAAATGATTAAATACTTCTTGTAGAAAGTTCACTTTGCTTTCAGGTCAGAGATTGTCACTTCATTTCCTGTGTTTGGGTTATTCCCCTCAGTGTGTTATGGACGAGCTGAGAGATGTCAAATTTCCAATCTCCACCAGCAGCTGAGGGGGACTGAAGTGCTTTAGGTCTTAATTAATGTGCAGTGTGCAAGCAGGCTTTGATGTACAGCCATGTTTTATTTATTTGGGAAGGGAAACACCAGCAGAATGGTTCTAACTTAGTATAAAAATCATCGTAACATGGCCATGGAATTAAAGTCAGGCTAACTTGACCACAGAAAAAAATAATTCCCTATATGCCAAGGGTGAGGGGGAAAAAAAGAAATTTAAAGATTGATGGTTTTCTGTTCCTACAGGGAAGAAATAAAAGCAGGGAGAGACCGTGAGATAGTTTGTTATTCATAATCAGGATCTTGTCTCCTAATTCATGGCTTTGGCATTTCTCATGGCAGCCCTGAATGTCGTCTTTGTGCCTTGGCTCACGTCACGGCTCCGATTGTGCTCGTGCCTTCTGGAGGCAGGGCCTAGAAAAGCAATTTTCGAGTGTCCCATCAAACCCTCCTGCAGCACAGGCAGGTTTTTGTTGTGGGGCTGTGTTCATTGAGCAGGCAGGGCTGGCTGGGGCTCACCAGGGCTCTGGGGTCAGCGGCTCCCGGCAGGGCAAAGAGGGGAATTTTGGAGCCTGAAATAGCCGAGCGTCAGGGATGACGCAGCCTCTGCCGCGGCCCTGAATGGGAATTGTGGTCCTCATCCTTGCAGCTGTGGGGGCAGGACTCCCATTGCATGGGAAATGGGAGACTGGGCAAGTTTTCTTAGGATTGTTTTCCAGCAGGGAATGGTGATTTAAGGCTCCGTTTTGGGGAGTAAAGTGGGAGGAATGGATCTCAAGGCACAGTCACAAGTGGTAGGGTGTTCCTTCTGCCTGAAGCTGGGTTGAGTTTTCTATGCTTGGGAGGCTTGGGGGTGTTCAGCCCAGAGAACAGAAGGCTCCAGGGAGAGCTCAGAGCCCCTTCCAGTGCCTGAAGGGGCTCCAGGTGAGCTGGAGAGGGACTGAGGGCAAGGCCTGGAAGGACAGGACAAGGGGAATGCATGGGATCCCAGAATGGTTGGGCTTGGAGGGACCTTAAAGCTCATCCAGTCCCCCATGGGCAGGGACACCTTCCACAGTCCCAGGATGCTCCAAGCCCCGTCCAGCCTGGCCTTGGGCATTGCCAGGGATCCAGGGGCAGCCACAGCTGCTCTGGGCAGTGCCAGGGCCTGCCCACCCTGCCAGGGAACAATTCCCAATTCCCAATATCCCATCTATCTACGCTCTCTATCAGTTAAAAACCGTTCCCTGTGTCCTGTCCCTCCATGCCATGTCTGCAGTCCCTCTCCAGCTCTCCTAGAGCCCCTTCAGGCCCTGCAAGGAGCTCTGAGGTCTCCCCTGAGACCTCAAACACAGTGTTAAGGTGAGTTTGAGTGCTTATCTCTGGGTCAGAGTGTGCTGCTCTCCCCAAAATCCCTGGCTGTGGCTTGGGCATCAATCCCTGGCAAGGAATCTCGCTGTGGTCCTGCTGGGGAGAGAGGGGAGCAGAGAAAAGGCTACAGGAAGGAAAACAATAGGGAAGTGGAGGGAAGAGCTTGTGGGTTGAAAAATAGCAACACTTCCAGTAATGTGACCTTTTGCCGAAAATGTTTCCATCAAAAAAAGAAAGTCTCCTCCTCCTCCTCCTTCTCCTCCTCCTCCTCCTCCCTGGCTGAGCCGGGTGCAGGGAGAGGTGAACATGCTCCTGGACTTCTCCTCCATGAGAATATTTGGGAAGAAAAACCCTATGAAAACTGTCTCCCTGGGATGGATAAAATTAATGTCCTGACAGAGGATATGGAGAAAAAAACCACCCACCTTTATTTTCCAGTTTTGCTGAAGCTCAGTGTTTCTGAGGGATTAGCCTTTGTTATCCTGTAAATGATGTTCATTCAAAGCTCTCAGCAGAGTTATTGAGGGATTGCCCCGGAGATAGAGAGAGAGAGAGGGAGAGAGTGAGCAAATGTTGCTAATACAGAATACCCGTGAAAGGCAGAACTGTCACTCAGGTGGAATTCAGAAGATTTTTAGTCATTCATGGTGTGGCAGTAATTTTTTTTTTTTTAGGAGAAACAAGCTGTGTTCAGTTATTGCAAAGGAGAGGTTGTGGCTTCCACTGCCAGAGGGCAGGGATAGGTGGGATATTGGGAAGGAATTGTTCCCTGGGAAGGTGGGCAGGCCCTGGCACAGGGTGCCCAGAGAAGCTGGGACTGCTCCTGGATCCCTGGCAGTGTCCAAGGCCAGGTTGGATGGGGCTTGGAGCCACCTAGGACACTGGAAGGTGTCCCTGCCCATGGCAGGGGTGGCACTGGATGGGCTTTGAGGTCCCTCCCAAGCCAAACCAGTTTGGGATTTATTATACAACACATTGTGGTTTTTGCATGAGTTTCTTAAAGGGAGAGCCTCATGTTCCTGAGCATGGCAGTCCATCAGATCATCCATGACAAGTCAGGATTAATCCTTTCTGTGAAGTCTCGGATTACTCTTTATGCTCCTCATTTCCAGTGGTGCTGGATGAGTGGAGCAGAGCTGTGTATGTGTTTGGGAGGCACAGATGGGTCACACACGGCGCTCTTCGCTTGTTGCAGACACAGGGGTTTGTAGGGGGTGCTGCCTGGTGGAAAATCTGTTGATCCCTGAATTCCTGTAGTCCCTGGTTACCCCTAAGGGAATGGTGTGAATTTCACGGTGCTGCTCTTGATCCACACCCCGGTTGCTCCATCCTTTGCTGGATGAGGAGCACGCTGACCGCGCTCTCGTGCTCTCCCCGCAGTTGACGTGAGCACAGCCCTGCCCTTGCAAGTGGCGCCCAGCTCGGTGCCCATGGACCTGCGGCTGGACCACCAGTTCTCCATGCCGGTGACGGAGCCCACGCTGCGGGAGCAGCAGCTGCAGCAGGAGCTGCTGGCCCTCAAGCAGAAGCAGCAGATCCAGAGGCAGATCCTGATCGCGGAGTTCCAGCGGCAGCACGAGCAGCTCTCTCGGCAGCATGAGGCGCAGCTGCACGAGCACATCAAGGTAAGGGGCGCGGGGATGAGGGGACTGGGGAATTGTTGAGGTTGGAAAGGCATTCCGGGATCATCCATTCCGACCATCAACCCAGCAGCACCACCACGGTCCCCAAGTGCTCCATCCCACACAGCTTCTGAGCAATTCCAGGTGTGATGAGTCTACCACTGCCCTCCTGGCCACTGATCAGGGAAGATATTGTCCCTGATCTCCAGTCTAAACTTTCCCTGGCACAGCTCAAGGCTGTTTCCTCTTGTCCTTGCTCTCCACCTTCCTCTCAGGGTGCCAGAAGGTGCCCCCTGAGCCTCCTTTTCTCCAGGCTGAGCCCCTTTCCCTGCTACCTCAGCCTCTCCTGGGGCTGCAGCCCTGTCTAGGTTTGGAAAGCCAGGTGTCTGCTAAGGAAGGCAGGAGCCTCCCTGAAATGGAAAATGTCAACCCCCTCCCTCTGAATTGCTATAAATTTGAAATTAAGGGGCTCTCAGGCAAAAATTCGGGAGCAGGAATAACAGTTCTTTATTAGGGAAGAAAATAAAAGGATAAAATAAACAATGCAGTAATGCAAACCAACAGTGACAGAGCCAGAACCCAACCTGGCACCCTGTGGGTCAGGGTGCTGGCAGCAGTCCCATTGGAATTGTGGCTCAGCCCTCCTGCAGTGTCAGGGGTGGTTCTGCTGGAGCAGGGCTCCTGTAGAAAGGTGCAGTCTCTTCCTCTGAAGATCCAGGGGAAGAGGCAGCTGCTGTTCCTCTGGGAAATCCAGTGCAGAAGCCGTGCTGGTGTCCCAGGATCTCAGATTATATCGAGTTAGGAATGCTTGGCTCCTCCCTCTGGGCTCACATCTCCCAATGGGATGCTGTAGTTCTTATCAGCCATGCAGGGACATTCCATAGTCTGTTATCAGCAGATGTCCCCCCAGTTGTGGAAGAGATAAGGAAAACTGCCCACTTAACAGAAGACAACTGCCATACAGATGGCAAATAAAATACAATTTGCCTGGCAATCCAGGACAAGCCCCTTCCCAGCTCCATTCCCTGCCCTGGACACAGAAAATGCCTCAATGGATTTGACCCTAGCAGGAGGTTACCTGCTCCCGTGCTCACACATTTTGGGAATGGTGGCACAGGAACTTCTCGTTGGATGTTTGCCATCAGCACAAGCTGCAGGCCGAGCGTGTGGACCCTGGTGGGGCTGCAGGAGCAGGGGCTGCAGCGGCAGTGCCTGCAGGTGCCTCTGGACACGCACAGATTTTGGGGGTGCTGTGCCCCCCGTGGGACAGGGAGGAAGCACCAGGCAGGGTCAGTGGGCAGTGCAGTCTGGAAGATGGCTGTTGCAAGTGAAAACATGAGACATTATATAAATATTTCCCAGTGCTGGAGTATTGCTATGGCAACGTAAGCTTTCCGAATTGGTAATAGGCTCCTTTTTTCAAAGGGGGATTAGTGCTGCACATGGTAAATAGCCTTAATGTAATATTAAAAAGCAACCTCGATTCAACCTTATATAACTTTCATTTCAATACAAAATGCATGTCAGAGTGGGGAAGATGGGATTAAAAGTTAATGGGGTGTTATTTACAGACTTCTTAGTATAGAGAAGAGCTGGGCTTTGTGAGAAGTGTCCCTGTTTGAAGCTGGATTAATAGCAAACACCCCTGTGCCCTGGTGAGTCCTCCGTGCTGTGGCCAGGGCAGAGGTGCCTGGATGTGAATATATTTGTACATGGATGTACAACGTGTGCATCTCTGGGTGTGTGTATGGAACATTTACATATCCCCATGTTTCTGTGGCTGCACATTGCCCACGGCTGGCACAAGGACTCGGGGTGGGGGAAGGATGGGGAATTCCTGTGACAAATATTTCCATTGTTCCCTTGTAATTGCCCATGCCTGTAGTTATTTGTCTATGAAAATTTAGACATGCTCGTTCCCATTTAATGGCCAAGCTCAAAGCAGTGGTGATAGGAACATATTTGCTCTCATTTATGTCAAAGCTTTGACTGACTCTGCTCAAAGTCTGTGTGAGGAGGAAGCTGAGCTGGAATTTTGAGATGCCACAGTGTATCCAGCCCATTAGGTAATGAAGTTCTTCATCTTGTGTGTAAGCTTGGCTAAATCAGAGCCTTAAAATAGGGATGGTATAATCCTGTACCAAAGGGTGGCCTGCAGGGTGATCTCTGAGAGCAGTAAGCGTGCCAGTGGGACCAGAGTTGCTTTAAAAATCAAACAGCCCCTCATTGAAATCAGCCCTGTGATGTCTCACAAAGAAAATAACCCCCACACAAAGAAAATAACCTACCACACACCCAGTGTGTGGCTGTGGTGCATTTTCTGAGGGAAAACATCCTGCTTGTCTCTGTGTGCCAGAGTCAGCCCACATTTAGGTGACTCTTAGAACTGGCAACTGTGTTAAGTCCAGTGGCTGTGAGTGCAGGGAAGTGATTGTTTTGCCCAGAAAATTAAAATATATAACTTTAAATTTGGACTTGGAGCTGCCCAGCTCATGAAGAAAGCAGGGAGGGGATGTTAAAGCAAATAAAACACATTTATCTTCTGCAAGTGAAGCACTGGAGTTGTGCAGTTTGATATAGAAACAGTCCTGAGTGAAGATGCAGAGCTCTTTTTGGAGAAATTTATTTGTTTTTTTTTGTTTTTTTTTAATCCCATGCGCACACAGGCGTGAACACCTCATGGCAGGGGTTGGGAATGCTTTGAGGTCCCTCCCAGCCCAAACCATTCTGTGATTCTGTGATAATGTTAAACCCAGGATTGCTTTGGTAACTGCTTCAGTGAAGGCGGAAGAATTTCTGCATTTTACTCTGTTCTGTGTATGTTGTGCTGTCTAGAATTGATTACTTTGGCTTTTTCCTCTATAGCCTGGCATCCACCATTCTAATCAATCAGTGCAAAGCATTTATTTCATAAAATCCCTGAAAGCTTTGGGTTGGCAGGGACCCTAAGGATCATTTAATTCCAACCCATGCCATGGGCAGGGACACCTTCCATTAGCTGCTTCAAGCCCCCAGTGTCCAACCTGGCCTTGGGCACTGCCAGGGATCCAGGGGCAGCCACAGCTGCTCTGGGCAGTGCCAGGGCCTGCCCACCCTCCCAGGGAACAATTCCTAATTCCCAATATCTCATCCATCTCTGCCCTCTGGCAGTGGGAGCCATTCCCTGTGTCCTGTCCCTCCATCCCTTGTCCCCAGTCCCTCTCCAGCTCTCCTGGAGCCCCTTTAGGCCCTGGAAATGTCTTTGAGGTGTCCCTGGAGCCTTCTCCTCTCCAGGTGAGCACGCCCAGCTCTCCCAGCTAATGAAGCTTTCAAACAGCTCCTTTGTTTCCAGTGTTGACTCCTTTGCTAGTACAGGAGAAGTCATTCTTTGGGGTTGTTTTATTTCTTTTGCTGCCGTGGTGCTGGTGGGAGCAGAGGAGCTGGTCTGATTTGACAGGAGCAGAGTAGGGCTGAGCACCCCTCCGTGCCATCCCCCAAACAGAGCAGGAGTGTGAGGAACAATTCAGTGAGTGAAGTTTGGCCTGGGAAATGCTGGCATGATTGCCTGTTTTTCTATTCCAGTAGATAACTTTTTCCTATGGAGAGCTGAAGTTTTGGCTTTTTCCAGAGCTTGGAATTGCTTCCATCAGCTCAGTTTTAATCATCTGACCCAGTGCGGGAGGAGAAGGCGATGACTGCCTGAACATGTGATCCTTTCCCCAGCGTGTCCCAGTCCTTGCTTTTATAGACATTGTGTTTTGGCCTTCACATAAAAGTGCCAGATTCCCCAAGATGGTGCAAGGTGGAGAGAGCCAGGAAATGAGTGAAATGATATTTGTGGAAGGGCTCTATAATGGACACAGAGCTTGGCACAGGGGAGGAGTGGGAGAAAACACAGGCATGGAGAGAGAGATAGGAGAAGGGGGAATGGCTTGGAACTGAAAGAGAGTAAGTTTAGATTGGCTATTAGGAAGAAGTTAGTGATGAGGCACGGGGCTTGGAGCAAACTGCTCTAGTGGGAGATGTCCCTGCTCACAGCAAGGGGTTGGAATGGGCTGAGCTTTGAAGTCCCTCCCAACCCAAAGCGATTCTGGGTGATTCTGTGAAAACCCTGACATGTCTGGGGAAAATAAGCCAAGCCTTCTGAAGGCTTCACTGCACGGAGCAGGGCAGGCTGTTTCTTTCAGCTCTGCAGATTGCCCAGGCCTGGCTCCAGAAAGCACCGAGGGAGAGGCCGGAGGCTGGAAGCACCAGCGGCTGCTCCTCTCTCCAGTAGCCACTCACCTTCAGCCAGGTGGATTTTCCACTCCTCCATGCATTCACCAGATGTGGGACAATATTTATGGCCTTCAAATCTGCCTTCCTGAACAAAAGCAAGGATGGAGTAAGGGACCTGGCTCCGGGGTGAGACGGTGGAAAGCCTCTCTGCAGGTCCCGCTGCGAGCTTTGCCTGACCTTTGGTCGCGGGGAAACAGGCAGGGAATTTTTTCCTTTGTGAGTCATTCCCAGCCAAGATCAGCTGGAAGTTACCAAAAGCTTTTCCGTTTGCCCTTCTGGTCAAGGGCTGGACGGAGGAGGCGCAGGATGGGCGCTTTGGCAGGGCCAGAGGTGCCTCGGGTGCCTTGAGCTCACAGGGAGGGAAGGACGTCGTGGGCAATGTGCTTCATCTGCTGCGTCCCAGCTTGGAGCAGGGCTCGTCCCAGCTCTGGCTGTTTTACAGCCACAGCCACAGGAAACTTCTCAGGGATGCTGACGCACGTTGGTGGCGGGGTAAGAGCACAGGGAGGCAGCTGAGCCTCCCAGCTCCTCGTGGGCCTGAAATCCTCACCTGAGGCTGTGCAATCCCATTCCCAGTTTTCCCACCCTCTGTGTGCATCCCTAGCGCAGGGAATGCTGGGCCGTGCATCCAGCACAGACAGGATGGGCAGGGAAGCAGCAGCAGGGAAAGGAGCTTTGTGAGGATGTTTGCTGTGCAGTGATCCTGAAATTGTTCTTCTTCCCTTGACAGAATGGATTCCTATGTTGAGTGGGGGATAGTAACACATCCGAGGGATCAGCCTCTTGTTCAGAGACACGGGGTGAAACTCCCGGGTCATTCCTTTGGTTTTAGGGAGTGAAAATCTTGCAGGAAATCTTCCAGACAGATTTTGCTGTGTTGTAAAGAAATGTAATTCTTTCCCAAAGATGTCTAGACTTGATAGTTGTCATGCTGATGCTGAGGGGAGAAACTGCTCCTTGCTTTCATGTGGAGCCACTGCCCATGGAATGGCAGCTTTGCCTGCAGGATACCCCTGGAGCTGCTCAAGGCCAGGCTGGATGGGGCTGTGGTGGAAGGTGTCCCTGCCCATGGCAGGGAGTGGAACTGGATAATCTTTAGGGTACCTCCCAACCCAACCCAACCCAACCCATTCCAATCACATTGTCCTTTAGTGGGGCTGCTCTCAGCATAGCTCTGACAGTGCCCAGTGCTTCTCTTTGGTGGCCTCTCCATGTTGATTCCATGTTGATTCCTGCTCAGCAGGGAAAGCTGGGCATGTTTCAGTTCTGCTGCTAGGGTTGGTGTCATCTGCTGATCCCCTGTGGCACCTTCCCCGTGTCCCCAGGGACGCTGCTGGCAGAACCATGGCTCCTGCACAGCACCTGCTTCCCTTGGGCTCTGCAAGGGCCAATTTCCATCCCACCCCTGATATCCCAGCTCCCATTCGTGGGCCTGTCTGCTCTGTGCTGTCTTCCTGCAGCAGTTGCTGTGGAGGGGCTCCCCCTGCTCGTTTTTGTGCCGCTGTTCCGCAGCACGCCCGTCCCTCGCAGCCCGCGTCCCTTTCAAGAGGAACTTGAAAAGCCCAGCGATACCAGGTGTCCGCCTCTGTCTGGATTCTAGGATGACAGGATTATTCATCTTAGGAAGCTGCAGCTGGGTACAGTCAGTGGTAAAAGACCAGACTGAACATTTTGTGCCTCGTTACTACTCGAACGCCTTGGAGCTCGCGCTATTTCCAGACGGCTTCCTGTTCTTTCTTAGTGACCTTGCCTTGCTTTTCTGGCACACCGAGCCCACTCCAAAACTTACACCTCAGATCCTGCAAAACTTAACTTCTGATGGAAGCAACCCTGGGGAAAACTTTTGGAAGATCAGAGCGTTTGCTCCCTTTGAAGGGGGTGGGTGGTGACTTTTCCTCAGCCTCAAAGTCAGGATGTTTTGCGAGAGCGGTGAGGACAAACCTGCACACGGAGGGGTTGGTTCTGTCAACAAATCCATGGAGCAGCTTCTACCTCATCTCTTGGGTGAAGGAGTCCTGCATCAGGCTGGGGTAATTCAGGCATCTTCCTGCCGTCCAAGCGCTGCTGGTGGTGTCAGGAGTGAAGCTGGAATGCTCATCCAGGGAAATTTGTCTGCTCTGGGCCTTACAGAGCTACTGGAAATTGGTAGAAGAAACGTTTCCTTTTGGTTTCTTCTGAGATGGGCCATGGTTGGTTGGCTGGAAGGAGCACAATGGGAGCTCTGGATTTTTCTGGAGTAAAATACGTGTGGGGCACTATGACTATTTTTTTTGTCAGTTTAGAGTTTCAGAGTAAATGGCGGCGGAAGAGATATTTTGGCAGTTCCCACACCCGAATGTTCAATTCCAATTTTATCTTTATTTTGAACTTATAAAATAATTGGAAGTAATCAAAGAGAACACAGAGAATCAGGGCAGGAATAAAAAAATATGCCACTGGATGCTGTTGTTATGCCAGGAATATTGAGCTGTTCATGCACACCACTGCTGATCCATTCATGTCCAGAAATGTGGAATTCCTGTAATACTCAAAACACCCCAAAACAGTTCACAGAAGATGTAACTGCTCCCTCAAGCACCAAGGTCTCATCTCTTACTTGGCATCAAACATCTAGGGCTCCTCCTTTACAGGATTTTGTGTAGTTTTTTGGTTTACCAGAAAAAAACACATAAATTCCTGTAAAGGAGGAGCCCTAGATGTTTGATGCTTTGGTTTGGATTGGTTTAAGTCAAATTTTCTGATCTACTTATTGCCATCCATGCTGGAATGGGCACTCCCTGCTCCTGGTTCCCTCCCCTTCAACAATAACCATGTAAAGCCCACCAGAGGCAAACTCAAAGGAGTTTTCCTCACCTTTAAAGGGGAAAATTGGAGGAGGAGCTGAATTTGCTGGATACTACAAATGGAGCTTGCTGCTTTCTGGGAAGGCTGTTGGATATTCTGCTTCTGGAGGAAGGGAAAAGTTAGACTGGAGTGGGAGTCAGGGAGCAAAAGGCTCACACAAAAGTGCTGAACCTTTCCCAGTGCTGAACTTTTGCAGGTATTCAGGGCTCAGAGGGCTTCCAGCCTTTTGGGAGAGGTAATGGCATGGGAGGGAGACTAGGGTACAAAATTCCATATCCATATGTAAAGCTGCCAAGGTAAAAACATGGGATCTTATCACCCAGAGCTGGCGTGAAGGGAACCTCACCATCATTCCCGGTCCTGGAGACAGTTCAGCCTCATAAACCTGAGCACCAGGCATTCTCAGTAGGATGTGTCTGACTGAGATCAGTCTCCTGCCCAGGGAGCTGCTGGCTGGGAGGGATCATTTCCCTGCAGAAAATTCCCTGCCCATGGGAATTTCTGGCACGGGTTTAGCTGGCTGTCAGCTGCCCGATGGCGGGAAGGGGGCATGTGGGATGTGTGTCCCAGAAAAGAGATGAGAGATGCTCCTTCTCCCAGATCTTTGTGTCTTGGCTGCTGCTGGAAGTCACAATGTTTTCCCCACAGCTGATTTATTCTGCCCGGTGCTCCAGGAGATATCCCAAACACGCCGCCATGGAGCCAAGAGAGCAGATCCTGAAACTGGAGCCACAGCCCGAGACTTCAGTAAACAGGATGGGGGAACATGAGGCACAGAGTCCAGCCAGCATTGGGATCACTGTGAAACAGCCCAACAGAGCAGTGCTCCCAGAAATCCAGCTCCCAGAAATCCAGCTCTCAGAAATCCCAGCACCTGTGCTTTGCTTCCACCCATAGCCAAGGGTTTTTCAGGGGGTGATTTGATGTGTGCGTTCTTGGAGAGTTTTTCTTCATCCTCACCCACGATCTGACTTTATTTTTACAGAGCCTGAGCCCAAAGATCATTTTGAATACCTGATTTAAACCCCCAAAACTGTAGAATTTGGCCAGAGCAGGTGGCAGAAGGGCCTTTCCCTGATATCCCCCCGTGCTGGAGCTGAACTCAGATGTGGATTGAGATGCAATTGGGAGCTGGACACAGCAACTTTGCATGCCAGGGAATATCTGTCAGCCAGAAGTTTTCCAAGTTCTGTTCACCCAGACTTGTGCTTATCTCCACAATTATTTTGCTCTCCCTTCCACTAATTGCTGCTATTCAAAATGTCTCTTATAAACACCCAGGAGCCACTCTGAGCTCGGGGGGCAGGACGGATCTCTTTGCTTGGCTTCTTGTTTGGCATCTGGAGGAGTGGTCGTGGAAGTCCTAATGCAATGTGTCTCCGTGAAATCCATCCTGGTTCTCTCTGGGAAACGGGATCTTGGTGTCAACACTCCACACTTCCTGGGAGGGCACTGCAAAGACTAAAGAGAACCATTTTAGCTGCATTTCCCTTCAAAAGAGGTTTCTCTGTGAAAATTTGCATGCTGATAAGGTGTCAGTCCCCCTCCCAGGCAGACAAGCTGGAGCTCTGAGGACAATTGAGGAGTGTAGTGGCAAAATCCTGTGGATGGCTGAGTCCTCATGGTAGGCTGACGTTTGATAAATACCTGGAAATGCTCTGCATCCTCCCTGTTACCTTTATTAATATTAATTTATGCTAAAGAAGCACCAGCAATACTAACTGCAGGTACAGTTGAACATTTGTGCAGTTTTCAGAAATAGTGGGAGCAGTGACATTAAACATATGCAGGAATCCCCATAGTTATGAATATTTACAAATATTGATTTTGGCAAGAGCACCTAATTTGGATGTTCTGGGCTCCCTAATGCAGCGTGTGTGTGTCTGTCACACAGTGCTCCTCAGACTCAGGGCTGAGTTAGTCTCAGATCCAGGGATTTCCCTCTGTGAATCACTTTGTAATGAAATTTCAGTGTTTGGGAAATACAGTTGAGGAATAAACCCCCTGCCCCAGCTGCGTGTGTTGAACACACAGGGTCTGAGTGGGCAGTGCCTGTTCAAATTTGCCTCTATTGCTTTAAATGAACCAGAAACTGATGTTTTTCCTGACAGCCCAACAGTCCCACCCTGTGCATCCCTGAGAGCATTGTCCAAATGCTCCTGCAGCTCTCTCAGCCTGGGCCCGTGCCCATTCCCTGGGCAGCCTGGGCAGTGCCCAGCACCCTCTGCGGGTGCTTTTCCCGATCTCCAGCCTAAATTTTTGTCTTCCCATAACATTCCTGGTAAGTGTGGAGAAATAACCCTGAGAAGACACCCGAAGGGGTTTTCTTTTTTTGTTTTCTCAGGCTACAGCAGACACCAACAGTGATTTCTTTTCATTCTTCATGGGTACAATCAGAGACGTGGCTTCATTATTTTATTTTTTAAATTTTTTTTTTCAACTTTGAAGCCATTTGAAAAACTATATTAAGAATAGGCTTTGTGGAAACTGGGGTCAAAATGAGCAGAGACAATACATCCCTAATGAAACTTCCCTAAACCATCCAGCGACAAATTGGGCTTTTCATTCCCATTTCACTCCAGATGTCAATGAAAGCACAGCTCCTTCTGAAGCAGCCTAATGTATGTAAACCATCGCAGGAAGCAGAGCCTGCAGAGCCTAGGAGACTGCAGATGGAGAGAAAAGGCTCCTGATTCCATAAAAATAACAAAACCTGTTTTACCATATTGTGCATTAAATATTGTTCATTTGCATACTTTCCATGGCGAGGTTCTCAAAGCCCACCATGTGGTGGACTTGTTGGAAGTCGGGAAAGAGACTCTTTCCCCAAATGGAGACGTGTTAGTAGAAGCTGCTGCTTAATTAGAAAACAAAAATAGCTGGTTTCCTCTATTTTTTTTCCTCCTTTTCTATTTTTTTTTTCCAGTGTGGATTTTTGGTGGTTTACATATAATTCAATAGAATTAGGAGGGGAAGCATAGGTGCAGTCGCTGCAAAATAACTGGATTGCTGGTGTTTTACAACAGCCTGCCTGCTTGGAACAGGCAGCAGCAGGGATTCCTCCATGGAGAGTTTCCAGCAGATAGCCAGGCAGATTGTAAATACCTCTTAAGATTGGTTTTTTTCCATCTTTATATAGAAGAGTGTGATTTTATTTGCATTTATTGTGCATCCATGGCTGTAACATTGGGCGGTGCAAATGTGCAATGCCACAAATTAATCAGAGGAGCCTGGAATATCCAGAGCTGGAAGGGGCTCACGAGGATCATCAATTCCAAGTGGGGTTGGTCCTTCTATAGCAGCTGGGAGTCATGGGTGGAGGACGAATTGGGCAGATTTTCCAGTTGCGGCCAGAATGAGACCTAGCAGGGGTAGTGTAGGAGTTTGGGAAGGAATGGGAAGTTGTTGGATTTCTCAGGTGTTTGTGGTGGAAGCCAGTCATGCTATGCAAAGGGTAAGTCCGATGTCCCCAATTCGGTTGTAAAGTATGGCTTGAAGGGCAGCAGCGTTGGCTTCTGCTCGTCCATGTCATCAGCTGGTTAGTAGGAAGGACATGAGTCCGACTGCACAGGACACCCAAAGAATCTCAGCTAAAGGGATTAAAAGGAAAATGTGCTCAAGGAGAAGAAAAAACTTGAGGTGGGAGTCTCATGTACGCAGGAGCTGGCAGGGTTTGGAGAAGGATGGATTGAGATGTTCTTGGAGAGAGCAGATTCCCTGTCTTAACAGCCACGGCTTGGACCCTGCCCACAGCAGGAGCTTGGAACGGGCTGATCTTTAGGGTCCCTTCCAACCCAAAGCATTCCACAAGTCCCTGCTCCCGCTCCCTGTGTGCCTCGGGGCTTTGCAGGAGCCGTGGGTGGTATCCGAGCACAGGCCCCCATTAAGCACAGCCCTGGAGAGGCCGGGCCTTTGGGGCTGGAGCCTGCCAGCTCCGATCAATCCCTTGGTTTATGAGCTGCCAACGTAAAGAGTGTGGGGTGGGCGCCGTGCTCCGGAGGCTCCGGAGGCTGTGCTGGGCTCGGAGGCTCCGCAGGGCCCTGCCATTCCAGGCCTGTGGGGAGGCCCAGCAGCGGCCTGCGCGCTCGGCCAGGCCCGCGCCTCGCTGAGCAGGGTGCAGGCCCAACTGCGAGGTGAGAGATCATCCTTTGGGCTCTGCTTTTTCAAGGAAAAGAGGTTTTTAGCCCACGGAGATCCCATCGTTCCTCTCCGGGCTGCTGGGATGTGCTGTTTGTACACCTGCTTTTCCCCAGCCTGGCAGGACCTGGGGTGTGCCCTCACACAGCGCATCAGACTGCTGCCCTCAGTCCCATGGGAATCCTGGCTGCATCCAAACAGGGAGCTCTGGGCTGGAGAATCCCCTCTCACCCAAACAGGGAGCTCTGGGCTGGGAGAATCCCCTCTGCACCCAAACAGGGAGCTCTGGGCTGGAGAATCCCCTCTGCACCCAAACAGGGGCTGGAGAATCCCTCTGCACCCAAACAGGGGCTGGAGAATCCCCTCTGCACCCAAACATGGAGATCTGCCCTGGGAGAATCCCCTCTGCACCCAAACAGGGAGCTCTGGGCTGGGAGAATCCCCTCTGCACCCAAACAGGGAGCTCTGGGCTGGGAGAATCCCCTCTGCTCCCAAACAGGGGCTGGAGAATCCCCTCTGCACCCAAACAGGGAGAATCCCCTCTGCACCCAAACAGGGGGGAGAATCCCCTCTGCACCCAAACAGGGAGCTCTGGGCTGGGAGAATCCCCTCTGCCCCAAATAGGGAGCTCTGGGCTGGAGAATCCCCCTCTGCACCCAAACAGGGAGCTCTGTCCTGGGAGGATCCCCTCTCCCCCAAACAGGGACTGGAGAATCCCCTCTGCTCCCAAACAGGGAGCTCTGGGCTGGAGAATCCCCTCTGTTCCCAAACAGGGAGCTCTGGGCTGGGAGAATCACCTCTGCACCCAAACAGGGACTGGAGAATCCCCTCTGCTCCCAAACAGGGAGTTCTGGGCTGGGGATGCACCCCAAATTTCCCCAGAGGTTGGTGGGGACACTGACGCCTCCCAGCTGCTGGACTTGGGGAGCCCAGGGGGACTGGCTGGGGCAGGAGCCTTGGTGCTTCCAGTCTTCAATGTCCCATCTGATGCAAGCTTTGCAAAGAATTACCTTAATTAGATATCATGTCTCCTGATTATTCCCATGAATATGGGTGAGTTGAGTGGGCCAGGGAAAATCCTTCCTGGAGAAATTGTTGGGATAATTATTTATTTTATCTATTGGAGCAATTATTTTTATAATTAATCATGGAATCTGTGTGTGGTTTGAGTTAGATGGAACATTAAATTCCATCTCGTTCCACCCTCTGCCGTGGGCAGGGACACCTTCCACTAACCCAGGTTGCTCCAAGCCCCATCCAGCCTGGCCTGGAACACTTCCAAGGATGGGGCAGCCACAATTTCTACAATTTCTCTGTGCAACAAATAATATTGAGGGTGCCCTAGTGGGGTTTTACTTAAAATCAGGTGATGGAGGTAAAAGGAGGCCCGTGCTTGTCCTTCATGCCACGAATGGAACATTGTTACTGTCACCTGCCTGCAGGCTCTGCTTTGGCTCTAGGAAGGCCCATGGTGTTAATCTGCTCCTTTTCCCTGTTCCCTTCTCCGCAGCAGCAGCAGGAGATGCTGGCCATGAAGCATCAGCAGGAGCTGCTGGAGCACCAGAGGAAGTTGGAGCAGCACCGGCAGGAGCAGGAGCTGGAGAAGCAGCACCGAGAGCAGAAACTGCAGCAGCTGAAAAACAAAGAGAAGGGGAAAGAGAGTAAGTGGCCAGAGCACCACTGCTTTGGGTGGTGACAGGCAGATGGGGGCATGGAGGAGCCTCGGAAAGCTGGAGGAACCTCCTTGAGGGCACGGGGAGCTTGTGGGAATTGAGGGGAAGAGAGAAATGCGTTTCTCTGCTTTATCTTCATTTTTGTCTCACTAAATGCCATTTTAGCATTTTTCAAAAGGAAGCGTATCCTCTCTTCCCTTGATTTAACATTTTTTGAAGTATTTTTGGCAGCATTCCTAATGGAGGCAGAATATTAAGCCCATAAAATACACCAGATGCACGCTGCACTCCTTTTCTCTTTCTGCTGCTCTGAATTTCACTCTTTTTAAGACATAGTCGAGTTCACAGCTCTCCCCTTTTTGAAGCGTTTCCATTCATGAGGGGATTTTTTTCAGGAGGTTACAGCTTGTGGGTGCCTTCCCCACTCTGTGTCATTATGCACTTGAGGAGATCATTGTGGCCTCACAATGTCCCTTATCAGAGATACTCTGGGCTGCTTGTTTGGGCCTTTTCTGCGAGTGAATGGGGGGAAAAAATGCTTCAAAATACCAAGTTGTGCCATCAACTCCTCAGGTTTGGTTTCAGACGGGAGAAGTGGTGGAAGGAAGATGGGATGCTGTCTGGGAACTGGGAATAAGATAAAGCTCCAAGAACTTTTTCAGTGAGATAAAACTGGGGTCTGGGAGACCTTTTTAAGTGCTAGAAAGACCAGAGATTCAGAATCCCTAAGCATTTCCACTTCTCCCTGCTGCTGCCATCAGCTGTTGCTGTTTGATCCATGTTTTGCTGGGCCTCTCCTCAGAATCAATACCTGGCCATTCTCATGAAAGTAATCTGGAAAGAAATTAAAACACCTGAATCTCTGGAAAATGGAAGCAAAGCATCTTTTGGGTGAAACACAGAGGTGTAGAGGAAAAAACCCAGAATTTGGAGATGTTAAGTTGAAGATCCTGTTCCCATGACTACAATTTTATTTTTAAGTTACTTTTTATTTAAGAAATACTGTGGTGTAGAATCATTATCGCACCTCAGTGCTTAAGGATACTTAAGTTATTTTTATCACATCACAAAATTTGGCAAAGAGAAGCTAAAATTGTCCTGATCTGAAATATGAAGAGAGTGTGAGAGAGGTAGAGTTTGTTCTGCTTCCTTGTTAACACCTCTGCTCTGGAGCCAGGATAGGACAGCTGGGAGTGCTCACCTGGAGAGGAGAAGGCTCCAGGGAGAGCTCAGAGCCCCTTTTAGGGCCTGAAGGGGCTCCAGGAGAGCTGGAGAGGGACTGGGGACAAGGGATGGAGGGACAGGACACAGGGAATGGCTCCCACTGCCAGAGGGCAGGGATGGATGGGATATTGGGAATTAGGAATTGTTCCCTGGGAGGGTGGGCAGGCCCAGCACAGGGTGCCCAGAGCAGCTGTGGCTGTCCCTGGATCCCTGGCAGTGCCCAAGGCCAGGCTGGACAGGGCTTGGAGCAACCTGGGATAGTGGCAGGTGTCCCTGCCCATGGCAGGGAGTTGAAATTAGATGATCCTTAGGGTTCCTCCCACCCCAAAGCTCTCTGAGGTTCTGTGATATCTTTGAGCTTCCAGTAAAGGAGATAAACCTTACACTCCAAAAATATTGAACTTCAAGTCTTCTAAGTAGCAGGTTTATACCAACCTGACAGAACACAGCCAGGTTTGAGTGTTCTAAGGATGCCAGTGGACTAAGGATGACATATTTTGGAGGGAGAAGGCTTTCAAGCATGGATTTGTCACCCCTTCTGCTACTCAGGAATTTATCTCCAGCTCTTCGCTTGAACTTTCCACCAAACTGGTGTTGTGGAGCTGGTGAGAAATGCAGCGCTCCAAAAAAAGGGAATTTTCTCGCTTTGGTGTTTGAACCATTTTACAGCTCCAGGCATAGCCTTGTGGGAATGCTGCAGCTCCCTGCTCTTGGAGGGAGCCCAGGAATTCTTCTCCCAGCATGTCAAACATCACCTCATCATCGAGCAGGGCGCAGGACACGAGAACATGGCAGGGTGATCTTTTAGTTCTTGTTCCCAGCAGAGCCAGCAGCTTCCCTGGCCTTTCCCTTTCCTCCCAGCCCAGATATTTTCCGTTGGAGCTCCTGCCTTACGCCACGGTGGGGATGAACCATCATTTTCCACGTGTCCCCTTGCCAAACTTGGGATGCATTGCTCCGTCAGGAGCTCTGCCTGGGAGTCTGGGCTGTCAACCCGATGATCACTGGGATCCATCATGGCAGGGGAACAGCCTGCTCTCCATTGTGCAGGAAATCATGATTAGGGATTACGCAGTTGACATTTTAGCTCTGCAGAATGACTGACTCCCTTTCTTTAAGGTTTTTTTTTAAATGTTAGGTTTTCTATATGAAGCCAGAGATCCGCGCGCTTGTAAATGAAGCGAAATGTTACGTCGGTTGTGGTGTGCACAGAGATTGGGAACAAAGAGGTCCCTGTTTACAGGAGTTTTCAAGACAAAACCTACACATGAGCCACTAGACTCATTCCCCTTCTGCTTTTAGATGTGACATTTAACAACTTGAGGGTGCACAAGACCCCTTTTCTTAAATAACTTTGGTTCAAAGAGAGCTGGGGTACCCCGGACAAGTGCTTTATTCTGAGTGTGCTTCTCTGCAAGTGTAATATCCTCTTCTGGTGAAATAAACCCAATTTCGTCTGTGTTTTCAAACATAACTTGTGAATCTATGCCAAGCTAAAGGGATAAAAAGGGAGAGCTCCTTACTGGGGGCGCTTTGTTCTTCTCTCTTTGAAAGCAAAGTTCTTTTTTTTTTGGACTGGAATGAAAGATTTGATTTGGGATCTATTTTAGAAATTTAAAATTCCTTCGAGTACGCGAATTGATTTAACAGCCTTTTTTAAATTTTTGTTTTGTAATTGCAGGTGCAGTGGCAAGCACAGAAGTGAAGATGAAGTTGCAGGAATTCGTGTTGAACAAGAAGAAGGCTCTGGCCCACCGGAATCTCAACCACTGCATATCCAGCGACCCTCGCTTCTGGTACGGGTAAGTGGTGCTGGGCTCTCTGCAGGGCTCGCCCAGGGCCACCTTTGTCCCCAGTTCCCTGAGGGAATGCGCCTGCTGTGCTTGTGGGATGAGCCAAAGCAGTGGCAGGATCCCTGTGCATTCCCAAAATGCCTTTTCCAGAGGGTTCCAGTGTGAGTGGTTTTCGTGTCTGCTGTGGTGCTGTCACGGTGCTCTGCGTGTAGAGAGAGGTCTTCGTGTCATCTGTAATCCGCAGTTATTCAAACTCACAAGTTCTACAGTCAGACATCAGCTTTTATAAGTCCTCCAGCTTTTCGCCCAGGATTTGATCCCACCTGCTGTTATAAAACTTGAACTTTGGTCAAATGAGGAATAGTTTTTATGTTCAGGAGCTGGAATTTGATGATCCTTGTGGGTCCCTTCCAACTCAGGATATTCTATGATTCAGTGAATTCCTGCAGCTCAGGATACTTAAGCCTTGCATTTTAAAACTTTTAACACTTATTGCTATTCTTAATATCTCAGACTTGGAAGTTTTGTTTACTTGGCTCTTACTGGAAACATCCAGTGGGTCCAGTCTGTACTTCTATTTACAACTGCCCCAACATCTCTGTTTTCAACTGAAAATATTCAACTGCTGGTCTCCAGTTTCAATTTCAGAAATCAACTTTTTCATTCTGTTAAAGACAGTTAAAAATTCGATATGACTTGGAAGTTTCCACTGCTATGATTTTGTCACTGTCTTTATTAAATAAATAGCCAAAGTGCTTTGGATGTTTGCTTTAGTGACCTCAAAATTCATGAAATTTTAAGTTACAAAAGTCATTTCATTTTGCCATGAGATTAATGTTCAAGCTGAAGTACTGACAGTGTTTTAAGTCTTAAGAAATGAACGTGTGGAGAGGGAGGATGAGGTCATAGCCAGAAGATGTTTCCAAATTCCAGAAACTGAGCTGCAATGAAATTTGAAAGCTATCCCAGCTCTGAGCCAGGACAGAAATGCTGATGTGGAGTTGGCAGAAGAATTCAGATGTTATTGGAGGCAAAGTGAGATTGAGCAGCTTTAATACATCTCTGAAAATCTAATCTGAGACTTGGGGATTTCATTAAAGGTGGTTGAAGACTCTGAGCCTCCATTTCTTTAAGGGATGGTTAAAATAACAGTTAAGGCAGGAGTGGTGCAAGGTCAGTTAGAATTCAGGGTGCCCAGAGGAGCTGTGGCTGCCTCTGGATCCTTGGAAGTGTCCCAGGCCAGGCTGAACAGCCTGGGATAGTGGAAGGTGTTCCTGCCATGGCAGGGGGAGGAATGAGATGAGCTTTAAATCCCTTCCCTTCCAAACCATCCTGGGATTCTCTGTGATGCAAGGCCAGGGCTGCTGCAGGTTTTTAGCCATGTCGTGTTTGGGGTTTCAGGAGGTTGCCTCAGCTGATGCTGAGAACTTTCAGAGCACCAAAGTGTGTTTGGGGTTTGTTGTGGCACTTAGACATCCTAACAGCCCTTCCATGTGATGCTCCAGGGATGCCAACAGGCAGGGACAACCCAAACCATTGCACAAAGATTTCAGGTCATACCATCCCCTCATTTTCCATCTGTTCTGTGTCGGGGTGAGGATTGTTATTCTGGATTCTAACCCAAGATGGACAAAGCCCTGGGGCCTCACAGCTCTTTCTCAGTGCTGAATTGTCCTGCTGAGCCCTCAAGGAGGGCAGATGGCAGCAGCACAGGATTTTTTAAATGCACCCTTCACTTGTTCAGGCAGAAGTTGAGGATTTTTTTCCTTTCCATTCTATTAAAATTTTTTTTTTTTTTCAAAAGGAGAACCAACCTTTAAATTCCTGCCATATTAGTATTTATTTATATGGCATCTCATAGGTTACCAGCTGAGCTCTGGAGGCCCTCCTGTCCCCACATAGCTGTGCTGTGATGCAGTTGGGTGGTGGCTGGGTTGAGCACATGCGAGCAGGGAGATCCACTCCATGCTCCCACTGTGAGCAGGCCAGGCCATTAAGTGCTAACAGATGCTGGGAGAGCCTCTTGAAGCAACACGCCTGCTTTTAAGCACTTCCCTTGGTCTTCTTAAGGTTTGTGAATTCTCTTTTGGTTTTTTGATTGTTTTTTTTTTTTTAATGGAAAGCATTGCTTAGGAAAAAAAAAAGTCTCTTAAGGGTATTGAGCACCATGATGGTCTGATGTCAGTGGCTGGGACAGGAAAAATGTTCTGCTGGCATGGAATCACAGAGGTGTTAGAGCTGCAAGAGACCTCTAGGATGATGTCCCAGCCCTGGAAATGCTCAAGGCCAGGTTGGACAGGGCTTGGAGCAACCTGGGATGGTGGAAAGGGGTGAACAAGGTGGTCTTTAATGTCCATTCCAGCCCAAACCACTCTGGGATTTTGTGATAGGCAGCAGCAGAGGAGGTTCTTGGGAACTGCACTGTCAGACTGTCCTTCCCCTGGATTCTGAACCCGCCGGGCAGCCTGGCTTCCAGGAATTTCTGCTCTCTGTGATGTCCTGGGAAGCTGTCAGCAGTGCTTGGGAAGCAGCCATTCCCTGTGCTAGCAGCCATGGAAGGGAGTTTGACTGAGTATTTGCATGGTGAGGAGGTACAGAGGTACAAGGACGCTTTAAATTGCACATTAAATTATACACTGAATGACCCCAACATCCATGGGTGTGAACACAAAACATTCCAGCCCAGGTACACATGTCTGAATGTATATTCAGTGCACCTTGCTGAACATGACTGAAGGATGAAATATCAAATCATGAAATTGTTAAGGTTGGAAACGACTTCCAAGATCATCACTCCAGCCTTTCTGTCTGTGCACGTGGGTGTTTGAAGGAGCTCAGGCAACAGGAGATGCCTTGGATGAAGGGATGTGCTTTCAGGAATGTCTGCAGGCTCCATGCAGTGTCCAATTTCCTCTCCTCCCAGAGCTCTGACATTCCTGAAGGGGCATGCAGAGCAGTGCATGCTGCTGGGAGCAGCGTCAGACCCCAGTCCTGGAGCCAGGGAATGTATTCCTGTTTGCAGAGCTCAATATCTGTCATTCAGCAGCCCTGGAGCACATCTAAACAGGCCCTTTGAATTCCTGCACATTGCCTGACAAAGGGATGAAAATAGCTTCAATGTACTCGATTGTGCTGCTTAGGTCATAATTAAAAAAAAAAAAAAAAGAAAAGGGAGAAAAAAAAAAGTCTGTTGCTCATATAGAGCCAAAAATGTCATTGTGTGACTTGATGGGGCTCGGGGCTCTCAGATCACAGCACCCAGGATTCCTGGGAGTGAAACATCATTCCTGGGAGTGCTGCCTTTCCATGGAATGAGCAGATCCTGGCAGAAAAAGCCACATCTCTTCCCAGGAGGGATTATTTTTTTTTTTTTCAGTTTGTCTCTGTTTTGATTGCAGGTGAAGATTGAAGCGTGTGTGGGGGCATTCAGGGGTGGGGATGTGGCACAGCATGGGGTGGGTGTGGGAAACACAGCCCTGCAAGAGCCCCAGAAATCATTTTTCTTTATGTGCAGAGAAATCTGGATAATGAAGAGGCAGGGTTGGGAAACCACAGTCATTCATACTTCCATAGAATCCCAGAATGGTTTGGGCTGAAGGGACCCTAAAGCCCATCCCATTCCACCCCCTGCCATGGCCAGGGACACCTCCCACTAGAAGGTCTGTGGGAGTAGAAAATGTTGTTGTTCAAATAAAATTTGCAGAGGGTTTCTTTTTTTTTTTTTTGTAATTATGTAGACAATTCAATGTATTTTCCTCATATTTTATTAGCCCCTTACTTTTTGAAGGCTTTAACTTGCAGTGGAATTGATGCTCTGGATCTCAGCAGCCAAGTTCTGAGTTGAGCTTGCACTCAAGGGATTAGTACTGCTCGAGAAACGGCCTGAATTTGTGCAATTTCCAGCTGGGAATGGTTCATTTAGGTTCCTTGAAGAACCTTTTGTAGGAGAATATTTTCAGCTTGCAGTACAAAATTTCAAATATTGACTTTTTTTGGTTTTTTTTTTTTTTTTTTTACAAAATGCTTGCTCTCCGTTGTCCTAAATCCATTAGTATTTAGAAGAAATATGGGGTTTAAATTCTGTTTATTTAAAGTGAAGTTGTGAGAGCCCAGTGAGGGTCACCTGCATGGCTAAACCAGTCATTCTGCTGATGGAGCTGCTCTGCTGGCTGGAGCCTTCTCCCAGGCTGGTGGAGCTCCTGAGAAACAGCAAAGCTGGGCACAAGTCATTAAGCAGGAAAGATGCAGCCAACAAACTGGTAGGAGGCTGAGAAAACTCATTCATTATTTAATATCCTCAGCAAACAGACTGTAATTTACTTCCAGCAGCCTGCTCAAACAAAGCCATAAATTATCATCTCGGGAAGTTCAGCTGGAAAGGTGCTGAGTGCTTTGGCCCTGTCTCTGCTGAGCTCCTGGGATGGGAGGACAGGCAGGAGGTAGGGCAGGGGGCCACCTGTGTGCCATGGCTGCTGGTGGCCAGGTGCAGGGCTTCAGCCTTGGGCTCTCTCTGCTGAGCTGGGGGTTTATTCTGGCGAGGGAAGTGCTTCACTTGTGCTCAAGTTGAGGTCTCACCTGTGCTGAGATTCAGGAACCTGACTTAGCAAAACCCAGCCCACGTTCCGGTCTTAGAATTTATACTCGTGGTATGAGCTGAGCCAAGGTGGAGTCCTACACTGAAAACTTAATTACCTTTCTGTATATTGGATTTTAGTGGGGCTTTTTTTGTAGGAGTGCCCAGGAGGAGAAAGCCAGGCTTTGGGGATGGTACTTTTGACTGTGCCCTTCCTGGAGCACTCCAAAAGCTGAGCTTAGAAAACTGGATTTGCTGAAGGACAGGGCATCCTCTCTTCTCTGCTCCTGGGAAATGGAAGAGCTTCCAGGCTGCCCTGGGGATTCACAGCTTTGCTTTGCCTTTGTCCCCTTCCCCACTCCCTGAGGTGGCAGGCTCATTCCCTCTGCGTGTCACTGGTGTAAAATTTGTCCCTTCTTCTCTTTCCTCCTGTGCAGGAAGACCCAGCACAGCTCTCTGGACCAGAGCTCCCCACCCCAAAGCGGCGTCTCCGGCACCTACAACCACCCAGTCCTGGGGATGTACGATTCCAAAGACGACTTCCCACTCAGAAAAACAGGTAGGCCTGCCCTTCCCTGGCCACACTGCCTGTGTCACACTCAGCCCTCTGATCTGATCTTCCTGAAAAAGGGGTGCTGCCAAAAGCTGGATTCCAGGCTGTGCTTTGTTTCCCTCTCCATCTGCTCCCCCTTCACCTGTCTCTGTGCTCCCAGTGTTCAGGGAGCCTGGGGCTGCTCTGTGGTGTGTGGGAGCTGTGTGTCAAAGTTTGGGAGATGTTTTCCCAAACCCAAAGCTCTCACAGAGATCTGCGTGTCTCCAGCCCAAGTGTGTTTGCTGAGTGAGAAAAGTACCAAGAAAAAGTTGATTTCTTGGGGGATTTGCATTTTATGTGTGAGTTTGTACCTGAGGTAAATAAGGGGGTTTGTGCCAGGGCGAGCAGCAGGGCTTCCTGCGAGGGTTTGGTTCACACCTAGACAGTTCTCTTTCAGTCTGGCTTCTCCCTGCACGGTGGCTGAGCAGGTCAGTTACTCCTCAGGCCTGTATTATGTAAACCAGGTTGTTTGGCTTGGCTGTGCTCCTCAGCTCCGTAGCACATGCCTGAGCCAGCGCAGCCTGGGCTCCCACCCCGGCCAGCTCGGGGCTGCTGCTGCCTTCGGGGAACAGCTCAGCTGTGAGAGCTCAGCCTCGCTCAGGGAGCTCTTCTGCTCACTGGCCCTGCTGGGAATCATTTCAGGACAGCAAAAAAAGCTTCTCTGGAAAGATCACACAATTGTTAAGATTGGAAAAGATCCAAAGATCAGCCAACCTTCAACCAGCACTGCCGATGCTGCCTCTAACCTGTGGCTCCAAGTGCCACATTCACAGGTTTTTTTAAACACTTCCAGTGATGGTGACTGACCACTGCCCTGGACAGCCTGTTCCAGGGCCTGACCAGCCTTTCAGTGATGAAGTTTTCCCCTTTTGGAGATGTCTCACTAGGAACTGTAGCACCTGCCCTGCTGGATGGAGTCCCATCTGTGCAGTTGTCTCTGTTCCCCCTTGGGTTGCTTGCTTGATGAGTAACAAGCACTTCAGCTGCACAGGAACCCAGTCAAAAACTGGCTCCAAGATACGGGTTTTCCCCAGGAAAGGTGCCCCTGTGGCTTTGGGGATGGTACTTTTGACTGTGCCCTTCCTGGAGGACTCCAAAAGCTGAGCTTAGAAAACTGGATTTGCTGAAAGACAGGGCATCCTCTCCTCTCCTCTCTGCTCCTGGGAAATGAAAGAGCTTCCAGGCTGCCCTGGGGATTCACAGCGTTTCCACATAGGGAAGCATCCCTTGGCACCAAACCTATCACTTAGGGCCTGTGGGCAGCCTGATTCCAAGAGATTTTTAGCTCCCTCCTATGCCTTGTGGTGCCAGGTGATCCCCTCCTACCCTGTTAGCATTACCACAGTAGAAATTGGCTTTGACATGCTCCCAAACCTGCCTGGCTCATCACCTCCGGGCACCTTGTCAGACTGGCTTTGAGCAGCAGTCACCCTTCTTGCTCCCAGTGTCCTGGAAGGGAATTCCTGCAGGAGAAGGAACACATCTGCACATCTCACCCTGTGCTGCTTCCCAGCCTGGGATCTCACCAAAGCTCCTGCTGGGTGAGCTCCTGCTGTCAGACAGGGGGAATTAAGGATGATGAATGGAGCTAATCACATTATTAAAGAGTGGAAGCCACCAAACCCATTGTTGTTTTCCAGCAGGAGGACGTTCAGCTGATTTTGGTTTGCCAGAACGCTGGTGCTTGTTCTTTTTGGGCACCAGCATCAATCTCCTGGGCACTGGTCTGGGATACAAATGAGTTCACTTTTTTTTGTGAGGTTCAGGGGAGACTTTTTTTCTTTTTTTCATTGTTTTCTTTTATTTTCCTTTCAACGCAACAGCACGTCAGGCTCTGGCACAGCAATATCCTGCAGAATTTCCAGTGCCAAGAATGTTAAGTTGCTTGGAGAAGAAAGGCTCCTGAACAGTCTGGTGTAAACAAAAGGCAGGGAAGGCTGGAGCCCATCCTAAATAAAGTTCTTTATTACGGGTGAGCTTTTCAGATTTTTGGCACCAGGCAAGGCTCTGGCTTTGTGTTGGTAATTTAAAACCGCCATATCGTGTAGTCCAATTTTATTAAATTTGATTAAATATTTGCAGCTCAAATAACAGAACCCTTCACAATACAGCTCTGATTACCAGGGCTGGAATCCAACCAGCACCATTGCTGGGGAGAGGGTGGCTTAGGGGGTGGTGGGAAGGCAGTTGGAATTATCATTTCTCCCAGTCTGCAGAGCTGGAAGCGTGTCCTGCAGGTTGAGACATTTTTGGGAAGAATAAATATTCACCAATTCTGGAAGTGGCCCAGGCCAGGTTGAATAGAGCTTGGAGCACCCTGGGATAGAGGAAGGTGTCCCTGCTCATGGCAAGGGTTGGAGCAAGGTGAGCTTTAAGGTCCCTTCAACCCAAACAATTCCATGATTCCATCAAATTTGCCATTTCCCTGCATTTTAGCAACGCTCTGTGTCTTCAATCTTATTTCAAGCATCCTGATGGTCATAGGTTATGGGAAAGGGAGGATGTGCAGGAAAGATATCTTCAGAGTGCTTGGAAGCCTTCAGCAGGGGGAACAGTCAGCTCCTGCAGCGTGCTCCTGATGCCTCCCGTGCCCTGCAATCCAGCTCTCTCTGGTTTGTTTTCCTAAATTATGCTCCAGTTTCTTGGCTGTTTGGTTTCAGTGTGAAATTGTTTTCCTGGTGCAGTTACTAATTGCTTGAATCCTGTTCTTAGCCTGGCTGGAGGATTGATTTCACTCTGCTCCCTCTCTCCAAGCACTTTGGGGCTCTTCCTTTTTTTCACTGATCTAAGATTACTTTGGTTGGTGCTGCTCCTGCCTTTGCTGTTAAATACCTGGATTAGCACAAGGATTTTTATTTCCCCTTCTGGGGAGTTTATTTTGTTCTGTGTAGGATTTAATGTCAGAGTTTTATTGACAGTTTTTGAGAGGGGAAATTCTAAGTGACCTCTTCTGCTCCCAGATCAAGGTTGGTGTCTCCCAAACATAATAACATTCATTATGTGCTGCACTGGGATCCTCTGAGGAGAATCTCTGGAGAATCCTTATGGAGTGATTTTAGCCTGTTTTGATAACCCCAAAAGCTGTTTGTCAACACCTTTCTTGGAGCTGCTGAAGTGGGTTTTAGCAGAGCTTTTCAGTTTTGCATTTCCAAGGAATCCTGTCCTGGTTTTCTCCCCAGGAACGAGGTTGTTGATGGCATTCCCTGCTTTCTGAAACTTGAGCAGTGGATGCATTAGAACATGCTGTTACTTAGAAAGCTGACACCACCACCATCATGAAGATTTAAAGGGAATTATTTCACTTCTTAACATGCTTTTCCTCTTGGAATTGATGATCTTAGAGGGCTTTTCCAACCTAAATGATTCTGGGACTCCATGGTTCTTTTTCCATGCGAAAGAGAGGAGCCTGAGAGAGGAAAACATCCAACATCCCGTGAGGTTGTTGGCATAGCAGGAAACTGGAGTTGTTTGGGCATTATTTGCAGCTAAGCAGGTGAAATTGGTGTGAACTTGTTGCATTTAGAAAGAAATAAAAAGGAAAATGAAAGGATTTGTCAACAATTATAATGCTGCATTTGTTGAGGAAAGCATAATGTCCCTCTGAGCTGGTTCTGATTATTGGAGTGTTTGGAGTGGATTGTTTTAGGACAGAAGGTTGTTTGGAAGAAAAGAGAAAATAGTCAGAAGCCCTGGTGTAATGTGGGAGTATAATCAGAGGAAATCTTGGAGCTCTGTGTGGCATGGAGTGTCACTCCAGTTCGAGAGCATCTCTGCCTTCCCACCCACATTGTCCTTGCAGCCAGCATGGAAGCCTGGCTTCCCACACACTGAGAGGAGGCCCTGACTCCCAGAGAAATCCCTGCTGGCAGTACCCTGTGCTGCTCCAAGGGGAGCATGTCAGTCTGTCTGATCCAAAAATAACACTTAGCTTGGATTTTGGGGAAGATTTCTTGCCTGGGAAGGTGCTCAGGCAGTGGAGCAGGCTGCACAGGGCAGGGGTGGAATCACCGTCCCTGGAAGTGTTCACAAAACGGGCTGTGACACTGGGGGACAGGGTTTGGGGGGTCATGGATTGATGGCTGGGCTCGGTCATCTCAGATGTCTTGTCCAGCCTTAACAATTGTGGAATCGTGAAGACACTTCTGGTGAGTGGTGCACCAGAAGAGAAACCTCTTCCAGGAGGAGACCAAACAAAATCTTGTGGTTTAGTGTCACCTTTGGGGGATCCCAGTCACTCAGGGAACCCACCCTCCTCCTCCTCAGTCCTCCCAGCTCCATCTCTGCTTCCCAGGGGCTGCCAGGGGCCTGCACTGTTCATAAAATCCCAGGAGGGGGCTGGAGGGAAACTCAAAGCCCATCCCATTCATGGGCAGGGACACCTTCCACTGTCCCAGGTGCTCCAAGCCCTGTCCAACCTGGCCTTGGGCACTGCCAGGGATCCAGGGGCAGCCACAGCTGCTCTGGGCAGTGCCAGGGCCTGCCCACCCTGCCAGGGAACAATTCCTAATTCCCAATCTCCCATCCATCCCTCTCCCTCCTTCAGCTTAAGCTCCCTCTCTCGTGGAGTTTTCTTATGGATGTTAGAAGGGAGACAAGATAATTCTGTTGGCTTTTGCCTGACTATTAAACTTCGGCTGGAACTTACTACCACTACTGCTGCTACTACTACTCCTACTAATAAATTAATAACATCCCTATGCAGTCCCCACCTGCTGAAATGAAGATGTTCAGGGGCTGGGAGCAGGGGTTTCATGCTGCATTGTTTGCTTTTATTCCACAAATGTAGATGGGCAGTGGGAACAGGGCAGACTCCGCCCGGGACTTGGTGGGGTTTGACTTCCACAGATTTAATGTCCAATTAGTTCAGCAGCTTAGGGGCTGCAATTCTAGGAAAAAAAACAATGGGAATGACATAAATGTTGGAAGAATTGGATTACATGGGTCCTGCTGCACACAGTGATGTATAAGAGGGGTAACTTGGTTTGGAGCCTGTGAAAACCAGGGAAGCTTTTGGCTTATGTTCTGGTTATTAATTTACTCGGAGGAAAACAAAATATTCTTTGTATAAATCCTTATTATAGGCCAAATTAAGTATTTCAGTGCTTAAGAAATCCCACTGGCTTTGTGGGAGCTGACTCAGATTTGGGCATGGGCTTCATTTGTTTGCTGGAGGGGAATTTTTCTAATTTTATGGCATTTGTTTTAAATACTTCACCTGGAGATGGAGGAGCAGTAATTTTTTAACTTAGGTTTCTTAGCTTAGTATCCAGTTTTTAAATTTACTCCAGTTAGCAAGGCTTTGTTTGGGCATATTGCCTGGCAGGGTGAATTTGGGGAGATTTCTAATGGAATTGGTACTCCTGTGGCAGCACTGAGCCTGCATTGACTGTCAGGTATTGATGCTTCTGTGTTGTTTAAATTCCTGTTTTATACTTGTGAAAGATAGCTCTCTTCAGCTTTACAATATTTTTCTTATGTAATAGTTTAAAAAACCATGTGAACAAGCCTAAATTATTTTACTATAAAAGAGGTTTTATGTAAATTCTGTGAGTTTGAGGCTGTGCTGAATTTTAATTCACCTACTTTGGGCTCTGGAGCACCCAATTAAATCCGTGTAGGGATTATGCTCTCTGAGGTCCTGATGCCATGTTAGATTTGGGATTATATCTGAGGGATAAACAACAGAATCAGAGCAGGGCTTTAAATAGACCTTTTGGTGTTTTGAAACTCAATCCCCTAGCAGAAGGGGAAAACACAGAGTGATTTTGCCTTAAAATAGATTAATCTGACAAATTCCAGTGCGTTGCTTTGGCAATCACTTACGCTGGAGGTATTTTCTCTTTGAAGGCTGTCATCTTCCATGTTTGTTCACCTCTTTGTTAGATGGAAGGAGGTTTTTATTGTGCCTCAAAATATGGGGTGTGTTAGGTAATCTATGACCCCAAATCTTTTGTTTCCCTGCCCATTTTTAAGGTGTTTCAAACCGATTCCTTCTGTGTATTTAAAAGCCACCTAATTAATTGTGTGTTCCCAACAGAAACCATCCCTCACGTGAACACCAGGAATAAAATTTGGGCTGAAATGCAGTTTTTATTGCCATGTTTTCCTTTGTCAGAGGACAGATCCCTCCAACAGGTGTGGCATAGGCTTAGATTTCCTTGATTTAAAATGGGCATATCAGCATCCAGCTGTGGCACCTTTCCCTTCCACAGAATCCCAGTGGTTTTGTTGGAGGGGACCTTAGAGATCATCTCATTCCAGCCATGAGTGTGGCTTCCAGGCAGCTCAGAAATTGGGACAAATTAAAGCTGGGAATGTAAGGATGTGGGATGAGGTGTGTACCCAAACACTGCTTTTAAAATCATGCCAACTTCTGTTTTGAAGAGAACTCAGAGAAGTTGCTGCTTGGAGCCTGAGCTTGTGTTTGAACTGGTCCAGTCTTTAATATTTCCCTGGGAGCAGATTTGCATTCAGTCCCCTACCATTTAAATGCAAATTCTCTCTCTGGAAGATAATTCCACCCTTGCTAATGCACTTCATTCAGCATTTGAAGCATCATCTTGAGGAAGCACTTTTTTTTTTTCAGCGCTCCCTTTATCTCTTGCTGATGTTTTTCTGTCCAAAACATTCACAAAAAAGCTCTTTCCTTTATTTTTAAAATTTTTCTTCCCCCCCAAAATTCCATCAAAGCGCTGTGTTGATGGCTTAACTCCAAGCATTTGATCTTGAATTCATCAGCCTTCTGATTTTTCGAGTCCTGCAATTAACGTGGATGGGCTTGATCTTCGACGTGACCCGGTGGTCAAGGGAAATATAGCTGCAGCCAGACTGAGTTAATTCAAATCAGTTTGTAAACCCTGTTTGAATTCTCCCAAAGGCATGTAGATCATTGGCCCTGGAGTGTGTTGGTTGCTCATGGAGTGAGCACAGGATTTGCTGGTTCAAAGGGATTTAAATGGTGGGGCTGTTGAGGAAGGGAAAGGATGGGGCTGCTTCACTCAGCTCTGCCAGGACCCCTCAAACCCTCCAGCAGGTGTTTCACTCAGGGCTCAGGAGACCAGAAAGCTCCCAGAGGAAATCATCTTGCAGGAGGAGTGTTGAATTAAAGCTTTGTGCCCCTGATGGAGGTTTGATAACGGGTGCACTGTCACCGGCTGTGCTGGCCCCAGGGCCGCTGGGGCTTCCCAGCAGCTCTGCCTTGGCTTTTTGGGAGCTCAGGATTTGTGTTTTGGAGGGAATCTCTCAAAAGCGTGGTGTACACAAGGCTGTGGTCACAGGAAATGCATCCACACCTGCCCTGGGCAGTCTGGAACTTCCCAGGTGTGAGATGTGCAGTTAGGTAGGGTTGAACTGTGGGGCTCTGATGATGTAACCCCAAGCTGCTCACAAACAAACAAACAAACAAACAAACAAACAAACAAACCTCCCTGGCTGTGGCTTTCCTTGGCCACACTCTCATGTCCTTTCCCTTGAGTTGACACTGGCTCCAGCTGACACAAGGAACCAGCAGGGGAGACAATCACCTGATTTGCTTGTGGGGTTTGATTTTGGTGTTTTCTTTCCCCGTGCCCTGGCGCCCCTCCCTCAGCCTGCTCACCCTGGGGTCGGATGACTCGAGAGTGTGGAGCTGCCTGTTCCAGCAGCACATCAGAGATTACCAACAGCAGCATCTCAGCTGGATCAGCCATTCCTCTGCTGGAATCCCATCAGCTGGGTTTGCCACTGGGTTGGGAGCAAGTTGGGCAGAGGGGAAACTCTGCACTAATCCAGAGTCTGTGTCTTTGCTCAGAGAAGACTTTGCAGGATGATTATTACATTTTTAATTCAAATGCCTGTCATTGTTGTTGTTGAATTCAGATGTTGCATGGGCTGGGGCCTGTTTGTTACATTAAAAATCTGTGTTCCAAATATTTGTTAGCAAATGACTTAATGTAATTTAGCTTCCTGCAAATGCTCAACTGCAGCCAACTCAGCTCAGCCCAACTCAACACAACTCAGCTCAACTGCAGGCTGAGTAAAACACAGCTGAGACACTCCTAACTCTGTTTCCTCTCCTGGGCAGCCTCTGAGCCCAACCTGAAGCTGCGCTCCAGGCTAAAGCAGAAGGTGGCAGAGAGGAGGAGCAGCCCCCTCCTGCGCAGGAAGGACGGGCCCGTGGTGACGGCACTCAAGAAGCGCCCGCTGGACGTCACAGGTACAGCGGGTAAGTGACAATTCCTCAGTCCTTCAGCCCCTTCTCCCTTCCCAAAATGTCTCCTTCGTGTGCTTCAGCTGTGCTGGAACCCAGCTGAGGGCACTGGAATTGTCCAGCCTGGCCTCGTCCCCATCCGTAGCTCCCATCTCTGCTCCCTTTGACCTGGGACATACCTGGAGCTGTGTCACCTAGGATGGAAAATAGGAAAAGGTTCTTGACCCAGGAGCTTTATACATACAGCTGTATAAAACTTTTTTTTGACTACTCAACTGACAGTTTCTTGTTGAAAAGTCCTGTCCTTCCAGAACCAAAGTTTGCAAGTGGGATCAGAGCAAAGAACGGTATGAGATTACCATAAAGTTAATTCTTAGCACCATCTAGGGATGTCTCTGTGTAAGTACCACCCAGTGACAGCTTTGCCAGGCTTGTCTGGCTCTGAGGCACACGGTCATCACTCCATCAAACTCAAAGTGAGCTCCCTTTAGACAGGGAGTGGGCTTGGGAGACTCTGGGGTGCCTCAGCACCTCTGTTTGTAGAGGGGAAGGAGGATTTCAAGAGCTAAACATTGTGGAATCATAAAATATCCCAAGTTGGAGGGCACCCACAAGGATAATCCAGTCCAACCCTAGGCCTGCACAGGACACCCCAAAAATCCCAGCCTGTGCCTGAGGGTGTTTTCCATGAGTTTTCTGGCCTTTCAGACCTGAAAATCCAATTTCCTTCACTATCACAGTGCTGTATGGCACATGGGTCCTGGGATAAATCAGCCTCTGCTGGCTGACCATTTTCCCTGCAATGACATCAGAAATGGCAGTGGAAGCTCCCAATTCTCACTGGCATGGACACAGTTCAAGAAGCCACCCTGGAGCTTGTTAGAAAAGTATCTTGAGTTGTCATGGTAAGAGGGGACTTTTAAATGGAAAATAAGTTTTAAAAACAGTTCCACTTTGGGGAATAGAAATTATGTTTAATCCCTGAAGAACACAGGGGGTTCTGGTGGGACACTTTCCACTTGACCAGGTTGCTCCACCCTGGTTTTGAGCACTTCCAGGGATGGGGCAGCCACAGTTTCTCTGGACACCTTGTGCCAGGGCTTTATCACCCTCAGAGAGAAGAATTCCTTCCTACAATTCCCTCTAAGCCTGCCCTGTGACAGTGAGAAGCCATTCCCCCTGTCATGTCCCTCCAGGCCCTTGTAAAAATCAGCTTTTATTCCTCCTGGAGCAACGAGGAGCCTGCTGCAGCCTCAGCCACTGCAGCTGCTGGGAGATTCTCCTGCTGCAAATGGTTGGGATGAGGAAAGTTCAAAAGAAAAGGTTTGAATGTTATTAACCTTTCCAAATAAAAGGAGGAGGAGCACTGGCAGCTGTGCCACAGAGCAGGTGAGAGACCTTCTGAGGGAGGTCTAATGCAAGGAGGTGTCTTTAGGGCTAGAGGGAAAGAGGGTGAGAGAGGCACTTCCTTAAAAATGAAGCAGAACAATTCTGACATCCTCCAGTCTGACCTCTTCAAACCTTCCATGCCTTTTATTATCTTTCAATCATATTTCAAGTTATTAATACACTCCAGGAGAAATCCCCATGGGGAGAAGACTTAAATATGCTGAGTGGGTACTTGGATAAACCATTTGAAAGTGTTTGTTGGTATTTTAAGAGCCCTGGGAAGATTTAGGGGGAAGAAGGGGAGGAGGGGGAGGGCTGCTTTCATCCAAAACAAAACTTGAGGGGTTGTTATCTGTCTAAATACCATCACAGAGATGGTTTCTGATGTTAAAAGTTGGTTTGGGATGTGTTTTTCAGACTCTGCATGCAACAGCGCTCCTGGATCTGGTCCCAGCTCTCCGAACAACAGCTCCAACAACATCAGCACTGAGAATGGAATTGCAGGATCAGTCACCAGTATCCAGGCAGAGGTACAGAGCCCCCCTTCCCTGTGCTGTGTAACACCCCTCAGCTCTGGGAGAGTTTGGGAACTAAACCACACAAAAGGAAAAGCCCGGCTTGTGACTCGGAGCAGACTTTGGGAATTACCTCTCAGCCTGGAGGATGCCTTATCTGTTTATTAAATCTGGTTTGGGCCAGCTCACAGGCAGCTTGTGGGAGCTTGCAGTGGTTTTGTAGTGAGGAGAAAGTAAAAATAAAGGGATTCAGCCAGGTCAAATGCAAGTAGTTTAGTGTTTGGGGACTTTATCCTGTACATAGGGTGGATTTATTGTGTGCAGTAGGATGGTCTAAATATGCCCAAACCATAATTGGATTAAAGGGGATGGATTTAAACTTTTCCTCCATAACTGGGGATCTGAAAGCTTGGTGCCTTGTGCTGGTTTATAATCCCATAAACTCTCACCATCACTTGAGGCATTGCTGGATGCCCAGGGCAGGGTGAGGTGGGGTTGGATAGAGCACAGCAGCTCCTGTGTTCAGGAATCTGGGAGCCAAGCTTTTCCAAGGGGTCTGGGCCATGTGAGCTGGCTCCCACTAAAACTGTGCCTCTAGAAAACCAGTGTGGTTGTCTGATGTTACTGGTGCATTTCTTTTCATCCAGCTTCCCATTAGCTGTTCTCCCCATGAATAGAGTCTGTCTTAACACCAGGGCTCCAAAAACAGGCTGGGGCTTGTTCTCCACAAATATTCCTTTAGAATTGAAAAGGCCTTCTGATGGTGGAAATGTCAGTCCTTATTGCTTTCTAGTTTTGTACAGATTTGCACTTTATTTTTATTTCTAATGTAGTGTGACAGTATTTAATATGGGGAACATGCCTCCTTCTCCACCCTCTGCCCTGCCAAATGATGCAGCAGACATTCCAGCCACTCTAGTCCATAGCAAACCTTACAGATTAGGTAATTCGTGTGAAAATTAAGATGGTGGGAGGTGGGGGCTTCACTTGCCCCAGGAGGATGAGCACTGAGTTTTGGTTTTGCTGATCAGTCTTGTCTGTCCTTAGCAAACTGCAGATTCCCAGTTGCTGCTGATGGAAAAACTACTGGGTTTGACAATTTTTTTGTGACATAAACAGAGCAGGCAGCTTCCCAAAAGTCCCTGCAGGGGATTGGAATCAGGTGGTCTTTAAGCTCCCTTCCAGCCCAAACCATTCCATGAGGTCAGAGTGAGCTCCTGCAGGTAAATGTGAAGCTGGAGCATCCTCCTCATCCATTTGATCTTTCAACTTAATAATTAGAGCTGATCATCTGGGACTAGACCACCAACACCTAATCAAATGGACACTTGACTGCAGGAAAAATTCTTTTTTATCAACTGCTTGTAGTGCAGCTGTAATTTTGTGACTTAGGCTGAGGCATGAGCAGTACAAATGATTTGGAGAAAAAAAAAAACCCTGTCCTGCCCAAGCCTTTCCCCTTCCCAAAGAAAAATAGCTCTGCATTCATGTCATGTGATCCCAGCTGATCCATTGGCCTGTATTTGGGAAGGAGAATAAGTGGAGTTTGGTGTCTTTAAAATCCTCTTCTTCAGTAGGAGCTGTATGACCTGGGGGCTCAGGTGTTGGAGATTGCTTTCATCCCAATGGACCAGGACTTTCCATGCTCCCACCATTGAGTGTTTGGAAATATTTGAGTGTTTCTGAAAAGATCATGTTGTGTTTCACTCTTAGCTTCATGTTTCATTTTAAATGAGAAGTATATCTCACTGTCCTTAGTTTGCTGCATCAGCCCTTGAACCAGGTGTGTTGGAAGATGGTGCCCAAGTTGATTATTTGAGTGCCTTCAGTGGGGAAAGACTGCAGCCCTGCCTCCCTTAAAGCAGGCACTTTCTGGTTTGAAATCCTGTTTTTAAAGGTTTTTCCCTCTCTGAAGGCACACAGCATTCCCTGCCATTGCAGTTGGTACAAGGCTGTAAAAACTCCTGGAGTACAGCTGCAGACTGTGCATTCAGAAATGGCAGTGTGCAATTCAGCCCAGAGATGGGAGCTGTGTGTTTAAAGTGCTGATAATGCTGCCAAATCCCATATGCTCAGAGCATCAAGCTGCTGTGTTCTTCTCTCCTCTGTTTTCTGTATCAAATCCCCAGGAGAGGCTTTGAGGCACAACTCCAGAGTATTGATTGTTCAAAGGGAAAATGGATGTAGTTTTGTTTCATTTATGATATCAGTAAAATATTTCATTCCTCTGCTGACAATAAGTATCTTATTTTCAATGGCACACTGACATTGTGTAATTTAAATTAAAGTAAAATTGCCAGGAGTGTTCGAAAATCACTTGGAAAGAGAAGTGTGTGGGTACAAATAATCACATGGAGAGTCACTTTAGATTAGAGAGAAAAATGAAGTTTTTTACAATGAGTCTGTTAAAAATAAGGCACAGGCTGCCCAGAGAAGCTGTGGCTGCCTCATCCCTGGAAGTGTCCACAGTCAGGTTGGATTTTGGGCTTGGAGCACCCTGAGATAGTGGAAGGTGTCCCTGCCCATTGCAGGAGGTGGAACAGCCTGACCTTGAACAATTCCAGGGATGGGACAGCCACGACTTAGGTACAGATTGCCCCATAATGGAATATTGAGTTAAACAAAATCCCCTTTTTCTCTCTAAACCTGAGTTGAACAGGCTTCTGCAGAAGTGTTCTTGAAGTCTAAATTCTATTTACGTTGGAAAATCACCCGCAGAGACCTCAGGGTGATCAGAACCCTGGTTTCCTAACAGGAAAATCAGGCACTTTATTGTAATTTTTATAATGGGCTTTCTAGTGCGTATTTCAAATCAGTCTTGTTTAGAAATTAAAGGTATTTTTGCTAAAGTGTTCTTGCTTCAAATGCCTGTAAGATAACCGAGCAAATCTTGCATTTCACCCTGAAAATCAGGAAATAGCTCCATAAATGCAATCTTGAGGCTTTTTGATGGGATTTTGAAGTCTGATTTATGCTAACACACGCTAGTAAATAACATAAATTGTCTGTTACGTGCTAAAGAGAAAAACACCAATTGTAAAGCTTTTTTTTTTTTTAAGATAATTGGTTTTACCTTTAAAAAGACAAATGCTTGAGAAGGGCAAGTACCAAGGGAGTAGCACATAGGTTTTCCAGGGGAGGTTTAGGTTGGAGATCAGGAAAGGTTCTTCCCCCAGAGGGTGCTGGCACTGCCCAGGCTCCCCAGGGAATGGGCACGGCCCCAGGCTGCCAGAGCTCCAGGAGTGTATGGACACTGCCCCTAGGGATGCCCAGGCTGGGATTGCTGGGGTGTCTGTGCACTTCTGGAGACTCTGTGTCCCCTCCTGCTGCCCTGTCCTGGTGAGTGCTGTGTCCTGGCCATGGGGCTGGCTCTGGGATGGGCTCTCACCAGGCTCTCCCTCTCCTCTCCTTTCCAGACCAGCCTGGCTCACAGGCTCGTCAACCGCGAGGGCTCCGTCACGCAGCTCCCGCTCTACACCTCGCCCTCCCTGCCCAACATCACCCTGGGACTGCCTGCCACCGGGCCCTCCAGCGTGAGTGGGGCTGCCTCAGGGGCTGGGATGGCTGGGATCGGCCTCTGGGGTGGCACTGAGGCTGGGATCAGGGGCTCGGATGGCTGGGATCAGCCTCTGGGGTGGCACTGAGGCTGGGATCAGGGGCTGGGATGGCAGGGATCAGCCTCTGGGATGGCACTGGGGCTGGGATCAGCCTCTGGGGTGGCACTGAGGCTGGGATCAGGGGCTGGGATGGCAGGGATCAGCCTCTGGGGTGGCAGGGCTCAGCCTCTGGGATGGCTGGGATCAGGGGCTGGGATGGCACTGGGGCTGGCAGCAGGGGCTGGGATGGCTAGGATCAGCCTCTGGGATGGCATCAGGGCTGGGATCAGCCTCTGGGCAGTGAGTGGGGCTGGGATCAGCCTCTGGAATATCACTGGAGTTGGGATCAGCCTCTGGGCTGTCACTGGGGCTGGGATCAGCCTCTAGGATATCACTGGAGTTGGGATCAGCCTCTGGGCTGTCACAGGGCTGGGATCAGCCTCTGGGATATCACTGGGGCTGGGATCAGCCTCTGGGCTGTCACAGGGCTGGGATCAGCCTCTGGGATATCACTGGGGCTGGGATCAGCCTCTGGGCTGTCACTGGGGCTTCGATCAGCCTCTGGGATATCACTGGGGCTGGGATCAGCCTCTGGGCTGTCACTGGGGCTTCGATCAGCCTCTGGGATATCACTGGGGCTGGGATCAGCCTCTGGGCTGTCACAGGGCTGGGATCAGCCTCTGGGATATCACTGGGGCTGGGATCAGCCTCTGGGCTGTCACAGGGCTGGGATCAGCCTCTGGGATGGCAGCAGGGCTGGGATCAGCCTCTGGGCTGTCACAGGGCTAGGATCAGCCTCTGGGCTGTCACTGGGGCTGGGATCAGCCTCTGGGATATCACTGGGGCTGGGATCAGCCTCTGGGCTGTCACTGGGGCTGGGATCAGCCTCTGGGCTGTCACTGGGGCTGGGATCAGCCTCTGGGACGTCTCCTAACCACCATGGCTGTGCGTTTGCAGGCGGGCCAAGCGCAGCAGGACGCAGAGAGGCTCGCAATCCCAGCCTTACAGCAGCGGATCTCCTTATTCCCTGGCACTCACCTCACTCCCTACCTGAGCACTACAACGTTGGAGAGGGATGGGGGAACTGCACACAACCCTCTCCTGCAGCACATGGTCCTACTGGAACAGCCAACTGCACAAACGCCCCTGGTCACAGGTGAGTGCTCTGGGAGCAGCATTTGGGCACCTGGAAAAGAGAAGAAACCAGCAGGGATCTGTTGGGCTGTTGTCAAGGCAGCCTCGAGGTCCTGCACCACCTGTACACCATGCAGGTAGAACATAAAACCTTGGTTTATTGATTCATTGATTAGTGGTGATTTTTCCAAAATTGGATCTCCCACCTCATTTTGGTGAGATGAAAGTAAATGCTGTTATTCCATCAGGACAGCAAAGGTTGGTTGGTAAAAGTTGAGAACTCTGTTTGTTTAGAGTTCTGAGCAGTTCATATCAAAGTTAGGGCAAAAACCATTGCATCTTAACAACTCCTGTTTTCTGTGGATGGTTTCTATTCCATGAAAATACGAAAGGTTAAAATCACAGGTTAAAACACTTCCTTAGAATTCCTTAGAAAATTATAATTTTCCTTAGAAAATCACAGGTTAAAACACTTCCTTTCCATCATTAGTATAAACAGCAGAGCCGTGGCCCAGGCAGCTGCCTGCCAGCAGATTGTATTTGTTTGTGTGTGCGTTCCCTTTGCAGGATGTTAATTGCCCTGAGTCACTCCCGGTGCTGTGCTTTCAGAATGAGCTACCTGTGGGAAGGCCTGTAGCTATAAATAAGCTGGATTCAAAGCAATAATTCCCACTGGGATGCGTTCCTGGCTTCCTGTGTGTGGTGCTGGGACAAAGGATGTTCTGCCTCAGTTACTGACGTGTTGGTTTTCCTTCCCCTCCTTCCATTTCTGTTGGAAGTTCCTGGGAGGTGTCAGCCAGCTCATGGCTGGTTGTACATCCAAACCCCAGGAACATCCATGGGGTTGGGATAAGCTTGGGAGCACATAGATATGGGGAGGCTGATGCAGAGAGGTGTGGTGTTTGCTTCCCTCAGTTTCCAGCATACTGTGTTTGCTTCCAAGCAAATTCCTTCTACTCCACCTGCTCCGTGCGGGGCTTCCTGAGTGAGTACAACGTGTTACAGCCCAGCACTCAGGAGAAGGAGTCAGCACAGGGAAACAAGGACAAACACACGTTCCAGAGGCAGCAGCCGAGAGGCAGCGAGCTCACACGTGCTCTCCAAAGCCTTGAGTGCACCGACTGCCAAGCTGCAGCTAATATTTGGAAACTCCTTGGAAATAAAGTGGAGAGTCTTGAGCTCTGGAGATAGTCCCCTGACAGCTGCAGAATTAGCTGTGATGGCTCTCCCTGGGCTGAAAGGTAGACATGGACAGTTTGGGAAGCTGGACTAGAATTCCTTAGCTGTGCCATTCCTCTTGGGAATGGTTACTCAGGGTAGTATCCTCCATGTTGTGGTACATGTCCTGATGTTCCTTATTCCTGATGGAACATACTCAGGGCTTGGAGCAGCCTGGGATAGCGGAAGATGTCCCTGCCCATGGGAGGGGGTAGAATGACATGAGTTTTAAGGTCCCTCCCAAGCCCAGCTGTTCCAGGGTTCTGTGAACATGGTGTCTCCCGGAGAGCTTTCCCAGGAGCACCTTGGCCATTGCCTTGGAGGAAAGCAGTCTTCCAAAATATCCTCTGCAAGCTCTGCTGTCTGATGAGAACTTTTGGGAGGAGGAGCTGTGCTCTCAGGGAAGAGAAACACATCTTTCCCAATGATCCGTGTATTCATACCTGTGTGTGCGTACACCAACACCTGCAGGAACATGCATTTATAAAATCAAATGCCCTTGCACATGATCCCTTTCAGAAAAAGCAGAGAGTGGGAGAAACTCTGTTAGTCTGCTGAGAAAAGAGGCTTTCCCATGAGTCAGCTCCTTCCACTAGGGCAATTCTGTGCATGGGTGGGAAAGGAGGTCACATCCTGGGACACAAATGCCAAGGTGTTTATAATGCTCACCATCCAGCTGGCTGCAGACTTCTGGGCAGCTTCTCCCTCTCCTAAACCAAAGCCTGAGGAGAGCAGAGGGCTTCTTGCCCAAAGGTGACTGCAGCCCTAGCCATGCTAGGGAGGCAGCTGGTTCGTGCAGCTTGAATTGAACCTGGGATCAGTCCCTAAACCAAGGAGAGCTGGGAGGTTTAAACTCCAGACCAGTGTGGTCTCACGTAGCGACAGAAAGGTCAGTAAGGTGTTGCTGGTTTCAAGAAATGAGATGTTTGCAGAGGGTCTCTGAGTCACCAAGCAGAGACAGAACTCAAACCAAGCAAAGCATTGCTGTGTGCAGTGGTGATTAATTTATCTGCTCTCTCTCAAGGCAGCTCCAGCTGTAGATGGCGAGGTGGCTGGGTTTGACGTGGTATCACTGTCACCGTCAGCGTTACTCAACAGCCATTTTCTCCCTTCCTTTCTTCTTCCTTTTGTTTCTTCTCTGCTGTTTTTTCCTCCATATTATCTTCAGACTGGTATCTTTCAGGACTGCCCCTGCACGCACAGCCCCTGGTGGGTGGAGACAGGGTCTCCCCTTCGATCCACAAGCTGCGGCAGCACCGCCCGCTGGGGCGCACCCAGTCTGCTCCCCTGCCCCAGAACGCCCAGGCCCTCCAGCAGCTGGTCATCCAGCAGCAGCACCAGCAGTTCCTGGAGAAACACAAACAGCAGTTCCAGCAGCAGCAGCTGCACATCAACAAGGTGGGCACAGAGCTTTCAATGCCTGTTTTCCTCCACAGCAGCCTCAAGCGTGCGATTTTGGGGTCTCTGGTGCAGGTGTGTTTGTGGGCTCTGCCTCCAGCATCCCTGGGCTTCTCATCCTTGGACCTTTCTCAGGCATGACAGCACCAGGATGTATTTGTGAGGGAAGTCACTCAGATAAACTGAAACATTTGCTGAAAGGCTGAGAGACTTAGGGGCATTCACCTGGAGAGGAGAAGGCTCCAGGGAGAGCTCAGAACCTCTTCCAGGGCCTAAAGGGACTCCAGGAGAGCTGGAGAGGGGCTGGGGACAAGGGATGGAGGGACAGGACACAGGGATTGGCTTCCCACTGCCAGAGGGCAGGGATAGATAGGATATTGGGAAGGAATTGTTCCCTGGAAGTGTCCCAGGCCAGGTTGGATGGGTCTTGGAACAGCCTGGGATAGCAGAAGGTGTCCCTGCCCATGGCAGGGGATAGAACTGCATCATCTCTAAGATCCCACCCAAACTATTCTGGGATTTGTTCTGGTTTGAGGCTTTCTAAACATTCCCCCCAAGGAGTTCCAGTGGAGGCTCTCCTTAGGACAGCAGCAATTCCAGCAGCAGCTCTGTGGCTCAGGACAAGCCACAGATCGCTGCTGTTCCATTTACAGCAGAGGTTCTTCCAAATATTTCCACCGTTCCAGTCCTGTGAGAAAACACAACTGCCAAGGGCTGGATCAAAGAGTGGAAGAAGCCATAACCCCCCCAACACCCACCACCCCCAAACCCTTGTTTGTGGGCCGGGCTGAGGCAGGATGGTTACACAAGGCACTGACGTCAATGCTGTCCTCCTGGAGCGCTGCCACCGCGGGTGCCAGCCCTGGCCCCGGCTCAGCCCCGCACACGGGGCCCCGGGGAGCTGCTGCTCCACAGAGATCCCATTTCCTCCCCCTCCAAACACTCCCTGGGACCAGGGCCATGGGGTGTGGGGCAGGGAGTTGGGGCTCTTTGTTCAGTGAAGTTGTCAGCTGGAGGGATTTTTGCGTGAAGGGTTTTAAAGCTTTTCCAAAGCCTTGGATGTGACGTATCCACTGAGCTCATTCAGACTTTCTCCTGGACCTCCCAAGAGCTGGAGAGCCACTGGAGCACTCTGACTTCCAGCTTTGTCCATCTCTCTCCACAGCAGAGAGGGTTTAATTAAACTGATTTCCCTGTGTTTGATTTATAGGAGTCATGAGTTAAAATCACTTCAGTGCTAGTGCTGAGTGCGTATGGCAGATTTATCCCATGGGATAGCATCCAAGTGCTGACATGGGAAAAGACTTTTCCCAGATTGGGGATATTTTAGGACCCTTGTGTGTGTAGGAGAGTTAAGGGCAGGACTAAAAATAAAATTAAAGATTATTTAATTCTTAACAGGACCGCTAGCGCTGCCTGTTAATTTTTTTATTTGTGGATTTCCCGTAAATAATACTCCTGAAGTATTTTATATATTTATATACTCATAAATCAGGCTTTTCTTAATTCCATGTGATTTTCCAAATGTTGAGATTTTGCCCCTAAACATTCCCTGTTAGGCATCTGCAGCAGATGAAATTTTTGAGGGGACTGCAGCCAAAACAAGTCTTGCTGATTCCAGGAAGGCAACTAAGGAAAAACGTGTTGTTTTACATGAAAATATTTAGAATAATCATCTGAGTAGCTGTGGCTGCCCCTGGATCCCTGGAAGTGTCCCAGGCCAGGCTGGACAGGGCTTGGAGCAACCTGGGACAGTGGAAGGTGTCCCTGCCCATGGCAGGGGTGGAATGGGATGAACTTTAGGATCCCTTCTAACCCAAACCATTCTGTGATTCTCATTGAGCTGATATTGCACCATCAGCCTGTGCTTCTGTTTCTCACCTTTTTTGCATGTTTAGTGTTCGACAGGGAAGTGCCAGGGAAGGTTTAGGTTGGAAAAGATCAGAAAAAATTTCTGCATTGAAAGGGTGCTCAGGCAGTGGCACTGGCTGCCCAGGCAGTGGGGGAGTCACCATCCCTGAAAGTGTTCAGACAGCCTGTGCATGTGGCACTTGGGGACAGGGTTTGGGCTGGGTTTGGCAGTGCTGGGAGGACAGTTGGACTCGACTGTGTGAGAGGGCTTTTCGAACCTTAAGGGTTCTGTGATTTGTACTATCAGAAGAAGTTTTGCTCCAAGCCCCATCCAGCCTTGCAGGTGGGTTGTTCCCTCTCCTCCAAGCACAAAAGCTCCACAGTCTCCTGGTCCTCCCAGCTGTAGGAATGAACCTGCCTCAGTTGTTTTTCCCTGTTGTCGCATCACTTCAGGGAAAAAAAAAATCAGATCAAGAGATTTCTGTAGGTTTTGGCTGCTGCAGAAGGCTCTGCCAGGTACTCTGGTGCCCAAGTCGGCCTCTCCCCACCATCCCTTATCATCTCTTGTTTCTCCTTATCCATAAAAGTTAAAGATCAGAACCCAAAGGGAACATGGGAAGAGCCATGTCAAGTCGTATGAGTTCAGCCTTTTTCCTGTTTTTTACTCATTCTCATCAAAGCTGTGTCTCCAGCTGTCCAAGAGTTGTTCTGTTTCTTCCTTGAGTTCATCCTTCACCTCCAGAGGGAGGAAAGGAAGGGTTCTGCTGGCTTCTGCACATTTTGGCATGGTCAGGGCTGAGCTGACATCCTCCTTTGCTTCCTGGCTCCTCTGTTCCTCTGGCTTTCTGACCCTTGGTGCCACCGCACCGATGGGGATCAGGGTCCCATCCAGCCCAAACCATTCTGGGATTCCATGGTTTTTCTGCTGGAGACTCCTCATTGATCTCTGATCTGTAAATAGATGTCTCTGACCTGTTGGTAGGACCTTCAAGGTCTTCACTGTCCCAGGAATTTGCCACTGTGGAGAAAGGTGTCCTGGAGAGGATGGAGTGATGGGCATGGCGATGCTCAGAGGTTGGATTTGATGGTCTTGGAGGTCTTCTCCATCCTTAATGATTATCTGGTTCTATTTATCACATCTACTGGACAAGTCTGATGCTGGCTGAAATGTCATTAGTAAAAAATGCAGCTTTTTTTTCCCCTCATGAAATGTTCCACAGAAAAATGAACTCTTTGGTTTCCCCTGTATTTATGACCTGACTTTGCTATGTGGTTTTTTTGGTTCTTCTTTTTTTGTTTCTTTTTTTTCCTGTTTTTTTTTGGGGGGGAGGGGTTGTGTTTTGTTTTTTGTTTTGTTTTGGGTTTTTTGTTGTTGTTTTTTTTGTTGTTGTTGTGTTTTGGTGGGGTTTTTTTTGTTTGCTTGTTTGGTTGGTTTTTGTTTGTTTTTTGTTTTTGTTTTTTGTTTTTTTTTTAATTTCTGTTCTTTGTGTTTCAAAGCTGTGGAGGAGAAATCTTGCCAGCTGCATGGAGCCTTTTAAAAATGCTTGTGACTGGAGAGCAGTAATTTATTCTGGAGTGAAGTCGTTGTCTGCCCGGGGCTGGAGAGGCAATGCCTTTACCAGAGGTTTATGGTGGCAGCTTGTGACAGCCAGAGGCCACTGAGTATGAAAACAGAGGAGTAACCTCGTGGCAGAGGAAGCCAGACAGCTAATTAAGGGATGGAGAGGTTATTTATGGTGCTTTGTGCTTACTATTTCAGATATATTTACAAGCATTCTCAGTGCTACCATTCCAGCCAGCCCCTCGCACTTTTATTCCCTCGGATTTTACGTTGCTTGAGCACGTGCTCGTAAAACTGCACAAATGGAAGATTTGTAGGGAGTTTGGATGGGCCTGGCATGCAGATACTGAGTGTTTTATGTGGAATTTGTTGGTAAGAAAGTGTCTTCTCTGCAAAATCTTCCTTTGAGGGTGGGGTTGCAACAACTGGAACTAGTGGCAGACCAGGGGATTCCCTTTGCAGACAAAATGTCTGGAATGTTCTTGCCTTCGACCTCTTGGTCTTCTCAGCCTTCGCCGTGGCTGTCATTTAATTCTTACATTTTTAAGGAGTAAGAATAATTTAAAACTTCCAGGGAGCTACAGTGCCTCTCATTCCCATTAGGTATGACAGTGGCACTGTAAGTTATCTTTCCCAGCAATTACCTCCTGCAGTTCAGAAGTTCAAAAGGCATTAAGTTCAAAAGCTTGAGACCTTCGATCCAAGCAGGGGAAAAAAAACCAAAAACCAAGCAGCAGATGGTTTATGATAATTTAATTATCTTTAAAACAGATAATATTCATCAAGCCTAAGAGGGCTTAAAGAAAATTGGTAGAAGAACTAAAAGTTCTTAATGTGGTTGTTATTCAGTGTGTGTTATAAGGAATTAAACTGAGGGGGGGCAGGGGAACCTCACAAAAATCCTTGAGGGGTTTTGATCCCTGAATCTTTGCAGGGACCTCCTGAGGTCACCGAGGGCAATGTCCCTCCTCTAACAGGTTGCCCAAGGATCTCCAAGGATGGAGATTCCAAAACCTCTATGAAGAACGTGTTCAAGTGTTTGACCAACCTCACAGGGAAAAAAAAAAGTTTTATTGTGTTCAGAAGGAATTTTATGGGTTTTAATTTGTGCCCATGGCTTCTTATCCCATCCCCTGTGAGTGCAACCTGTAAAGTCCCATGGACTTAAGGATGTCCAGATTTTTTAAGTGGTAATTCCTTCACCAAAGGAAGTTCTCCTTGTTCGAGACTTCTCCTCTGGTGTCAGAGCCCTGGGATTCCTGAAGGATTGTCTTAAATAAGGCATTAATTCTATCTCATGTGCCAGCAGGTGCCTTCCCTCATTCAGCAGTGGCACCGGGATCTCCTTAGCCTTCCTCTTTTCTTGCTTCATGTCTCTTGCCAGATTCAACTCCATTCCTGCCTCTCTGCCTTGCTTAGGTTATATGGCAGAGGCTTCTTTGCTACTTTTGTGTGGGAGAAAGGCTTAGTTCCAGATTGGAGCCACTGTTCTTCAAAGAGCAAGTTACTGACAAATGGTCCCTCCTCCTGCATGCGTTCAATAACCATGTTTTGATTTAGCTTTATTAGATTTAAAATCAATATTGCTTACCATACCGATGACCTAATCCTCATTAAACCTTGCCCTGACAACTTTCAAAGTGCAGCAGTTTCTTTATAAGCCTGTGAGACAGGGGCGGCCCGAGCTCTTTGAAAGGGAGGAAATGGATTGGTTTTCCTACTCTGGAGTTGAAAACAGGTCACATTTGGGGTTTTTTTATATCCCAAATAAAAATCGTTAGCAGTCTGAGACAGAGAACCGTGAATTTTATCTTGCCAAAGAGCTTACAAAAAGCCTGAGTGAATTACAGTGAAAATTAAATTGTTCCTTTAGGTTTAGGAGCTCCTCTCTGAGACATTTACTGTGTCTGCTTAGGAAGGTCAGGTTAGAACAATGCCGGTCTTGAGGTTTGCTCTCAGCTGCATGTCCTGAGTTCCCTCTTAACCAGCTCCATAAGAGTACAGATTTTCAAGTAATCATTATTTCAGCCTCACAGAAAAAATTCAGGGAGTGATCTGAGGTGATGTTGAGCAAACAGGCAGCAAAAGCCCCGTTGGAGGGTTTGTGTTCCCCGTATTCTTTCGGAATTTAATTGCCAAACATCTCGATGGCTGCTCCGCGGGTTTGTGAATGGAGTAGCATCTGGAGGCGTGCAGGAACAAGAGGCTCTTATTCCTTCAGAGGGAGGATGAAGTGGAAAATAAGGGGGTGTCATCACTCGGGACAAGGGATTTGGGAGCCCTCGATGCCAGGGTTACCCTGACCTTAATACACAACAACTCGGAGCTGCTCCTTCCCGCCAGCCTGGAGAGCAGAGCGAGCTTTCCCCGTGCTGGGAGGCAGCTCTGATGAGTTTGTGCTTCTTTCAGATCATCTCCAAGCCCGCCGAGCCGGCGCGGCAGCACGAGAGCCACCCCGAGGAGACGGAGGAGGAGCTGCGCGAGCACCAGGCGCTGCTGGAGGAGCCCTACGGCGAGCGGGCCGCGGGCCTCAAGGAGCCCCCAGCGCTGGCCAGCCTGGTGCAGGTCAAACAGGAGCCCATCGAGAGCGACGATGAGGAGGCAGAGCCACAGCAGGAGCTGGAGGCAGGCCAGAGGCAGGCGGAGCAGGAGCTGCTCTTCCGCCAGGTCTGGTGCTTGCGTGGTTGGGAGACGCGGGTTTGGGCCTTGAAGTCACCTCGCGCTGCTCTGAGGGGAAACAGCTCCTGAGGGTTGGCTGGTTACAGGAACCCCGTGTAAAATCAGCTGATTCCTTCCCTGGAGTCACCTACCAGCAGGGTTGGCTGGTTACAGGAACCTCATGTAAAATCCGGTGATTCCTTCTCTGGAGTCACCTACCAGGAACCCCATGTAAAATTACAGCTGATTCCTTCCCTGGAGTCACCTGCCAGGAACCCCATGTAAAATTACAGGTGATTCCTTCTCTGGAGTCACCTACCAGGAACCCCATGTAAAATTACAGGTGATTCCTTCTCTGGAGTCACCTACCAGGAACCCCATGTAAAATCAGGTGATTCCTTCTCTGGAGTCACCTACCAGGAACCCCATGTAAAATCAGCTGATTCCTTCCCTGGAGTCACCTACCAGGAACCCCATGTAAAATCAGCTGATTCCTTCCCTGGAGTCGCCTGCCAGCTGGCAAACCCTGGGGAGGAGAGTGTGGATCACCTGTCCAAAACACAGTCAGTGTGTTTACTGAGTCACTGAAACACTTCCATGGCTGTTTCTTTGGGAAGATATGCTTTATCTTAACATTTCTGAGCACTAGCCGCCACCAGCAGGAGACTGTATTTTGGTTTAATGATTTAAAACTAATTTCTCCAGAGAAAAACTGTGGTGGTGTTTGCAGGGGTCCCAGGATGAGGGAAGAGACGAGGATCTGACTCCATGTTTCAGAAGGCTTGATTTATTATTTTATGATATATATTACATTAAAACTATACTAAAAGAGTAGAAGAAAGGATTTCATCAGAAGGCCAGCTAAGAATAGAAAAAGAATGATAACAAAGGTTTGTGACTGACTGAGACAGTCTGGACAGCTGGACTGTGATTGGCCATTAATTAGAAACAACCACATGAGGCCAATCACAGATGCACCTGTTGCATCCCACAGCAGCAGATAACCATTGTTTACATTTTGTTCCTGAGGCCTCTCAGCTTCTCAGGAGGAAAAAATGCTAAGGAAAGGATTTTTCATAAAACATGTCTGTGACAAAAGACTGCACATAAGGGAGCAGGGGACAAGTGGAGGATGTTCCTGCTTCAGAATTAGACATCCTGGAGCCTCCAGCCAGGCTCACTTTTGAGGGAAAACACCTGAGAGTTGTGGATTGCAGGTGATAAATCCAATAACAAGGGAGCACAGTGTAATGGAGCTGGTCCATTTCCTCCAGGAGTGTCATTGGCATGTTGCTCAGGAGCTACATTTGCCCAGGAAAGCTGTGGCCACCTCATCCTTGGAAGTGTCCAAGGCCAGGTTGGATGGGGCTTGGAGCAACCTGGGATAGGGGAAGGAGTCCCTGTCCATGGCAGAGATGAGCTTTAAGGCCCAAACCATCCTGGGATTTTCTAACTCTGAGTTGGTGATGATGGACCATTATCAGTAACACTATTGCTCTGAAGGTGAAGCCTCTCCACCTTAATCCCGAATCCGTGGTCACACCTCAGAAGTCTTTAAAATAGCATCTCCTTTGTAACTGTTTTGCCTCACAGCAGGAGGGAATTCATAGAGGGAATGGGATGGAACAGCCATCCCTTCTGACCAGGAGCCTGTCCAGCTGATGGTGTGGCTGCAGAGAGAACCAGCTCAGTTCAGAGCTCCCTGTCCAGCCTGGGATCCCGTTGAGTGGGACTGGTTCCATGGCCTGGACTGTTTCACTGTTAAATGTCCCAGAGCAGTGGGGTGGGAGCACAGTGGGAGGAAGAGGAGGGAGCTGTGGGGAGGATGGAGCTGCTCCTGGCAGTGACCCTGTCAGTGTGCACCAGCTCAGACTGGGGCTCCGTGTGTTGTGCTCGTCTGAAATGTCACATCTTCCTTTGCTGCACGCGAGGGAAAGGAGTCCAAGCCTGAGAGCCTTCACAAACCCTTTTGGGAAGGCCCTTTCAGCATCTGCCTGCTTCTCTTGCCCACAGCAAGCCCTGCTCCTGGAGCAGCAGCGGATTCACCAGCTGAGGAACTACCAGGCGTCGCTGGAGGCGGCCGGCATGCCCGTGTCCTTCGGGGGACACCGGCCCCTGTCCCGGGCACAGTCCTCCCCTGCCTCAGCCACCTTCCCCATGTCCGTGCAGGAGCCTCCCACTAAGCCAAGGTTCACAACAGGTGAGCTTTTTGGGGGGCTCTGGGCTGGGGGGGGCTCTGCTCACTGGTTTGTTTTGCACTGAGCTGTTCTGTGAGGGCACAGAAAAGAGGGAATGGCTTTAGGCTGGGAGTTGTGGTAGATGGGATATGGGAAGGAAATCCTTCCCTGTGAGCGTGGTAAGGTTGCCCAGAACAGCTGTGGCAGCCCCATCCCTGGAAGTGTCCAAGGCCAGGACTTGGAGCCCCCTTGGGTAGTGGAAGGTGTCCCTATACCCACGAGGTGAGCTTTAAGGTCCCTTCCAACCCAAACCATTCCATGATGATGAATTCTATGATTTTCTTCCCCGTCCCTGCAAATCCGTAAGCGTGGGCTCTGCATCTCATCCCCATTTGGGTACTCCATAACATCCTGCCTTCCTCAAGGAGGACACTGAGTCATCCCTCTTGTCCTGCTTGTCCCTTCCTCTGAGCTAAAATACCCTGCACACACACACAGCAGCAGCACAGCAAAAATACCCTGCACACAGACACACACACAGAGCAAAAATACCCTGCACACACACAGCAAAAATACCCTGCACACACACACACACACAGCACAGCAAAAATACCCTGCACACACACACACACAGAGCAAAAATACCCTGCACACACACACACACAGAGCAAAAATACCCTGCACACACACAGCAAAAATACCCTGCACACAGACACACACACAGAGCAAAAATACCTGCACACACACACACCCACACACACACACACACACACACACACACACACACACACAGCAGCAGCACAGCTCTGGAGCTGTGTCTCAGGCACACAGAGCGAGTCCCAAGCTGGGACAGAGCTGATTTAGAGGCAAGGAAGGGAGAGCCAGGGCTCCTCAAGGACAGAGTGCCAAATGCAATGCTGCCTCTGTTTCCTCCACCTTCTCCAGTCCCTCCATAATCTTGTGCCATCAGTGATCTACTCAGGGCTCCCTGCCAGCCTCCCCTCCTCCTGTCACACAGGAGGCTGTGCCTGCAGGTGAGCTGGTGATTTCAACTTGTCTTGGGGAGACAGAGAGACCAAAGGATGTTTGCTTACATGTGGAGGAAAATGGTGAGTGCAATCCTGTGTTTGGTGGAAAGCACAAGTGCAAAATAGGTATTGATCCCCATCCCTTGGAAGTGTTCACAGCCAGGATGGAGCAGCCAGGATGGAGCAGCCAAGGTGTCCCTGCCCATGGCAGGGGTGGAACAAGATGAGCTTTAAGGTCTCTCTTAGCCCAAACCATCCTGGGATTCTGTGATCTCCCCACCAAGATTTAAAGCAAAAAAACTTAATTGTTCTTCCTGTATCCTGACAGCCAACTTTTCTACTCCAGTATCCTTTCTGCTTCCTCAGTGCCCTTAGCAACAGCTGAAAGTTGATTTTCCGTGCCACTCCTCAAGCCCTGTGCTGGGTGATGAGGACTGATTTCAAAGTCCGCCTTCTTCCCCAAATGTCAGGCTCTGACTTTGTGAATGAACAGTTTGCAACGTGATGTGTTCCCTGGGAAAAGGAAAAGGAAGGGGGGGGAATCCACAACGCCCAAATAAGAGCGACTCGTGATGTTATTTCCCTTTCACTTCTGCTTTTATTCCATTTTTAACCTACACTTCTTGCATCACTCAGCTCAGTGCTGTGAATCGGGTTTATTTTCAGGCCCTGGTGGTGTAGTAATAGTGGCATGTTCAGTGTTCCTCAGCTCCTGGCTGCAGGCAGGGTGGGAAGCATGTGCTGGCAGTTCTGGAAAAACCCAGGGAATGGCTCAAGTTTTGCAAATCAGCCCTTTAAAGTCCCAATTTGCTGTTAACGTTTAACCCAGAATTTCAGCAGAACTGCATTTCAAATGCAGTCGGTTCTGGCCCGATTAATAGATTTTGGCTTTTGCCAAAGGTGCAAGGAAAAGTCCCCTGGCTCAGGTCAGAGCAGATGAAACTTGAGCTTCTAATACACTTAACCCCAAACCCTGGGGCTTTCTTTAAAAACAAGGAAGCCTGGCTCTGCTTGAAGGGATTATTCATTCCTTCTCTTGCTTCCCTCCTCCTCCTCTGCCGGTATTGAAGCTGCCCAATCAATCACATGCAAGACCCTGAACATAGAAATAAATAACATTTCCTAGCAGAGGATCTGTGTTTGACTCAGATCTGTGCCTCTGAATTTCATTGAAAATCGCAGGCAGCAGTAAGAGTGCAGGTTTGAGAGCTGTGCTGCTTGGAAAAAATGCTGTTCCAGTATCAGGATTTATTTTCCACAGAGTCAGGGTTTGAAAAACTAAAAAGATGGCTTAAAATAAGGAGTGGAATATCACACTGCTTTTATCCAGCACTGCACAGGGTGATGAGGTGCAGAATGCTTCAGGTAGTTCACCTGTAAAATACCATTTCCACAACATTTATCCTCATTAAGATTCCAAAGGCTTGACTTTTCTTTTTCCTTCAATCTCTGCATTTATGCTGGGTGAATGGAGAAGAAAAAATACAATAAAATCAGGCATTCACTGGCACTAATTAAGGTGCAAAGCATAAAGGTAAGGCCTCTGTACTAGTCCTAAAACTAATCCTAGGTCTGGTTTAATTAACCTGCACTGTCTGCATAGGAGAAGCAGGGGACAATAGGCCACTGCCATGGGCATGGGAGCAGGAGAAAGGGGAGGAAAGGCATTGCAGCTGCTGAGCATGTGTGAGTTAAATTGCCTCATGTTTTGTTGGAGTTGTCCACGGTGGCATGTCGGAGATTGTGTTTCTGGAGGTGGATGCTAAAGCTTAATCACCGGGATTGAGCCGTTCTGTGCAAGGCAGGAAATTAAAGTCTTGGGTGTTTTTCAAAAGCAAGCAGTGCTGAAGTGCATCAGGCTTCTTTTTCCTGAGGAAAATCCATCTGGCTGATAAGTGCTTTGGAGACTGATCCTAAGGCAGAGGAATGAGGGTTGGAATTGGTGTGAGGGTTTGGTGAGAGGGCTGCAGGAAGCAAACTTCGTTGCATGGCCCTAATTAAGCCAACCGTGATTGCTCTGGATGGCAATGCAGCCCTTGAGAGAGCAGCCATTGTCCAACAGACAAAAGAATTGCTCCTCTTTTTCATGTTTGGTGTATTATACAGAAATAATACAGAGAGCTGGTGCTCTCCCTGGACTGAGTTAGCTGCAGACAGCTGAAAGTTCTGGGGTTGATGTGTGTTTGATTTTCCTGTCTCTCTCGGTGACCAGCACCTGAGACTTCAAAGGTCTGGGGCAAAGAGCCGCATCCTGCAGCTCTCAAACATGATGTCCATTACTCCACATCAGAGGGAGAGCTGTGCCCTTCCTGGATCCTTGCAGCCATCAGTTTGATGTCCTGAAGCATGACATTTAATTTTCCTTCCTCCCAGAAAGCAGGTCCTTGAACTTGCCCTCTCTAGCTCCAGCAGCCCCTGTGACTTTAATGAACACTCGTGCCTGCCCTGTTCTATGCACTTGAATAAGGATCCTCAGGTTAGGCCATTAATTTCCATAGCTCCAATTATCCAGTCTCTGATCTCCTGCAAAAATGGGTCCACAAATTATTCTGATGTTCTGCATTAAAGGGTTTTTCCTTTCTGATGAAGGCATTTATTCTCTCCTGTGCAGAGCAATATAATTATCTGAACCTCAGATCATATGCTTGTTCTGCCAAGAAAAGCCAGTTGGTTCTGCTTTAATGCTGACCTTTAAAAATTATTGTTCTTATGTCTGAAAAGAGTCTTGCTTCCAGCACCACTTCAATTAACTTGTAACAGCCAGTGTAGTTTTGTATTTTGAGCTTAAATTGCCGAGCTTCCCTGTGTGTGTGTGTGTGTGTGTGTGTGTGTGTGTGTGTGTGTGTGTCTGCAGCTGAATGTCCCCAGCCACAGGAAGGAACTGGGAACACCTCCCTTTACAGCTGGGCTGGTTTCTAGGAAAGACAAATGATGAGTGATTGATGCTGTTGTTATCAGTGAAGCCCTGGGAAAGGAGGAACCACTGATAAACCAAGGTCTGTGAGCACCAGGTTTGGGTGGGATAGATTCCTTGAGTGGTTTGGGTTGGAAGGGACCTTGAAGATGATCCAGTTCCATGGGCAGGGACTCCTCACAGTGTCCCAGGCTGCTCCAAGCCCTGTCCAGCCTGACCTTGGACACTTCAGGGATGGGACAGCCAGGGCCTCACCACCCTCACAGGGAAGAATTTCTCCCATAAATCCAGTCTAAATTTCTTTTAGTTTAAGATCTTGCACTAGCTCAGTTAAACTCAGACTGGGGTGAAAGCTTTTCCTCAGGTGAATTCCGAGCTTGCCTTGGCCCAGCAGCTCCTGATGGTGTTTGATGCTGTGAATCAAACACAGGAGACCTTGAGAGAGCTTTGCAGCACAACCTCCTCCAGGTGAACTTGGGCTGACCTGAGGGCAGCCAATTACCAGGGCTGTGTTCTCTCCCTGGAACCCTTCCTGGTTTGGCTTTTGGGGGGTGTTTTTTCCTTCTGCACTCACCTACAGCAGAGTGAGGAGCTGCCAAACACCTCCCCTGAGGCTGCAGAGCTGCAGGAGCTGGGGCCAGAGCAGGGAGCCAAGATTGCCGGCGGCGCAGCGTGCCCACACCCAGCCAGGAGGTGGGACTGCAGCTGCAGCCAGGCCTGGGAGCCTGCAGGAGCACAGCCCCAGCTCCAGCTGCTCTCAGGATTCCCTTGGAGCTCCCAGGTTGTGCTGTGTGTCCCTGCTGGAGCTGGGAGCACAGATCCAACTGTGGCTGTGCTCGCCCAGGATTCCCCCAAACGCTCTCAGCTGGGCTGCACATCCTTGAACATCAGGGGCTGGGGCTGCCTCCTGCCACTGCTGCTTCAGAGGCTTTGGATTCTCATCTAGACCTTTGCATTCCATAGAAATCATGGAAAGCCTTGGGCTGGAAAGGACCTGAAAGGTTATCTGGTTTTAAGTCTCTGCCATGGGCAGGGACACCTGCCACTGTCCCAGGCTGCTCCAGCCTGGCCTTGGGCACTGCCAGGGATCCAGGGGCAGCCACAGCTGCTCTGGGCAGTGCCAGGGCTTGTCCACCCTCCCAGGGAACAACTCCTAATTCCCAATATCCCATCCATCCCTGCCCTCTGGCAGTGGGAGCCATTCCCTGTGTCCTGTCCCTCCATCCCTTGTCCCCAGTCCCTCTGCAGCTCTCCTGGAGCCCTTCAGGCCCTGCAAGGGGCTCTGAGCCCTGGAGCCTTCTCCTCTCCAGGTGAGCACCACCAGCCCTCTCAGCAGAGGGGCTCCAGCCCTTGGACCAACTCACACAGATACTTCCTGCAAGAAACCCTTTTCTTGGGGAAAAAACCCTTTTCTTGGGGAAAAAAACTCAAACCAACCACTTTTATTCTGTTTTCTGGAGCTTCCACCTGAAGGAAAGATGGATTTCAATGTTTCACTTCACGTCTTTTGCTCAAGAGAAATGATTAAATGTCTTCTGTCACTGGGGAGGACCTGCTGTTGGCTATGGAATCCCAGCTCCCCCTCCAGAGCCGTACCCAGGCAGCTCTGGGTGTGAATCAGAGCCTCCTGTGCTGCTGTCATGCTGTGAATCCCTGGGAATTCAGGGGGATTGAGCTGCCCCAGCCCCTCCTCGTTGGGCTGAACACCTCCCTGCAGTTATCCCAGGACAAGACAGGGAATGTTTGTGCTGATTCTAAGTGTGCATATGGGGTGACACATGCATTTGGGAAATTATGGGAAGAAAGAGGTTTATTAACCTGCAAGGGAAAGATGTTAGCTCCTGAGAGCTTAATCTCTCACCTTTTGGAAGTGGTGAATTTACCAAAAAAGTTACCACCAATACACATCAAGGCATGGTGGGGGAGGTGATAGGAAACCGACTGGCTGATGAAGAAGCTGGGAAAGCTGCATTGTTGCTAAATATCTCTAAGATGCTCCCTTTGCTCCCAGCAGCTGCACCAGTGCCAGGGAAACCAGAGGAACCTGCCTAGGTGGGCTCTAATGGCTGCAATTAGCAAATAGCAGCTCGAGCTGCGTGTGGAACACAGCCAGGAACTGCCTGGTCCTTCTGGGTTTGATCCCAAGCCCCGGAGGCGTTTTGGCAGCCAGGGAAAAGCCCCAGATCCCATTCCTGTGGGTGTCACCTGCCCCTGGCATTTCATTTCACATCTTGGTGCTGATTTTGCTTCTCCTGTCCCTTGAGGGTTTCCATGGGAAGGGTGGGTGCAGCTTTGGGCTTTCAGTTCTCTGACACAGTTCTGGCCTAGAACCGTTGACTCCACAGTGCAAAATACCTTTTTTTCCTCCCTCAAACTGGCAAATTTTTTGGTGTTTTTTTAACCCAAGAGCAATTCTGTCCCCTGTGCTGCTGCAGGCCTCGTGTATGACACCTTGATGCTGAAGCACCAGTGCACCTGTGGAAACACCAACAGCCACCCTGAGCACGCAGGCAGGATCCAGAGCATCTGGTCCAGGCTCCAGGAGACGGGGCTGAGGGGCAAGTGTGAGGTAAGGGAAACACCAGGACAGGCCACATGGCTGGTTTTATTAGTGTTATTAATATTATTACAACATTATTATTATTATTACTATTATATTGCTGTTATGCCAAAGAAAAGAGCAAGATATGATGTAACCCTCTCATTTGTTATCCCTCCCAATTATTCCAGCAAAAGCAACAGCTTTTCTGTGCTTTAATAACTTTTTTTTGTACTCTTTAATGAGTAATGGTCAAGCTATGCAGTAAAAAGAGTGGGGGTAGGAGGAAGGCACTGAGCACCATTCCATCACAAGAGGTTAAATTAGATTTATTTGATGTATTTTAAGAGCAGGCAAATGGAGAGAAAAGCTTAGCTATTAAACAGAAAGAATGAAGATTAATAATAAAAATTAACGAGTGGTTATTAGTTACAGCTAACAGCAGTGGTGATAAATGGGGGTATAAGTGTGTTCATCAATTCTTTGAGCACCTGAGAGGGCTGAATCCCAGAGCATAAATATTCCAGCAATGTCAGGATGGGGCTGGGAATGTTCCCAAGCCATCAGATAAGACATCCACGTGGTGGCAGCATTGCCATTGCCTACATTTCCCTGTCCTGCCCTTGTTTATCCCTTTCAAACCTGTCTCTGTTTGTGGATACCCATTTAATCGAATGTTGGGATTATTTGGGACCAAAAGAACCTCATTGCTAATTGCCTGGCCTCCTCAGTGGGTGTTAGAGATGTTTCCAATGTATCAGTTTGTGACTGCAAGATCCCGGGCAATATTATTGTCCTTAATTTCCTCTTGATATCCTTATAGAAGATTTATTTTCCCTAATTTCTGTGCTTACCTTGATACTTTTGGTTGCTGTCAGGATGGGAGCTGTTGTTGATCTTCACCTCAGCTTTCCAGCTGTGTTTCCCTCCTGACCACTGGTGACTGTCAGCTCACCAGACTCTTAGAGTAAATTTCTGCCTTAATTCCCTGCTGGCTTTCTTCAGGCTCTGCCCTGCCATTTCAAGGATGCTCTCCTTGTCTCTCTGGTCACCTTTCCTTCACCCCCACCACCTCCTGTCTCAAGGTTCCCTTCTTTACCTTGACTGGATCTGAAGATGACTTTCTGTGTTGAGCAGATAAATGTTGCGAGTAAGGGATTAACCCCAAACCTGCATTTCTCCACCTCAGGACCCATTTTAGCCTTTTGCTGTCTGTCTTGATGGCTTGCTAAGGGGACAGGAAAGAGAGCCAAGCCCTGAGCAGTGATTTCAGCAGCCTTTTCCCTCCCCTTGCAGTGCATCCGTGGCAGGAAGGCGACGCTGGAGGAGCTGCAGACGGTTCACTCGGAGGCGCACACGCTGCTCTACGGCACAAACCCTCTGAACAGGCAGAAACTGGACAGCAAGAAGCTTCTAGGTACCATTCCCTGGGGGGACACCCCCCTTCCTGACCCCTGGGGGAGGTGCTGGGGCTCCCTTCATCCTTAGCACTATCCAAGAGGGTTGTTCCCAGCTCCATGCATGGGATCCATCTCCCTCTCTTCAGGCAGACCCCTAAACCCTAGAGAGCTTAAACCTCCTTTCTTTGATGTCTTCAGGATGTTTTCCTGAGGAGCAAAGATAGTTCAGGCAGTTTGTTTCATCCTTGGGCACTCTCAGTGTTAGATGGTTATCCATGGCTAGGGAAGGAACTGGAGCACACTCCCAAGGATTTGCATCTGCAGCCCCCAGCCAGCTGCACAGGCATCAACAAACCCCTGGCAGCTTTGGACAGTCAGCAAAAGAGATGCAGAGGCCTCTACATTTGTTTAATGTGGAGTAGGATTGTTTATCCCTTTCACTGGAGACCAAATATTCCTGAAACAGAGCCGTGTCTGTTGTAAAATACAGACAAAAATACAAAAAAAAAAGATATTTTCCCAGCAGTAATTCTAAGGGATGCATGTTCAGATAACCAACCCTCCAAAGCAACCAAACAACATGGATTTTAGCACTTCTGTGGAGTCATCATCACCTCCCTTTACTTCCTGCCTTTTTGCAGCAGCAGGCTGGAGGGACAATTTGGGAAGTTGCCACGTGGGGATCTGAGAAAGAAAAAAAGAAAAAGAAAGAAAAAAAAAAAAAACAACCCAGAAAACGGTTCTGGAACGTTGAGATGTTGAGAAAGTTTATTTTGGGATTAGCCTGACTTTGGATGATGTAAAAAGAGGTTTAACTCAGTGGCCTTTGTGATGTAGTGGTCACAGCAAAGGAGCTGGAAAGATTTTGCTCAGCGTGCCCATGAGCTGCCAGAGAGGGAAGCCATTAGGCAGTAGTTATACACACAATTAGCACGGTGTTTATAGCTCACTTCCCACCTCTTTAGGGCCAGAGAACCCAAAAGTAGGCACCTCCAGCTGAATGATAGATCCATTCCGATGTAAACTTTCAGGAATTTATGATGTCATATGCTCGGGAGTGGAAACCCCACAGCCCGGAGGAGCTTTGGTAAATCTTCCCTGGGATATCTGAGAAGATTCTCTTGGGATACTTTTCCACTCCCTCCTTGGCTCTGGGCAGGATCTGTCTCAGCAGTGCCACAGATGCCTTTGGAGATGGAGTTTATTTGGATTGCATTTTTGGGGGGACACCCAAACTGCTGAACCACTCCTGGTGGTTTCTGTAGAGAACCTGTGAGGGAAGCAACCCTTGCTCTGCCTCTGCTCCTGTAGTTCTGTGCCCACCGTGGTTTCCATCACTCATTTTATAGTGTTTGCAGAGATCAACTTTAATCCTGTAGAGAAGAGAAATTCCAGTACAGAACATTCCCTGTTTGGGTACAAGTTGCAGAAAAGCCCCAGAGCTGTGGGAGGTCAGGTCCTCAAGGGTCTCCAGTAGGAGGGGAGGTCCAGTAGCTCTTAACTGGGCTTAGAGCTGCTTTCCTAAGCCCACCTGGCACCATCTTAGCCTGGAGATGCTGACAGTGGCACTGGCTGCCAGCCCACATCACCCCTTCTCTTCTGAGGGCAGGACCTGAGCAAGGATCAGGGAAAAGCTCCGTGTGGAGAGGGGAATGTGCCTGTTTAAAATCACTCCTTCAGCTGTTCTCTCCCGTTGGGGTTTAAAAGGCTTTTAAATTTACAAACCAGCCTCGTGGGGTGCTTTGAGACACGTTAGAGGGTGGGTTTAGGGCAGGTTTGAACGCTGAGGGCAAAGCTTTGTGTGAGGTTTAGGGATGCAAATGGGAGTTTGTTAGGGCTGGGTGTCTTGGCAGGTGTCTGATGACTCCATGTAAACTCTTAGCCTTTGATACCTCCATGAGGAAGAAAAAAGCCTGAGAAACCTCAGCCTGAAAGGGAAAAGGCTTTCCAGGACACAGGATGTTTCTTGTTAAGCTTCTGCAAATGAAAAGGGGGATGTGCCTTTATGGAATCACAGAATCCCAGAACGGTTTGGGTGGGAAGGGAGCTTAAATCCCATCTCATCCCACCCCCTGTCATTGGCAGGGACACCTTCCACTATCCCAGGCTGCTCCAAGCCCTGTCCCACCTGGCCTTGGGCACTGCCAGAGATCCAGGGGCAGCCACAGCTGCTCTGGGCACCCTGTGCCAGGGCCTCACTGCCCTCCCAGGGAAAAATTCCTGATTCCCAATATCCCATCCACCCCTGCCCTCTTGTAGTTTAAATCCATTCCCTGTGTCCTGTCAAGGATACAAAGTACAACCCCATCTCTCCCTGGACAGTAGGAACACTTGGAACCTGTTGGACAAGTTGAAACTTAGGCAAATAAGGCTGCTTTTAATTTGTGGGGGAGCAATCCTAGATTGTTGTCAAGAAGATAAATAGGGAAATAATGGGTGGATTAGCAGTGAGAGATGTGACAGGAGGCAGGATGATCTAAGAACTTCCATGTGGATCTAATCAAGGAGGGCATCTCACTTTGAGCTCAGATGAGTCCAGATGCATGAACTCCTCTCTCAGGAACAGAATCCCAAATGGTTTGAGTGGGAATGGGCCTTAAAGCCCATCCCATTCCACCCCCTGCCATGGGCAGGAACACCTTCCACCAGACCAGGTTGCTCAGGGCCCCACAGAATTTGTTCACACACGAGCCAATAATTTGCTCACACACGAGCCCAGAGAGTGATGTTACATTTCCTACAGATTCAAAATTAGCCCTGCAGATGGTTTTCTCAATTTTTCTCACATTCTCCTTGTTGGTTTTGCTATTTCAGTCAAAACACATGTTTTTTCTTTGCTTGCCACTGGTTTATTTTTCTGTCTTCCTCATTTATGAAGCCCATGCTCTCCAAAGTCATCTAGTAACTGCAGATGAGTGACAATTGGGGTGTTTTTATGATTTCCTGTCCTCCCTCAGTGGGAAGGGGTTAAAGTGCACATCTGAGAAGACACACTGAGTGATTGTTGGTGGCAAATCTCAAAACATCAGACAGCACCCACACCTTGCTAAAAAATGAGTGATTTATAGACAGCTTTTGCAGGAGCCTAAGTGTGTCCATGGTGTGTGTGTGTGTGTTGTAACTGGGTGAAAATGGGAAGAAAACCCCCAGGGAGAAATGTGTGTGTTTCTGTGCTTGGCAAGATTGCAGAATTGCCACAAAGTTGGCCCCAGAGTCTGGTGACCTTTGTGCCTCACAGGTTTCTTGTACCCCCCAGGTTCCCTCACGTCGATGTTTGTCAGGCTGCCTTGCGGTGGTGTCGGGGTGAGTACCTCCCTTTAATGTGTAAATAATGTCCTGTTTGTTCTCCCCCCAGCTCCCCTCAGCACCAAAAATTGCTGCTCTGCATTCCAGGGTGGGTAATTGCAGCCAGATGCTGCCCCTGAGCAGGGGCTGCCACGGCCTCACGTGCCTTTCTTCAAAAGCAGCCGCGCCGTTTCGGGGCTGCTCTGGAGAGCCTGAGCCTGAGGGACACTCAGAGGCATGGTCGGGAGGAAAAACCTCATTCCCCAGCCTGGGATGTTCACTGGTGAAGGGGTTGCTGTGTTTGGGAGCAGCCCTTGCATCCCAAAGTGGTTTTTTTCCTGTGGAAAGCAGGACGTGCTCGTGCTGTGGAGCTGTTCCATCCTCAATCTTGGGGCTCCAGAGCAGGTGGGAAACGTGGCCATGAAATAGGACAATATTTGGGAATGTACTTGTTCCTGTGAATAGCAAGTTTGCTGTTTCTCTGGCCTGGAACGAAACAGCATTTGGCATCTTTTATTCTCCAGCTCCAGGATAATCCAGGTGGATTCTCCAGGAGGTGACTAAAATGCCCCTCCATCCCTCATGGAAAAGCTGAGTGTCACTTTTCAGCTGTCAAATTTCCATATAATCAGGCTTTTTGCTGTTGTTTGTTCCCATAAAGCTGAAAAAACCCCAAGCCCCAAATACCTTGTTTTGAAGGTTTTCGTGTTTTCCTTTGAAGCCTGAAAGCTTAAAAGTTTCCCTTTCAAGTCAGACTTTCTGCTCCAGAGTTTCTGTGGAGGGTGACAGGACAGAAAATCGTAGAGAACAGGAAGGAGAAAAGAATGAGAAGAGACAATAAAAGGCATTGTGTTTGAAAATTCACAGTGGTAGTTCTGCTGCATAATTGTAGCTCATGAGGTTGAGTTTTCAAGGTCTGGATTCTGTTATGGAAATGAAACAAAATTGTTTTCTTCCTGAGTCTTTGCAAAATCGCTGCTTTGAAAATTATCCCGTCAGAAAAAAAAAAAAAAAAGAATAATCGTCGTTTATTCGTACCGCCACTCGTGGAGATATTTTATTTTGTATTGTAAATATGCTGCAGTCGCCTAATTCATGGCAAATTTTTGGCCAGAGCTTAAAAGGTTTGGATTTACTCTGCCCTGCAGTCAGGCATGCCATTCAAAGCAAAAAAAATTATCATTTGCAAATGAAGGCTGAATGGTAACAAGTAGAGACAGTGTCTGAGCCCAGCACGGGCCCAGCAGTCTTGCATTAAATCCCAAATCAGGGCAGGAAACGCCTCGGTGCTGGTATTCCTGATATGCTCCCAAGAAAGATGCTGCTTGCTGCTTGGTTGTCTCCACAGACCCTTAATATTGAATATTTGCTGACTCTGGTGCACTGTTTTAGCAATCCTATCAGCAAAACCCGTGCCAGGGCCTGCCCACCCTCCCAGGGAACAATTCCTTCCCAATATCCCACCTCACCCTGCCCTCTCTCAGTGGGAAGCCATTCCCAATTGTTTGCCAGATCTTTTTCAGAGGGCAAACATGATGTCATCAACTCGAAACGAAAGGAAAAGAAAATTCAAAATCAGTAGAATAATGTGGGACAGGTCCTCCTTTGGATTTTTACTGGAGCAGGATAAAGCAGAATGATGGCTGATGACTGGAATTCAGGAGCTGAGGGTGTTGTGTGAAATTACGGGCTGGAAAGCTTTGAAACCAGGCTCTTTTCCTGCAAGCAATCAAGTGTGGCTCTCTTCCTTTGGGGATGTTGTGCAGATGAAAAGGAAGGATGGCTCTGGAGAGGGATGCAGGGCACTTTTGGGGAGAGAAGCCCCTGGAGAACTGTTTTGCCTCGGGATGGAGGATGGAGCTTGGGCAGCCATGAGTTCTCCTCAGCGATGAGTGAAATGAGGGACAGGCAAGAGAGTGAATCATTGAATATCCAGAGCTGAAAGCACCCACAGGGATCATTGACCCAACCCCTGGCCCTGCACAGACACCCCAACAATCCAACCCTGTGCATCTCTGAGAACATCCTGGAGCTCTGGGAGTGAAGCAGCAAGGAAACAGTTCAGAGCAAATCCCTTCATCTCGTAACACCTTTCAGACTATCTCTTTCAATTAAAAACTCAGTCTTGGTGAATTGAAGTCAAGGAGAGAAAGAGTAAATTTGTTCCCAGGTGCTTGGAAACTCTTTTTCCTTGTTGGTTTATCCCAAAAAGCCTTCCCATGGCTGACAAGCTCCTCCCTTCTGCAGCCTTCTGGTCCTAGCAGGAGAGGAAGAAAGAAAGCACAGAAGCTCTGAAATCAACAGGTGTGAGCTCTGAGTGAAACATCACTCATTTATTTCTGCTGATCACTTGGGAATTGTGCTCAGCTTTGTTCCTCTGCAGCTCTCACCCCTGTATCCACGTCCAACTTCCACGCACCACGGCCTTCCCTAGGATAATTAGAGGAAGGTTTTGGGATGTTGGGAAGGATGAAAGTTTGACAAGAAAGTCTCACAGATATGTGTGCTTGGCAGAAAGATTTTTGAATGTAGAATCTGAAGAAGGAATGGAAATGGAAACAAGTTTTGGTATAGGAGAAAAGAATTGCTGAGCCAGTCTTACTGGGTAACCAAGGAGGCAAAGGGTGTGTTAGTTAGAAGGGGTTTTTATGGCTTAGAGCAAAGGATAAACCCACCCCAAACAAGCAGATGTTCTTACCAAGCAGAAAGAGAGCACAGGCAAACAAGGCAGCAAAGTTGCAAGTAGAAAAAAGGTCTCAGAATTTTCCACTGCAAGAAAACTGAAAAACAACTTCTAGCTTAAACTGTAAAGTACTGACTGTTAGTGATTGGAGAACAGTAACATGAATATGGTAATTACAGTAGTTATGATAGGCTATAGATAATAGTTAAGGTATAGATTGGTTCTACTGTATTAAGATGCTCAGCAAAGAAAAGTATGTAATGCATTGTAACCAAAAGAAAAGTATTTAATGCATTGTAATAAAAACCAAAGGGTGTCCAGGGCTGCCTGCAGCTGGAGCTGACAGCCGTAGGCACAGCTCTGTCACCCACAGCCCTGGGCTGCTGTGACATCTTGGATACAATAAACTGCATTTTGGAGAGCTGCCTGGAGTCCTGCATCTCTCATTCAGGCTCTTACTTTGGGAGAAAGGAGTTTAAGCTTGGAAAATCTGCAAGATCATCCCAGCACACTTGCATCCAGATTCTTCAAAACACTCAAAGGCTTGATTTTAGGATAGCTGATAAATTTGGTTTCTTTCCCGTGTAGCGTTTTGCTGCGCACATTCTAAAAATATCTGAAGATCTGCATCATTTTTCTGCATGTGTTCTAAAAACTCCAGAGGTGTTTGTGTGGTTATCTTCTCCAGAGTAGGTGATTCTATTTTGGGTTTTTTCAAGGGCTTTGATTAGAGCATATCAGCAATTGTAACTGTGCAAGCAAAGTAAGTTCTTGCAGAGCAGAGAGCACGGAAAGGACTTCAGTGGAATGGAAATGAGGAGGAACTAATTAGGGAGTCAGAGGAACAGAATGTGAGAATTATTTAATTGAGAGCAGGAGGAGACACGGTGGGGTGTCTTCCTCTGTGAGGGAAGAGCAGAATCCTTCACTTTACAGGGTCTGGAGCTCTGGTACAACCTGTGTCAACCTGTCCTGGTGCTTGATTTCTTACCTGTGGATTTTTTCAGTAGAATTTTATTGTATTTTTATTCAGTAGAATAATTTTAGTGTATTTTTATTCAGTAGGATAATGAAATCTTTTGTGAGGTGCTCATTTAATTCTGAGATAGCTTCACATTAGTGAATAGGAAAGTTTACAGTGTGAGTAGGAGGAACTTACAGTGTGAGTGGGAGCCTCATCATGGATATTAATAAAAAAACCTTGGGTTTTCCTTAAAGGAAGGAAATAATTGTAAGGAAATAGTAATTTTTATTATGAGGAAGGAAAAACTCTCTGGGTTTCATTTTGGACATTCTTCCTGGAATGCTCCTGGTTTCTGCTGGGACCTGGACGTGGCAGTGCTTGAATGGCACTGAAGAATCCTGTATCCTGCCTTTTTTTTATGGGAAAAGCTGGCCCCAGCAGCCATCTGAGGGTCTGTGGGCCCCTTAGGACAGGTGAATCTGGGTATTTTGTATTTCCATTCCTCTGGTGCCTCACAGGGAATGAAGAGACCCCTGAAGTCGCTGTGTCCAGGCAGGAAGGGAAGCTCTTCCCTGCTGGTGTCCTGAGGTACTTTCTTCCAAAGACCAAGGGAAATGGGTTGGGATTGCTGGAAGATGGGTTGGCTGTGCCCAGAGATGGGGTAGCTACACTCCTTGGGGGTCAGATCCAGTGGCAGGAGGCCAGAGATGGACCCTCACAGAGCACCAGTGCCCTGCTCAGTGGGGAGGAACAGCAGCTTGGGCTTCTTCCCACCTCTTTAGGGCCTTTTGGAGACACCTGGTGAGGTCAGGCCCATCCTCTGCATGTGTGCAGTCCTGATCCAGGATTCCTGGAGCTGTCGTGTGTAATTCAGACTTTATCCTGCTGCTGTTCCCATGTTACTGCTCAAATTTACAGGGGTGCAGAGGAGCCCTGAGGCCACAAATAGTCACTGCAGGGCTCTCCCACAATGCAGTGGCATTCCCCAGAGGCTTTTTGGTGTTCTCCAAGTGCTTCATTGCACTTGGAGAACACCAAAATATATCTCTGGGGAATGCCCACTATATCTCCTAGTTTATTGTGGCTTCTAGAGCATTCTTAGGATGGATGCTACCAGAAACCATCCATGGATTCCAGAGCTGGAATCGCTTCCAATGGCAGCTTCACACAGCTGGGAAGGAGGTGGATCAGTCCTCTGTGGGGCCACTTGTGTCTCCTCACTGCTCAGTGAGTCAGGCACAACAAATCATCCCTTTCTTCCCACCTCTGCTTTTTGCCATTGTTTCCATAGATACACTCAGGGCAGAGTAATATGTGAAAAATAGCTGGGGGTCCTTCCCTTCCTGCTGAGGAATGTCCTGTTCATCTGGTGACACAGCCTGGAATAACAGCAGTGGGCATGCCTGCAGGGTGCCTTGCCTTGCCTGTGGCCTGTTTCCACATTTTTTGGGGGGAAATATGGTGATTCTGTGAAATATTTAGCATTGAGGCAAGTCTGTGTGGTCAGCACAGGGTTCTGAATGTCTGTTGTTAAGGTGGGTGAGCTCCTGGCTCCCCAGGGAAGCTGCTGTCACCCCAGGGCACTCTTCTTTTAAATGCCCAGCACTAAACATCCCTCTTTATTGTGGATTTTTTTTTTATTATTTTAAAGAATCATTTAATTATTTGATAAACGTTTTTATTTCATCTTGGATCAGCAGCAGTTAAAGAGAAATGCTGATCCCGTGGTCACAAAGTCACAGAATCACGGAATGGTTTGGGTTGGAAAGGACCTTAAAGACCAATCCAGTCCATCCCCTGCCACAAGCAGGGTCACCTTCCACTGGCCCAGGTTGCTCCAGCCTGGCATTGGACAATTCCAGGCATCCAGGGGCAGTCACAGCTTCTCTGGGCACCCTCTGCCAGGGCCTGCCCACCCTCACAGGGAACAATTCCTTCCCAGTATCTGAAAGAAACCTGTTCCCTTTCAGTTAAATCCATTCCCCTTATCCTGTCCCCCCATGTGAGTGATGTCTTTATAAGACAGGGCTCTCCTGCTGCCTGGCTGCCCTCCTGGCTCCTAACCTGGCTGCTGTGTGTGTCCCCTCAGGTCGACAGTGACACCATTTGGAACGAGGTGCACTCGTCGGGCGCCGCTCGCCTGGCCGTGGGCTGTGTCATCGAGCTGGTGTTCAAAGTGGCCACAGGAGAGCTGAAGGTGAGGGAACAGCCCTCAGCTGTGCTCTGGGCAGGCTCTGCTCAGGGTCTGCTCAGGGCTGGGCCATGCAGCACCTCCAGTACCTTTCCCCCCTCCACGATGAGGAAAAGCATCGTCCACTGCTGCGACCCTGTGAGGAATCCATCAAGAGCAACTCCAGAGTTCCCAAGCAGGATTAAGGCTTTAGGCTGCAACCCCTGTGTGCATCCTTGTCCCTCTGACCTTTTCCTTTCCCTGTTTTTTGTGCGCAGAATGGGTTTGCTGTTGTCCGGCCCCCGGGTCACCACGCAGAGGAGAGCACACCCATGTGAGTATGGGCTTCACTGACTGCAGCCAGGGCTCCTTTGGTGGGGGATCCACAGCTGGCAATTCCAAAGGAATTCTGCTAGGTTGTCACTGTGGAATTTCTGTTTATTGCTAGATGAGATGTGTGGTGTTGAGAGCTCCCCAGGTTCTCTGGAGCAGGGCAAGGTCCTGCTTAGTGCTTTTGGGGAGTTGTTTCCTAGCAGGGATCAGCAGTGGGTTTGGGCAAGTGTGGGACATTCCCTGTTTCCCTAGAGCCTGCTGCTGGAATTCAGCACTTCCAATGGGAAATAGATCTAGTGGAAGGTATCCCTGCCCATGGAACGAGATGAACTTCAAGGTCCCTCCAACACAAGCCTTTCCATGTTGGCAGGGAGGAAAGAAGAGTGAGAGCAGAAGGAACTCCTTCCTTCCATGTTCTGTCTAGGGGATGGATGCAGTGGGACCACGGGAAGCTGTAATTAACACCTCTCTTTTCCTCTTGTCTCCCCTCTCCAGGGGTTTCTGCTATTTTAACTCCGTGGCAATCGCAGCCAAGCTGCTCCAGCAAAGGCTCAACGTGAGCAAAATCCTCATCGTGGACTGGGTGAGTAAATGCCCCTTCTTTCCCTTTGGGAGAGCAGGTGGAAATTATTCTGGGTGGGTTTCTTCTTGCAAGAGCAAGCTCTGTAAGTCAGTGAAAAGCTTCTTGCCTGTTGTCTGCAAGCCAAAATTTGGGGTTTTAATTGAATAAAAGCGTTCTAATCAGAGAAAAAAATTCTTCAAGGGACCAGAATTTTCAAATAAAAAGAAAGGGCTTATTTGGAATTCTGCTTAGGCAATGTATAGATTTTTTTTTTTATAGATTTTATGTGGCTGGGAAGGTATTGGAGTGACTGGGGATCAGCCAAAAGTTTTGGCTCTGTTGCCACAAATAAGCCATGGGTCAAACCCACGAGTTAAAATGCATTTATTTGTCTTTTGGACTTACTGGATGGATGTTTTTTCCCTCAGTTCCCACCTGTTTTCAGGTCAGGGAGGAGCATTTGAAATAGCTGTCCTGTCACAGGCTGTGTTTGTGCATCACACAGCATCTCAGTAGGGGAGCTCTCAAGGGTTGTGTTGTTTAACCTGATCCACCAGATCCAGTTTGTGTCAGTGCTCACCCCACAGATCTGGGGCAACAAACACCCCAGTATCTCCCTCTGCCAAGATTGGTGTGAATCCAGTTCTTTCCATCCAGGTAAATGATCCTCACTTTGATAGGCATTTGGGATTGTGTTTATCCCATGTGTTAAACAAGGAGAGTAATCTCAAACTAGGTGTGCCAAACAGGTTATTCCCACTCCTCATAAACCGCTTCAGCCAGGCTGGAGAAAACAAAGCTCAGCAGCAAGGAAAACCCCTCCAAATCCCGAAGTGATGCCTTTAATCCATGTTTTTAGTGAGGGACTAACCTCCCTGTCCCTGCAGGATGTCCACCACGGGAATGGTACTCAGCAGGCCTTCTACAACGACCCCAACGTCCTCTATATCTCACTCCATCGCTACGACGACGGCAACTTCTTCCCAGGCAGCGGCGCTCCAGATGAGGTGAGCACATGGATCCCAGAGCCCTGGCACTCACAGGGGCTCCTGCCACCTCCAGAGCTCCTCAGGGTTTTGTGTTCCCATCCCAGGACACGCCAGGTCCCTGGGATCCAGCAGCCGCGGGCCCGGTGTCCTGGGAGGAGTCACTGCAGTTGAGCTCTCCAGCCCTTGGGGGACAGCCTGCTCCACAGGAGCCCTCTGCCAGCTGTCCCAGCACTGCCTGTCCTGTGCAGCATTTCTCCTTCCTCAGCAGAAGTTGTTTCTTACATGCTGAAGGAAAAGATTGTCCATGGCTGCACTGCCCACAGTCGGTTTTCCTGGCACAGCCATGGAGCCTGTTCACCTCCCCTTCTCCACCTCTCCTTCTCCACCTCTCCTTCTCCACCTCCCCTTCTCCACCTCTCCTTCTCCACCTCTCCTTCTCCACCTCCCCTTCTCCACCTCTCCTTCTCCACCTCCCCTTCTCCACCTCTCCTTCTCCACCTCTCCTTCTCCACCTCCCCTTCTCCACCTCTCCTTCTCCACTCCTTCTCCACCTCTCTTTCTCCATCTCCCCTTCTCCACCTCCCCTTCTCCACCTCCCCTTCTTCATCTCCCCTTCTCCACCTTTCCTTCTCCACCTCCCCTTCTCCACCTCTCCTTCTCCACTCCTTCTCCACCTCCCCTTCTTTCTCCTGGCCCTGCCCAGGCATTGCTCACCACCACCAAGTCTGCACCTCCACCCCAGATTTGTGGGATTTGGGGGCCAGCCACGATGCTGCTGGAGCAAATCCCCCTTTCCTGGTGGTGTCCTCAGAGCCTGCAGCAGGAGGGCTGGGCCAGTGGAGCTGAGAGCTGAGCTCTGGATGGATCCATCCTTCCTTTCCCTCTGGGCTGGCAGGAAATACGGTCCTTCAGAGGGATTTAGCAATGGGAAATTTTTTGGAACACTTATAGTGCTCCAGGTGACATCTGAAAACTTCTTCCCCTGTCAATTTTACATTTTTTTGCTTGAGAAAACCTCAATGTTTCCATCTCAACCTCTAAAGAAACTTAAATGTGACGTGATGCTGCTGGCTGTTGTAGTGAATGAACAGCAGCCCTTTGTATCAGGCTTAATTCCTGCTTTTTAGCAATCTGCTTTACAAAAGGAGTCATTTTTAGATGTGTCATTTTAGACCAAATAAAAGAAAGGATACAAAACAAGTTTGATTTAAGTCAGTGATGGATAAATAACCCACCATGGGTAGATGAACACCCACCCCTGTGTTTTTCTAGCAAAGATATTTGCACCAGTATGAGGAATAATGTGCAGTAAAAGCCATGCAGTTTTATCCAGCTGTGCAACACATTGATTTTCACTTTTTAATTATTTTCTTTTCATATGCAAAGACCTTCTTGGCAAAAAAAAACCCCAAAAAGCTGGAAAAGCCTGGTTTATTTTTCAGCTTTCCTCTCTCTCAGGTAGTTGCAGGCAGGGCAGATGGGGACATTTGCAGTACAAGCAAGGAGAGAGATGTATTTACATCTCCCACCCACGTGTCCCTCAAGCAGCCAAAATCCCTTCTCTGTGAATCCTGTTTTTCTCCAGCAGAGGGGGAGCTCACTCTGATTAAAATACACTTTTTCCCCCAGTTGCAACTGTAGTGAAATATAAAATATGCTCCTGAATCAAGCTTGAAATGAATTATGGAAAGGTACTACATACAGCACACTCTGCTGCAGAGAAATCGAGAAGGTGCAGTTGATGTTGGGGTGGTTTTTTTTTGAGTGAGCAGCAGTCAAACACCATAAAGATCTGAGCGTGGAGGAGCTTTATTTTCCCTCTTGTTTCAGGGACCAGGGACTAATCAACCTCACTACTGGATCCAGATCCAAATTCGACTGGAAGAAGATCAAAAGAGCAAAGAAGTGTTGCCAGAATTTGCTAATTGAGGGTCCCATTTCCCTTTTGCAGGTTGGCACAGGAGCAGGAGTTGGTTTCAATGTTAACATGGCATTTACTGGGGTCTGGATCCGCCCATGGGAGACACGGAATATTTAACTGCCTTCAGGTACTACTGAGTTTTCCCTCTCACAAATGTGTTTTTCAACTCAGCTGGGTTTCTTTCTCTTTGTGCCACCCTCCCTGATTTTGCTTTTGATAAGCTTTAAAGTTTTGGCATTATTCATGCAAGAGAGGCCCTGGCACAGGGTGCCCAGAGCAGCTGTGGCTGCCCCTGGATCCTTGGCAGTGTCCCATGCCAGGTTGGACATTGGGGCTTGGAGCAACCTGGGACAGTGGAAGGTGTCCCTGCCCATGGCAGGGTTGGCACTGGATGAGCTTTAAGTCTCCTTCCCACCCAAACCATTCCATGATTTTTCTTGGACACTGTCCTGTCCCACCCCCTGGCTCCTCTGTGCCATGGGTCCACCTGGCCTCTCCTTTAACAGTCTGAAGCTTTTCTGTCCTCACACCTCTGGTGGCCTAAATTCATGCAGACACACACTTGCCAGAAGACAGGGAGTGAATTTCTGGGATATCACCTTTGTGGAACAGCATTAAATCTGGGAGCATTATTTTCTGCTCTTCCCTGTTACATCCCATTAGGCTGAGCAAAAAGCACCTTTTCCCCCTCTTCATTCTGCCATCATGAGGCCCTCAGAGAGCACACACAATTTCAAATGACACCAAATCCCTGCCATTTGTGTCACTCCTGGCTCAGGGAGGCAGCACATTGCTCCAGAGGAAGCCTGGCTATCCCAGGATGGATCTCTTTGTTGGCCAGAGCACCTGGAGCTGGGGACATTAAATATTAATTGAGTGTCCAGGCTCCTGGAAAAGGCTCAGGGCTGCACAGTGAGGCCTTTGCCAGCCACCCTTGGGGTCTGCTTGCCTGGACACTGCAGCTTTTTAGGGAACAGCCTTTGGAGTGGGTCACAGCCCTGATTTTGGGGAGTTTTGGGGGAGCTGAGGGATGCTCCTCCCAGAGCCTGCACACCTTCAGTTTAACCATAAGTTAAACGAGAAGCATTTTTTTTCATCCTATGCCAAGTTTGGCCATGATAGTACATTATCAAGTGACCTTTTTAAATCTTAACCAGCTTCTTTGAAAAACATTTTCCCCCCCACCACCCCCCGAATCTTTCTATTGATTTTAATGTAAAATAACGCTTTGAAGTTTGCAATTTATAGTCCCCTGAGAGTTGGAAAGTGAAGGGAATGGGTCATATATCCCATTTTTTCCCCCTTCTTTTCTTGCTTTAGCCCCTTGAGACAATACATGCCTTCAAGGCAGCACCTTGTTATTCCACCCCGTCGAATGCCACGTTGCATTTGCTGGGGATCAAACCGAAGATGAAGAAAAAGATAAGAAAATTGGCCATAATGAACTCCAGAAGCAGGAGGCATTTTCACCATGAACTTGGAAACTCACAGCGGAGAACTGAGCTTTAATTCAAACCAGTCCGAATGCCAAACTGTGAGGCTTTGAAGTCTGGAGAGGAATCAGTGGAAATCCTTTGAGCTAGGCAAAGATACTGATAGACTTTTTCTTTTTTCTTCTTTTTTTTTTTTTTTTCAAGCCTTAACTCTTCATATGCCTTTCTGTTTCTAGGAAAAAAAAAAAAGTCCTTTTTCTGTGTAGAAGGAGAAGATTTAAATAAGCAACGTGCTCCTCATTTTTTGTTGCTGTGTTTCAGGAAAAGCCAGTGTGTGTGAGTTTGAGAAATGAAAATAACTGAGATAATTGTCCTTCTGAAAGAGAGAAATGAGGGAATAAATAAATCCCAGTGAAACCACTCATCCCCACACTGAAAACCTGTTTCAGAGTGGGTTTGCTTCATGCAAGAAAAAGATGGGAAGTCGTATTAGTGATTTTCATTCTCTCTCCAAATATTATTAAATTACTAGTTTTGATGTGCCCAACTCTCCTGACCTCTGGATGGTCCTTAATGCCATCGAGACATATCAGAAGTGAGAAAAAGAGCTAAAAATGAGCTTTCCCCTGCACTTTGTCACTTGTTGCCTTCCTAACCTGGGGCTGAAGTCGCTGCCTGCCCCAGCTCCAGGTTGGGGTGCTGTTTTTGTTGGGGGGTGGAGGTGCTCAGAAGGGATCTGGGGAGTTTTTTGGGAGCCTGGAGCTCCTGCACCCTGTGGTAGCTGTGGCTGTGTCAGAGTCAGCCCCACATCCCGTGTCTGAGCTCCCCCCTGAGCGTGTGGGCAGTCCCAGATTGCAGAGATCAGGCAGAAATGGGGGCAGTTCAATGCAGGGAACAGTGCAGGGAACAATGCAGGGAACAATGCAGGGAACAGTGCAGGGAACAATGCAGGGAACAATGCAGGGCACGTCCTTCCCAAAGTCCTGAACTCCCAGAATGTTCCCGGTGCCTCCGCTGTTGTTCTGTAGTTACAGAAACAAACAAGTTGTAAAATTCAGAGGGGTTTTGTTGGACCAGGATTTGTTGTTCCCTTACATTTTACATCAGCTGAAATCCTGTTGGCCTCTCTCAGTCCTGATCCAGGTGCAAACCCAGCTAAGAGACCTGTAGGAAAAATAGGAAAGCTTTGGCTGGTTCCTGACATGGGAACAGCAATTAGTGACATTAAAAATGTTTATCTGCAGGAGTTTCCCTCTGAATTTACTGCAAGGAAGTTGTCCTGGTGATGCCAGCAGTTGTGTTGTGTCTCAGAATTCCTTCCCCTGTCCCAGTAATTCCACCATAATAATTCCAGCCGTAATTCCACGTCCAGCTTGATTCCACATTTGACTTTATTTAAAACACCTCAGCCAGAAGGAAAAGGCCAGGACTGCGCTTCCCCCTCCTCCTGCTGCCTTCAAAAAGCATTAAACAAGTTCAGAAACCAATTTTAGGGGCATTTGGGTTTTTTCCTCGATCCATAAACCATTTGAGGAGCGAGGAAGAGGAGGAGGGGGAAGAGATGATGCTGTTTTGCCTGGAACGGTGGTTGCTGTATTTTCAATTTCATGCTCTCCCCACGCCGATTTCATCCCCAAATTCCTAATCCCTTTGGACACAGTAAATGGCCATGGAGAAGCAAAGACTGGAACTTTCAGGAAGCTGGTTAGCCTGAGGAGCAGTGGATAATTTTTATTTTATATCTATAGAATATGTAACATGTATAAAACCATATATGCGAATATACACGTGGTATATATGAAATATAAAATATATCAATAGATATATAAATATATGCATAATATAAATATATACACTTAACATATGTAAATTTATACATAGCACATATAAAAATATATATAAAACATAGATGTGGCCAAGAGTGGGAAAAAGTCTCTAAAGAAGTGTTCAGCCTTCTAAGTTTCACCAATTTACTCACTGCAATTGAGCATTTAAAGCCCAAAATAATCCTCTGTAGGATTGTTTCATTTAGCTATCATTTATTAGGCATTTAATTGGGGAATTGGCTAATGCCAGGCTAAAAATTGTTCATTCAGCCTTCTGGAAAATAGATCTAAAATTGCATTTATTTTTTTTTTCCCTCTCTCCCAAGCAATTGCAGAACACAATGGGGAGGCTTTGCTGGTTGCAGCCATCGGTTTGCTCTCATGTAGAGCTGTTCAGCTCAGCTGTAACCAGGCAAATAAAGGATTTCATTTATTTTAAGCAAGCAAAACAAGCTTCTGAAATTAGGGAGATTTCAGTTTCCTTGTTTTTTAAAAAATTCTACGTGGATTGAGTGAATATTCAGTGTTAGGAATATTCATTCCTCAGTGAATAACTTTGCAGCCACCTCAGCCATCCCTTAAAAGACCCAATTCCAGGCAGAACTGCTTATCTCCTAGGTAATAATTCAAATTTCGGGCTTTTTTAGAGTCTCATCAGCAGGGCAAAGACACAGGGTGATTTCCAGTTTAATCCTTGTTTCCCCTGGAGGGTTTGGCTTTACTGGGGTGCATCTGAGTGAAGGGGCTGGTTTTATCTGTGGACAAGGGAAAATTAAAAAGCAAAAAGCTGAAAGAGATGTGTCCAAAACGTTGTCCACAGATGGAATCTGGGAAACTCTCCGGACTTTTGTCAATTTTTTCTTACAATTGAAAACACAGAATGAGGGAGGTCTGGCTTTGACCCTCCTGGATCGAGTTTTACATCCATGGAGAGCATCAGACAGAGTTTGATGTGGCTTTGGGGTGTCACACTGGAATTAGGAGAAAGGCTTTTTCTCTCCCAAAAACTGCCCCTGGCAGGGCTCAGGGTCAGCCCTGGGGCTGTGTGGCTGTGCTGGAGGAGTCACTGTGCCACTGTCACCCACAGTCACCTCCAGCTGAGGGTCACAGCTTGGCAGCACTGGGCACCCCTGCCAGGGTTGGAATGAGGTGCTGCTCAAGGTGTGCTCCATGAGCTGTCCCATGGCTGAGAATCCCCATGGGTCTGAGATCCCACGGCTTGCTCAGTGCTGATGGAGCATCCCCAGCCCTTGGGGCTGCAGCTTGGGGCTGGCTCTGGTGATCCCACACTTCCACTGAGATCCCACAGCGCCCTGACTCGGGGAGGGGGGGAAATAAATCTGCTTCTTTGAGCAGTTTTCCTTGGGTTAGGAATGAAAAAGCTCAGGGAAAATAAACCCTTGGCTGCTGCACTTGCTCTGAAATTGCTGCTTCAGGCCTTGGTGAGGGAGGTGGGTGGTTTCTCCTAAAAATTTCTGTGGGTTCCGCCAAACTGTAAAGTCGCCAGGCAGAGCTGTGCTCTTGTCTTCCTCACAGAATCATCCCCCAAGGACAAAATGGAGAGGGGCAATCACTGAGGGGTTGTCAGAGGAGAAAATTCCAATTCCTTGTTGGGATTTTGTGTGTATTAAGGGAAAATGAAATCCCTTTGTTCTCACAGAGGTCTCTGTGCCTGCACACGGAGATCAGCGATACTGCAGGAGGCTCTGGGGTTGCTGTGGCAAATAGTTGGGGAAAAAACAAAGCTGAGAGGTGTGTGGGGAGGTTTTTTTGGTGTCTGGGTGCCTGTTCCTGCTCTGTGGTGGCAGTGGAGACTGGAGGTGGGTTTGCTCAGTGCCTCGCAGAGGCTGATGCCCCATTCTGCAGAGGGGCACGAGCTCAGCTGGATGTCACAGACTGCTGACTCTGGCAGATGTCTCCTGGCTGTTTAATATCCTTGTGGCAAAAGCTGGGAGCTTTTATGAGTGTTCTGATAGCACTTGAGCCATCTCAGCATGGAACAGCCCCCCTGGGTTCTGTTTTTAGAGCATCACATAAAGACTCGACTCAATAAAGTGTGAGGTGCTCGTGTGTGCCAAGATTTACAGGTCCATGCTTTGGGATGTGGGTGAAATAACCTCAGTTCCTGCTCCAGAAGGTTATCCTGGCTGGTGGCTGTTCCTAGGATGGGGAAATGGGAAAATTACAGGTCAGGTTGCCCTAGGGATACATCCAGAATTCAGTACGTGCAGTTACAATGGAAAAAACATCATTTGGGAAGTGTGTCTTGATGTGGGGATGGGATATTTGCAACCTCCTGTAGGTTTTGAGGAGAAATTGTGGAGTTTGGAGAGAGAGAAGGCAGAGGGAAAAAAGGTCTTTTGGTGAGAAACCACAGGAACAGACCCCTTGTTTCATTTAAATACAACTTCAGCAATCAGTAGGATGGGGATGCTGAACAATTCCATCCATTTTTTAGTGAACAAAACATCAGAGGATGGGGAGCTGGCATTGGGAGAGGTGGATTTGGGTGGGACATTTGCATTCTAAAGCTGCTCTGCCCCGTGGGACACTGCAGCCTTTCGTTGTGGGAAATGAGAAGTGCAGCAAGGGAGGAAGGAATCACTTGGCAAAGCCTAGAGGAGACATTTTGAGGGAGGACTTGCAGATAATGCCTTGGGGTGAGGTTTCCCAGGTAGTTTTGCAGCCTGTGCCTCTTATTTTACCCTTATTCCCCTGTATGTAAATCAGGATGTGATCCCAAATGGGAACCACAAGGGGTGACAGCTCATTTCCCTGCTCAAAACACGAGGTGGAGGAAATCCCAAGGAGTGCAAGGAGTCCTTCCAGCCAGGCTCTCACCCTGTAGGGAAATGGGTGGGCTTTGCTGCCATGGAATCAGGGTTTGGTGAGAGGGCTGAAGCACCCCTGCCCTGCTGAGGAGCCCCCCTGACGTGTGTGCTGTGGATGTTCTGTGTTGCAGGACAGTAGTGATGCCCATTGCCAACGAGTTTGCCCCAGATGTTGTGCTGGTGTCATCTGGTTTCGATGCTGTGGAAGGGCACCCCACACCCCTGGGAGGATATAACCTGTCAGCAAAATGTAAGTGGGGGCTTTACTTCTGCTGCTGTCCTGTGGATTGAAGGACAGCGTTCCCAGATTTTACTTTGTGGGGTCTATTTCAGATCTTTCATTTCAAAGGCAAAACTTCCATCTTTCTTCTTTGAATTTTCGTGGCATTTATTTTTTTATAATGCATATTTTAGCTTGGCTGAAGCCTTAATTTTGTTGTTTTTTTTTTTTGAAATGTTGCATATTTCAACTTTGAAATATTGAATATGTAATGTTGTGTAATTTATTTGTAGTCACATCTCTGCTGAATTAGGGAGTTATGCTGGCATTAATATAAGTTTGCAGAAAAAGGCCATACCAGCTGTAAACACTCTCATTGCTACCAAGAAATCCATTTCTTCCTCCAGGACACTTTATTAAAATTCTGAGCTGAATATTTTTGCTCTGCACCTTTGAATTAATTACAGACACCCACAAACCCTCCTTTTTGCTTTGGGTCTGGGATGTTTTTGGGAGATGCACTGAAATTTCCCCCCCCCTCCAGGTTATGTGGAGTTTACCTGGCACTGTTTCCTTCAAATTTATCCAGAGGACAGTTTTTCTTGCAAAAAGGCTTTTACTATTATTTTTTAAGAGTTTGTTCCAGCCAGGAAAGTTGTTCTCTACAGTGAACTTTAAAACCTCGTAAGGGAGCTGAACCTGTAAACTTTATATAAGAATAAAATGAAATAGGTTTACAAGAGGCAAGTTCCTTGAGATATCCAGAAACACTTTGGAAAGGAAAGGTCTTGTTTACCTGCTGGTTGAATTTGCCATGCTCTGCTCGTCTCACAAAACCAGTTGTGGGCTCGGCAGTGGATGGTTTTCTCTGCCTGTTAATTTGTTAATTTGCAAAGGGGTTCGCTCCAAGGCAGAAAGCAGGCAGTGGGGATGGAGGGTAGAAATTCCCTGGCTTCTCCTTTGTTTGGCTTTTTGATTTTTCAATTTTTTTTTCTTCCTGGAGGGGGAAGGTTGCTTTGAGGACACGTTTTTTAAATCCTCACCGCTTGGTTCTGTTTTGTTTAAAGGGGGCAGAAATGTATTGTGTGTCATCTGATCAAAGTGCCGGGTGCCCCTGGAATTTTTATAGCATATTATGGACGGGAAGAGCTGTCTGCTGAGAACGAGATGTCAAACCTAAATCTCTCTGGGGCACTGCACTGCTGCTATCCCGACCCAAACTGGGCCCGTTCCCCTTCCTCCTCCCTCCCCCAAAGCAGCATCCAGCAGAAATCCACCCCTTCCCCTGCTTCCAAAGGCAATGTTGGCTGCTGGCTTTAATTTGGGGTGCTGAGGGGTGGCAAGGGGAGGATGGTGATGCTCTCAGCCAGGTGGTGCTGCTGGGGGACACAGGGATCCATCCCGGGAAGCCGCAGCTGGAGCCGCGCGTCGAAGCCCAACCTGGCTCGCGTTACGCGCCGAGCCTTTGCAAATCCCCGCTGGGTTTTTAATATGATGTAATTCCTCTCCCTAATTCTTTGATCCTCCGCCAGGAGCCCCATTCCAGCCGCCACCTTTGCCCTTGTGCTGCATTTGCTCTGTTCCCTCCTTGCAGGCTTCGGGTACCTGACGAAGCAGCTGATGGGGCTGGCCGGGGGCCGCGTGGTGCTGGCGCTCGAGGGCGGCCACGACCCTCACGGCCATCTGCGACGCCTCCGAGGCCTGCGTGTCTGCCCTGCTGGGAAACGAGGTACAGGCACCCCCAAACCCGCTCCCCCCTCGGGCTTGGGCGTCTCATCCTCCTGGCTGCCAAGTCTGTGTCACTGTTTGGTGTCCTCCTGACACTCGGTGTTTGCTTTATGCTTCAAAACCACCTGTGCTTTGTAGTCCGTGCAATGAGTGAAACAGCTAAGAATGGTTTTTGGGTTTGTTCTTTCTCCAAATAATTTGCTTTGTGCTCTTTGAAAAACAACTCTTTTAATTAATTTCTGAATTCAGTGTGCAAGTCTTCCCCTTCTCTTTGCTGCCCTCTCTAGTCCTACAAACTGTGCCTTGCTTGACATGGTTTGCAGCTGGATTTTTTCCTATGAGTTACATTTTCTATTTTCTGCACGTTGCTGTGTAGGAAAAGCCTTGGCTGTGTCAGAAAAATTGGTCAGAAAGGTTAGGGGGGTGATTGCAAGATAAGAGCCAGACAGAGAAATACAGCAAGATGTTGGATTCTGAAGAGCTATGGGTATTTTCCCACAGAGAAAATTTTAGGTACTCCATCTTTTCTGCTTTTTCCCCCTCACTTTTAGTGTCAGTGGGATGAAAGAAAGAGCACTACATCTACACATCTTTGAAATCCTTGCAGGGGTGTTGACTCCACCACTGCCCTGGGCAGCCTGACTGAATGCCTGAGCACACTTCCAGTGAAGGAATTTTCCCTAATATTTAACCTAAACCTCCTCTGGTGCAGCTTGAAGCCATATTTGAGGGATTTTGAGTATGGATGCTTTGGGCTGAGGTGCAGCACCAGAGGAGCTCAGCAGTGGGTCTGTCTCCTGTGGGAGCTGATTTCTGGGGAGGGTTGTAGTTCAGTGACCAGCAGGTGTCTGGGAAGATGGAGAGGGAGCTTGGATCTGCATGGAGGTGAGCAGTTTGACCTCCAGCCTGTTGGAGAAGTGCTCTGTCCTAGAGTATCCACACTCAGTGTTAGGTGGGAGGCTGGAGGAGCCAGGCCAGGAGATAAACCAGCTGGGGTTCATCAGAAGCACCTCCTTCCATCATGCAGCATCCTAGCTCCCAGAGAGCATCCTGCTCCTTGTGCTGGGCCACGCAGCTCTGAGAAGGCTCTGGGCACTGGGCATGGCTCCAGCCTGCACTCAGCCCTCGGGACAGCTGAAAACTCAGGAGGCAGCTGCCACACCAGCATGGAAACAGGGGCTTCCAGTGGTGGGGCACTGGCACAGGTTTCATAGAGAAGCTGTGGCTGCCCCTGGGTCCCTGCAAGTGTCCAAGGCCAAGCTGGATGAGGTTTGGAGCAGCCTGGGATAGTGGAAGGTGTCCCTGTCCCAGGCAGGGCTTGGGACAGGATGAGCTCTAAGGTCCTTGTAAGCCAGACCTTCCTGGGATCCTGTGAGGTGTTTATTGCAGCACCCATCTGTTTTAAGTGGTCTCTACAAACAATTCCTCTGGCTCCAGCCACCTTTGGGTGCAGGATGCACTTTGAAAGGGAAGCAGTGGGAATAACATCTGGAGGATGCCATTCCTCCTGCTCAGTGTGCTCCTAGGATCACAGGAGGCTGACTGCAACCACAAGCAGTAAATAAGTGCTTGATCCAAGCCATGGGTGTGTTTGGGAGTGTGAGGCTGTGGGGAGAGCTCAGCACTCAGGAAACCTTGGATGTTGTGAGCTGCATGAGTGATTTCATTGAGCAGAGGAAATATTGATCCTTAAAGATAAAAAACATTGATTATTTTAATCACGGCTACGAGGACACTTAAACACAGACCTGCTCTCACTTGTCTTAGGTGGGCTGTGCAGATAGGGTAATATTCCCTGGCTCAGGCACACATCAGAAAGCAGGAAACACTGGTTTTATCCAGGTCTTTCCTGGAACCTTTTGAAGGCAGGGCAGTCGGGGGGAGCTCTGTGCTGCGGCGCTTTGATGCGGTTTGATCTACAGCGTGTCAGAGGAGCCTGCTGCACACACATGGACAGCCAGCTGTGGCCAGGCCGGGCTGCAGGGAGCTGGGCTGGCTCAGGAGCCAAGCTGGAGCTCCACTGGGGCTGGTGGGAGATGAGGGCAGCAGTGCCAGTCCCCCGAGCACGGCATCCACCGGCCGAGATCAAAACTGCCACGTCGGGGAAGCAGCTCCTTCCCAAACTGCTGGGAAATGAACCCAGAGCTGGGGCTGGGCTGCTGATTGCTGCTCTGGGGAGAGGGTCAGGGCTGGGGGAACGGACCTGCACTGCTGTGGAAATCAAGGGTGGAAAATCAGAGAGAGTCTTTGATACAGTCTGAGAGGGTTTGGGTTGTTCAGCCTGGAGAAGGCTCCAGGGAGAAGTGTTCCAGTGCCTAAAGTGGCTCAGAGAGAGCTGGACAGGAGCTTTAGGCAAGGTTCTGATGGGACAGGAAAAGGAGGAATGGTTTTAATCCATTTTAACCCAGAGGGCAGGGTTAGATGGGATATTGGGCAGGAATTGTTCCCTGGCAGGGTGGGCAGGCCCTGGCACAGGTGCCCAGAGCAGCTGTGGCTGCCCCTGGATCCCTGGCAATGCCCAAGGCCAGGCTGGGCAGGGCTTGGAGCAGCCTGGGATAGTGGAAGGTGTCCCTGCCCATGGCAGGGGTGGAATGAGATGAGCTGTAAGATCCCTCCATCCCCCAGCATTCCATGATTCCATGATTTCCAGGTCTGCTGGTGGCAGTCCTGACCAGTTGGCCACCATTCCTCTCCCATTGCTCTGCAGAGCTGCTCAGTCCATTGTGGGCATCTCCAGCCTCTGCCCTTCAAACAAGAAGGTGATGACAACCAGGTGCCTCATGCCCAGAGGTTTTTTGCTCCCTTTTCCACAGGCTGAGGTTCTTTGTGAGTGTTATTTCAGGAGGAGGAGTGAGCTCTGGAATCAGCAACATGCTTTGTCTCAGTGTCAACCAAGAGGCCTTGGAAAGCTTTTGCTCAAAGACTTGTTCAGGAATTGCTTTTGCCTTCACTTAATGTCATACAGAAGCCAGTTTGGAGCAGAACTATTTTTAGAGTGGGGAATTGATAAAAAGTGCAATCCATAATTACTGAATCTGGAATGCAGCATCCTGTGAAGTACCTATGGAATGGCTACCATGTGCTCAATAAGAGCAGTCTTGGCTGCAGCTTCTCTTGGCTTTGAGCAAAGTTAAACTTTGTCATAGATATTTTAAACTGTTGAACTCTGGCTGTTCTTTGCTGGGGAACATCCCTGATTGGGTTGTTTTCAGCACAGTTAACAGCAGTGGACATCTCTTGTTTTGGACAGCCCACCTTGGAGGTTTGGGATGAATTCATTCATTAGTGGAGAACCTGGGAGGGCAGAGGTGTCTCCTCTTCTTGAGTTTTTTCTAAAGGAAAGCAAATAAATCCTGAAACTTTCCTCCAGCAGTGCTTGTCAGGCCTTTCCCTGGACTGGCACAGGCATGTTCCCACTGCAGAATGACCAGTGGAAAGTGTCCCTGCCATGGCAGGCATGGAGTGGGATGAGCTTTAATGTCCTTTCCCACCAAAACCATTCTGGGATTCAATGGTAACATTCCTTTGGTGTTTCTCTCTCTCCAGCTTGACCCTCTTCCAGAGAAGGTTTTCCAGCAGAGAGCCAATGCTAACGCCGTGCATTCCATGGAGAAAGTCATCGAGATCCACAGTGAGTGCAGCCCCACCGACCCAGCTGGGTCCCTGGGGACACCCCTTGGGCTTCCCCACCATTCTGCCAGCTCCATGCTCCCATTTCCCACTTTACTGCTGCTCGCTGCACCCTGAGCTGGGTTTGTGCAGTGACAAGCTGGTGTTGCTGTGGAAGGGGCCATGCCCATCAGGGCTTTAGCCTTTAGGGGGGATTATAGAATCAGAGCACAGGTTAGGTAGGAAAAGACCTTCAGGAGGATCCAGTCTAGCTGTTAACCCAACAGAAATTAAAAGCTCTAAAATCTCTGTGAAGGACAGACTGTCCTGCCATTAGAGGGTGCTCTTACTTCTTGGAAAGCAATTAAGTATCTCTGAGTAACACAAGTCTTGTTGGGTGTTGTGGCACCCCTTAATTACGCGTAGATAGGCATGGAAGTGGAGCAGGCTCTCAGGCACAGGCTGGGATTCTTGGGATGTCCTGTGGAGGGCCAGGAGCTGGACTCAATGATCTCTCCCAAGGGATGATCCCTTCCAAGGATATTCTATGAGTTTTGCTGGCAGTTGTTGATATTTTAGGTTTATTTAGCTAAGCAGTTTAAAATCATTGCATTGAACCTTGCCTGGAGAGATTCTTGGCAGTTCTTTCCTCTGGAGCCTTCCCAGTGCTCTTCCCCGTGCACAAGGGTGTCAAACTGCCAACGTAAAAAATACTTTGGAGGTTGAAACTTAGACTTGGTGGTCTTGGAGGTCTTTTCCAACCTTAATGGTTCTAAATACATCTTGGACATTTTAGTCTTCAGGGATTTGCCTACTGAAAGTACGTGGCAGTCAGCAGGTGGATCCAGACCGGGACTGCATCCTTCCCTCTCCTGGATTTTTTGGTAGAGAGACATTTCCAGGCACATTTGTCCTTAGGTCTAGAAGTTTCTGAGGTATTTGAAGTGGAAAAAGGAATTCTTTTTTGAGCACCTAAGGCTCTTAAAGTGAGAGTATGGATCAGATGAGCGTTCCTGGGCAGTTCCAAGCCGGCAGCCGGGTTTGGGAAAGCAGGAGAGCTGGAATGGTGCCCTGATGGCCCTGTTGTCACCTCTCCCCAGGCAAGTACTGGCATTCCCTCCAGCGTTTTGCCTCCACGGTGGGATATTCCCTGGTGGAGGCCCAGAAGTGTGAGAACGAGGAGGCAGAGACGGTGACGGCCATGGCATCGCTGTCGGTGGGTGTGAAGCCGGCGGAGAAGAGGTCAGTGGCTTCCCATCACATTATTGCCAGTGTGTGCAGCCAGGAGGAGCGGCCTTGCAGGTTAATCCTCTCCTTTCAGCCGCTGCTGCTGCGCTCCCCACGTCCCCTGTCCTCCGTGGGCTCCCAGAAAACCTTCCAGGAGAGCAGCAGAGCCGTGAGCTCTGTGCGTGCACCCTGTGCCTGAGCCTTCTGCTCCCAGCGTGGCTTTGGACCACACAAAGGAATTTATTTTGCTGGGGAAAATCTTAATGTTGCCCAAGTGAGATTGTCCAAAAACCTTTCTTGGTGGCAAGTTTAATTCAGGTGATCCCAGCTGGCTGGGTGGGAAGGTGATGGGAACATAAGGAGTGAGACTTAGCACCACGAACTGTCCAGCTATGTCATGCCAAACCCTCTTTTCTCTCTCCCCTCCCTGTCCCACCCTGCCTGGCTGCTCAATCCCTCAGACCTGAGGACGAACCCATGGAAGAGGAGCCTCCCCTGTAGCAGCCACCTTCGAGCTGGAGTTCTCCTGTCTGTTCGTCTTCGTCTTGAAGCTCTGCCAAGAAGCTTTCTCTTGTTACTCCTGCGTCCTGTCATGGTTATTTCCCGAACACGGAAGGACGGCCAGGTGTAAAGCAAAGCAAGCGACACAAAAAACAAATCTCTCCGCATCTTTGAGTCTCTTTTTGCTGAAAAAAACCGCTGGTGAAGAGCAGCAAAGGACTGACATGTTGGGCACTCACGTTCCTCTGGTCCTCACCGCGAGCAGAAAGAGGAACGATGCCCGGGAAGTCTTTGGCAGAGTTGCCAAACAAAAAAAAAACAAAAACGAAACGTGAGGATAATAAAGAAATCAAAGATTCAACAACACAAATCAAACAAACCTTAACGTAAAACTGGTGCTTACAAAGTTGATTACCCACAACTGAGCAATCTCCGCTTGAACCACTCAACCCATCGTGTACTTTCATTTCTTGGATATTTGGAAATGGCTCTTGCCTGCCTGTGAGTCACGACAGCTCTTGTCGGAACTGGAACGTTGGGAGATGATGGTGGATTTTTAATGGGGAGGGACAGGGAACGAGGACTCACCTGACACCTAAAGGAAAGGGAAGCAGAAGGGGGGGAATGGTAGCCCAGATGGAGTCGGCTTTATTGTCTCCAAAGCCATCTGAAGATGAGTTTGTGCCTTTTTTTTTAATTGATGGATTTGGTGCAGCTGGATTTTCTGAAGTTTGAGGAACAATGCCTTAAGTAAAAATTAATTAAAAAAACAAAACAAAACAAAACACACATGAAAAAAAAACAAAAAAAAAAAAAAACAAAAAAAAGGAAAAAAAAAAAAGAACACAGCAGTTCCTGAATATTTTTCCTCTGGTTGGGAAAGCCAAGGACTGCCATCAGGAAGGAAGACTTTTTGGCTTGTGCTGGCATGATGGTGGGAAGCAGGCATCAGCTGAACAGAGTGTCTCCAAAAACTGTCGACAAGTTTGGATTTGTTTTGTTTTCTTTCATTGCTGTTTCAGAGAAAAGGAAAAAAGAAAAAAAAATTAAGGTAGTTGCCAAAAAAGTGGCAAATACTGTTGGGTCTTTGAAATTCAACCATTTTTAACAACCAATTTTCAAATGTTTTCTCTCTCTTCTACATTATCTAGTAATTGAACTTACCAATTTGGTTGTTGAAGCATGTATTAGACACAAATGCAGGTTTTAAGACTGGAATGCTTTTTATTAAAAGCAACTAGCATGAGATATTGCTTAAATTGTTAGGTATAAATATATATATGTGTATAATGTATATTCCAAATGTATTCCAAGCTTAGAAACCGGATTCCTATGAATTATTGAGAAAAATATTTATGATGCATTTATAGAAAAAAAGAAAAAAAATATATGTAATAAATGCATACTCTAACAGTAGCCATTGGAAGCTCCCTAGGGACAGATTTGGGAATTGGAACGTCAAAGGTGCTTTTGGAAAAGGATCTAGGTTGAAACTCGAGGACTTGTTAGGCAGCAGGTTGGGAAGTTTTTCAGAAAGCCAACACTTTAGCCACTGGGCAACTACCCTAAACATTTGTATTTTAATTTAAGGTTTTTAGTTGTGATCCTTTTCTAACAAACATGAGAAAAAAAAAGAGTTTTTTATAGCAAAGACGCTGAATTTGCTGTTAATTTTTATATGGATATTTCCCGAAACCCTCCGGAAGCCTTGTTTGTGTGACTCTGACATTTCTTTTCCATTTGGCAGGTTTCCTTTCTGAACGGCAATAGCATCTAAACCTTTCTTCCTCCCTCTTTTCTTGCTTATAATACATGGATTTTCCTTTTTTTTTTCTTTTTTTTTTTTTTTTTTTTTTTTTTTTGTATTTTCTGTATTGTTTTCTCTCCTTTTCCTCAACTCTTTTGTACAGTGAGCAGCTTTCTGCAGGTGTAAGGAACTGTGGGCAGACCAACAGAGTTTGTTTTTTTCTGGGAAAGGGCGTATTTTACCGAGGAGGAGGAGGAGGAGGAGGATGAGGGACGGCGATGGGCTCCTTTGTTGTACCGATTCCGCCAGCTGTATATTTCCTCAGCTCTCTTGTAGTAGCTCTGTAAAGAAAATAAGGAATTTTCTTGCCTGGTAGTGTTCGTGGGCGATGCCTTTGTCGTGCCCGCGGCTCCTGGCGCTGCCTGCCCTCGGGAAGGCTCCTTGGATACTCCGGGACCGCCGGCCTTTTCTCTCTGCCGGACATGCCCACAAACTCCCCACCTCCTCTCTCCCTCCTTTTTCTCCCCTCTTCTTCTTCTTCCTGATGCTGGGAGGGGTTTTGGAGGCTTGTTTTTTTTTTTTTTTGTTTGCCCCCCACCCCGAGGAGGTCAGTGCCTCCCGGGAATGCCGGGTGGGAGAGGCCATGAGCCCTGCCACGGGGTGTCCTCGCCTTCCTCCAGCAGCGTAGGACAGCACATCCCTCTTCCCAGCACAGCTTCTCCTTAACCACCCTTCCTTCTTTTATCCTTTGTTCCCATGGGGACTGGTGGGGTTGCTTCCAGTAACTTCTCTTCTTTCCAGTTCTTGAAGCAGCCGCTTTCGTTCCGTTCAGGACTCGCTGGCGGGAGGAATCGGGAGCGTGACCCCACGCTGGAGGCTTTTGTTTCCTTCCTCGATTTCTAGTGCAGTTTCAGAGCCAGACACTACAGTATTTGAGTTGTGCAAACCCAAGTACAGCCTAAAACCCCAAAAAGCCCCAGTGGCAAGGCCTGTCCTCGGCATATCCTAAAAATCCCCCCGTGCGAGAGCACCACGTGCCTGGGGATGTTGTGGTTTGGGGTTTTCTTCCGTGTGACCACGCTGCTGCTGTGATCTCAGATCCATCCCACTGCCGAACACGGTGACTGACGTGGGGTTTGCTCCCTGTGCCGTGGGCAGTGCCTGTGTTTACACCTCCCTTTGTCTCGTCAGCTCTTCCCCGGAAGGCTTTTGACATTTCTGCTCCCGGTTGTGGCAAAGCTTTTTCCTTCCTTTTTGCTCTCTCGGGAGCCGCCGGCTGACTCTGCTGAGCCGGTTCCTTTGGAAAATCCGGAGGAGCTTGTTGGGGTGCCACCTTCCTTCCTTCCTTCCTTCCTTTCCATCCTTTCCCTCAGCTTTTTGCCGGGATGGGAAGATTTTTCCCGAGAGGTCAGAGCTCGTCTCCTCCAAGCTCCCGGCGATGTGGATTTGTTTGCAGCATCCCCCTTTTCCCTGGGAACGCTCTTCCCTGGGCTGTGACCTTCCCTGGGGATGCTCTTCCCCGGGGATGCTTTCCGGGGCCAGTGCAGGCACGGAGAGGAGGGAGGGAGCCCTCGTTTTGAGGCTCTCCAGGGGGATTTTTCACCTTTTTGAGCCATTAAGCTTCTTCATTTCAGATGACTTTGCCACGGGGCGGCTGTGCCAGCGGGGTGGGAGCCCGGGGTGCTCCCACATCCCGGCACGTGCTGCCCAGGGCATCCTTTGGACCTGCTTGGGAAGAAAAGGAACATCTTTCAATCCTCTTTACAGTGAAGTGAGGCCCAGTTTGCAGTACACAAGTAACCATTGGGGGTTTTTTGGTTGGTTTTTTTTTGTTTGTTTGTTTGGTAGGTTTTTTGTTGGGTTTTTTTTTTTTTTTACTTTCGATACAAAACATTCCTTTTTTTTACTAGTCACGGTCATGTACTCATTCCATTCTTCCTTTTGTAAACTTTTTTGGGCCCATGTTCTTTTACGGGCATTGATATATATAAATATATATATAAATATATATGAATATATTTTTTTAAGTTTCCTACACCTTGAGGTTGCATGGTCTGTAAGGTTGGCATGTCTTTATATTGTATACAGATTTTGCACGCCAAACTTGGCAGCTTTGAAAACGATAACGAGAAAAAGAAAACAAAAACAACAAAAAAAAAAAGAGAGGTGGTTTGGGGTTTCTTTGGGTTGGTTTTTGTTTTGGTTTGGTTTTATATTGGTTTTTATTTTTTTTTTTTTGCTCTCGTGGCATTTGTGGAGACTAAAGGTTGGGATGTTGTTGTCACACACACTCACTCACCCACACAGCTACACACCAAGGAAGGAGAGTGGGAATTCTTTTTTTTTTTTTCTTTTGGAGTCTTACTGAACTTAATAAGAAGAAATTGTGCTTTTTATTGTTAAAAAGAGTAAATAAATAAAAAAAACAAAAAGGACTACTTAAACATTTCTCATTTTAAGAAGAAAAGAAAAAAAAACTAAGACGTTTATCTAGCACTTGTGACTTACCAATAATAGAGTTTATTGTATTTATGTGGAAACAGTGTTTTTAGGGAAACTACGCCGAACACACCAAGTAAACTGCCTGTGTCATTATTATTATTATTATTATTGTTATTATTATTTTCCTTTGGGTTGGTGTTTTTGCTTTGATTTCTCGGCTGGGTGGGGAGGTTGGATGCAACCCTTGTGTCAACACACACAGAGTCGTTCATTCCGAGGAGCCGGACGGACGGACGGACGGACGGATGGATGAGGAGGACTTTAAAGAGTTAACTCTTCAGCACAGCTGCGTTAACTTTTTTAAGAAATTACTTTTACATGATGTATTTTTGCTCGGTTTCACTTTAAGCAGTCGTGTACTGTGCAACACTGTGGTTTAAAAACGAGACTTTACAGCAAAAGGCAAAACGTGTTTCTTCATTGTCGTGAAGTTGGGCTCGTTCTCAGCTCGTCTTCACTTTGTCTTTGATATTGATGATGAAAAAGAAAAAAAAAAGTATCCTATTGAAAGAAAATAAATTAACACTTTTTCTGTGCTCCATAGTGGAGGCGCTATTTTCCAATTTATGAGGATGACAAACTTATATATATAAATATATATATAAAAGTGGGGGCGGGGAGGGGGGCAAGGGGTTGAAACATTATTCACCCGAGAGCTTATTACAGATATGTAGTATCAAAAAGTTGTAACTATATTATATTCTAGTTTATACCTATACATGCTCAGTATGACGTCACCATTGGTAGCAGCTACCGGTTTCCGCTGTAATTTAGACACAATTTCACTCTTCCTGTACGGACCCTCCTTTCAGTGATGGTAGCATTCTTTGTGCTCGGCTTTCCGACGGTCCTTTCTTTTACATTGGTGGAGTTGGAATATTTTTCTCATTCTCCTTTTTTTTTTCTTTCTTTGTTTTTACTTTATTTTTATTTTTCTCTTTTGTTTGGGTTTTTTGTTTGTTTTTGGTTTTTTTCTTTTTTTTTCTTTTTTTTTTTTTTACTGGCCAATGGTGTCTTTCTCTGACAGTACCGACTTCAATTTCAACTTTATTAGGAGTCCAGTATTTTGTACCACATTATGACAACTTGTTATTCTTGTGGTGTAAATAAAAGAAAAAAGTTAATTATAGTACCACCCGGGTTTCTGCTGCTGATCTTCTTTCCTTCCTTTGTTGGGATGGGGCGTTTCATCTGCTGGGTTCTTGATGTGTCATGGAAGGGGGTCTTGGTGCCAGAGCAGTTTTTTGGACAAAATGTACCCATGTCTACGTTGGGGTGTTCATGGAACAGCTCCTGGAGTTTCCCAGTTTCCTTGTGGCTTGACAAGTGCTGCAGAAAACCAATTGAGTTTCCAGGTGAAGCAGCTCCAGCTTTATACCTGTCCCAGCCTTTTTCACGTGTGTTCCCTCTGACTGGCTTCCTGCTTGTCTCTGGAGCCCCCTGAAGCATCCAAAATCCATCTGCTCCATGTGTGTCACCTGGGACTGCCCTGTGCTCACAGGGGAGAAGGCCACACTTCAGTTCTGGGCTCCTTGCAGTGACTCCCTGGAGCAGCAGCAGGTTGGTGCTCCCCGAGGGCTCACAGGGACAACTTGGGGTGCTCCCAATTCCCTCAGCAGTGAAACATCCCCTGCTGCTTCTGCCTGATCCGTGGAATTGTGGAATGGTTTGGGTGGGAGGGATCTGGGAGGTCCCCTCTCATCCCAAACCTGCCATGGGCAGGGACACCTTCCACTGTGCCAGGTGCTCCAAGCCCCAGTGTCCAGCCTGGCCTTGGGCACTGCCAGGGATCCAGGGACAGCCACAGCCAAGGCTTGCCCACCCTGCCAGGGAACAATTCCTAATTCCCAATATCCCATCCATCCCTGCCCTCTGGCAGTGGGAGCCATTCCCTGTGTCCTGTCCCTCCATCCCTTGTCCCCAGTCCCTCTCCAGCTCTCCTGGAGCCCCTTTGTGCCCTGGCAGGGCTCTGAGCTCTCCCTGGAGCCTGTATCTGTGTGCAGAGTCTGGGTGGTGATTGCTTTGGGACCATGATCTGGGGAGGGCACCTGCAGCTCCCAGGAGCTCCTTCCTGGGAGTGAAATCCCACTGCTGTGTGACCCAGCTGAGGCAGAGCCCTTGCTTAGAGGGGTGGGGGCTGTTTCAGACACCACCCCAGCCCCAGTGCCAGGCATCATCTCACCTGCAATGCCCTGAGCTCACCTGCAATGCCCCGAGCTCACCGTGGCACAGGGACAGAAACCTGATGGGAGGGCTGAGCTCAGTGCTGTGGCACCCTCTGCTTTCGCCACGGGAGTTTTTACAGCCAGAAATCTGCAGCTCCCAAAGGAAATGTGCTCGATTCAAAGGAATTGTGCTTCAGTGGGTGTGATCCAGCAGGATTTTGAGGTGCTTCCCTCGTGGCTCCCCTGGTGTGTGCCCGTGGTTGGGTGCCCAGCCTGGCACTGGCACACCCTGCACAGGGCCCTCACTGAGTTCAATTTATTAATTTCACTTGTTTTACTAATATTTTTAAAGGAGGAAGAGGCTGTTTCCAAGTCAAGGCTTTGTGCTTCAGATGCATGCCTGTGGCAGTGGGAGCACTGCAGGGGGAGGAAAAGGCTCCAATATTAAATGTACAACCTGAGCACCCAGGGGGCAGGAGCTCATTCTGTGCCAGCAAAACGTCCTGGATTTATGATGGGATTTGGATCACCTTAATTTCTGGAGCAGAAACTTTCTCCTAGGGCTGGGTTGATCTCTTAGGGAATTCTCTGAAGCTCACTCAGGGACAGGAGAGTTCATTCGTTGTCCCTGCCTGGGTGTGATGTGTTGGTGTGACCTGCAGAGCTGCCCTGGGATGGAGAAAATGCTGGAGAAAAACAGCATGTGGGGTGAAATTCCAGGGGATGTCAAAGGGACTGGGAGTTCCCAGCAGGGAGAGAGGCTGGGGAGGTGTTCCACAGTTTCCCTGGAGGAAAAGAATGTGGTCATTGATGGAAAGGTGCTGTAGCAGGGCCACGTGCAGGAATTCAGGACCTTTCTGTCTGGGCGTGGGAGAAAAGGCTGAATGGAGATGGGCTGAGGCTGGAGAAGGTTCATGGCCAGAGGGACCTGGAGGGGCTGAACCTCTGGAGCTGCCTGGAAAGCCAGGGCTCCTCAGCCAGGCTGTTCACAGAGCAACACAGAATACATTTTAAAAGTGGTGGTAAAAACCCAGCTCCCCAGGCTGTGTTTTCAGGCACAGTCTGCCTTTTTTTCCAGCAGCACAAGCTGGCAAAGCCAGCTCCTGCTGAGGATGGGGAATGTGCTCCATCCCACAGCTGTGCTCGTGCAAGGCTTCAGCAGGAACAGAACAAATCCCAACCTCACTGAGGGAAAGGAATCCTGGCTGGGGGACACAGAGAGGGGCCGGGTGTCTTCTGGGTGCCCACGAGGGAAAAGCAAACCTCTGCCCATGTCCACAGCAAATTAAATGGTTCAGTAGCAGAAGGAAACGTTTGGGGTTGAAACAAAACCACCCCAAAGTCTCACTGCTGCACAGCAGAAGTGGGGAAAACATTTCCTGTGTAGATTGGATCACACAGCCAGAGCATCAGTGTGCACTAGCCACAGACAGGTGCCCTTTATCTGATTTATTACAGGCCCTTTTGAGTCCTTTCCATCTATTTCTTTATTAATTCATTCCCCTGCCCCATGGAGGGAAGGTTTGGAATCAGAGAATCACAGAAAGGGACTTGAAAGGACCATCTTGTTCCAGCCCCCTGCCATGGCCAGTGACTCCAAATTCACTGCAATTAAAGGAAAAAGAAAAAAAAGGGTTTTACTGTATTTAGAAGGATGAGGGTGCAGTCAGAATTGTGCATTTGTGCTCTACCAAGGCACAATTATCCAATGGTCAACAGCTTCAGAGTGCCTGCAGGAACAAGAGACCTCCACATGAGCTTCCCATTAAACCAGGAAGGGAATGAGGAGCAATTCCTGGGCTTTAAAGGCGATTAAAGAGTCCTTGAGCAAGTTTTCAGGATTTCACTCTTCAATTACACGTTTGAGTTTGAAAGGGGGGAAAAAATAGAAAAAACTAGAAAAAAAACTAGAAAAAAATAGAAAAAAATAGAAAAACTAAAAATCCCTCCTTCCCCACCAGCAGAGAGCAATTCCTGCAATCCCCCCAGTCCCCGTGGATAATGCAGCCAGCACGGGATTAGCAGCCGCCTTTGAGCTGGCTGGGCTCAGCCGCTGGGGAGTGCTGGGAATTCCTGGAGCCACTTTATCCTGGAGCTGGTTTATCCTGGAGCTGGTTTTTCCTGGAGCTGCTTTATCCTGGAGCTGCTTTATCCTGGAGCTGGTTTATCCAGGAAGAGCTGGTTTATTCTGGAGCCGGTTTATCTGGAGCTGGTTTATCCTGGAGCCGGTTTATCTGGAGCTGGTTTATCCTGGAGCTGCTTTATCCTGGAGCCGGTTTATCTGAAGCCAGTTTATCCTGGATCCTGTTTATACAGGAGCCGGTTTACCCAGGAAGATCTGGGTGATCCAGGAGGAGCCGCTTTATCTGGGAGCCCATTTATCCTGGAGCTGGTTTATCTGGAGCCGGTTTATCCTGGAGCCGGTTTATCCTGGAGCTGGTTTATCCAGGTGGAGTCGATTTATCCAGGAAGAGCTGATTTATCCTGGAGCTGATTTATCTAGAGCTGGTTTATCCTGGAGCCAATTTATCCTGGATCCTATTTATCCTGGAGCTGATTTATCCAGGAGCTGATTTATCCCAGAGCCGGTTTATCCTGGAGCTGGTTTATCTGGAGCCAGTTTATCTGGATCCGGTTTATCCTGAATCCGATTTATCCTGGAGCCGGTTTATCTGGAGCTGGTTTATCCTGGAGCCAGTTTATCTGGATCTGGTTTATCGTGAATCCGATTTATCCAGGAGCCAGTTTATCCTGGATCCGGTTTATCCTGGATCCCATTTATCCTGTAGCCAGTTTATCTGGAGCCAGTTTATCCTGGAGCCGGTTTATCTGGAGCCGGTTTATCCTGAATCCGATTTATCCTGGAGCCAGTTTATCTGGAGCCAGTTTATCCTGGATCCCATTTATCCAGGAGCCGGTTTACACAGGAAGAGCTGGGTGATCCAGGAGGAGCTGGTTTATCCTAGAGCCAGTTTATCCTGGAGCTGCTTTATCCTGGAGCTGGTTTATCCTGGATCCCGTTTATCCAGGAGCCGGGTTACCCGGGAAGAGCTGGGTTATCCAGGAGGAGCTGGTTTATCTGGGAGCCCATTTATCCTGGAGCCCATTTATCCTGGAGCCAGTTTATCCCAGAGCCAGTTTATCCCAGAGCCGGTTTATCCTGGAGCTGGTTTATCTGGAGCCAGTTTATCTGGAGCCGGTTTATCCAGGATACCATTTATCCCGTAGCCAGTTTATCCTGGAGCCGGTTTATCTGGAGCCGGTTTATCTGGAGCTGGTTTATCCTGGAGCCGGTTTATCTGGAGCCGGATTATCCTGGAGCCGGTTTATCTGGAGCCGGTTTATCCTGGAGCCGGTTTATCTGGAAGTTATCCTGGAGGAGGTCCCGGCGCTGCTGAGGGTCCCCAGCCCTGGCAGTGCGGCCTCGGGGCTGCTCCCAAACCCTCCCATGCTGGGCTCCAGCAGGAGGAAAACCGGGACCAAAAGGGATGAAATCCTTTGGGCTCTGGGAAAGGGGGAGAGAGCTCTCTGCAAGGGAGGGAGCCTGGAGCAGAGACGGGGAAAAACCTCATGGGAGCATCCCGAGCCCGTCCTGAGCCCATCCCAAACCCATCCCGATCCCATCTCGAGCTCATCCCAAACCCATCCTGAGCCCATCCCGAGCCCATCTCGAGCTCATCCCAAACCCATCCCGAGCCCATCCTGAACCCATCCTAAACCCTGCCAGGGCTGGGGAGTATTGCATTTGTGGGGACCCCCGTGGCAGGCAGGAATGATGAATCTGACTCCATGTTCTCAGCAGGCTAATTTATTACTTTATGATACTGTATTTTATTAAAGAATGCTATACTCTACTAAAGAATACAGCAAGGACACTTACTGAATGCTGAAAATATAATCATGAAAACTCCTGACTCTTTCCAGAGTCTCTTTTCCAGAGTCTCAACCCTGATTGGCCAAAGAGAGAAAACAACTCACAGCAGAATCCAATGGAACAATCACCTGTGGGTAAACAATCTCCAAACACATTCCACATGAGCACAAAGCAGGAGAAGCAAATGAGATAAGAATTGTTTTCCTTTTTCTCTGAGGCTCCTCAGCTTCCCAGGAGGAAAATCCCAGGCAAAGGGATTTTCCAGAGAATGTGAATGTGACAGGGGAGCACCAGGCCAGCCAAGGGAGCAGCAGCTGCACCCCCCTTCCAGCAGTTTTTAGGGAATATCTGCAGCCAGGTGCCCAATCCACTCTGGGGGATGCAGAGAAGGAGGAGGTGGACGAGACGAGGAGGAGGAGGAGGACGAGGAGGACGAGGATGACGATGACCCTGACTCTCTGGGATGCTTCCCCTCCTTTCAGGGCACAGGGAATGCCCAGCCTCTGGCTGCTGGAGCAGCTCCATGCAGGGATAACAAAGTGCCCTGGCCAGGCTCATCTGCTGGGCTGTGCCAGACCCTGGGAGTGCTGAAAGTGGGACTGGGACTGAGTTATCCCACAGAGGATAATTCCTCTGTCATCCAAAGCCTTCTCATATCTGACCTCTCTCCCCCTTATCTGCCGTGGGAAATTCGATTTGCGCTGTTATTCCAAAACAATTCCCCTCCTCTCCCTTTGTGAGCAGAGAGAGGCAGGGCTGAGGGCTTGAGGGTCCAGGGCTGCTCCCAGCCCTGCTTGGAGAGGCCTGGAGGGAGATGGAGGGAAGAGGAATCCAGGCAGGGAAGCGTCTGCAGATCCCACCAGGGCTGGAATCCGCTCTGGGAAGCAGCTGGATCAGGCTCTCCTTCCCAAGGATGCTGGCTCAGGTTGAGGAATGTCCCAAAGGGATTGAGGGAGTGGGGTACCACCCTGAGCAGGGCTGCTGCTGCTTATGACGTTATAATTTCAAGAGCTGCTCAACTGCTGCTTTGTCCCAAAGCCCTTCAGCTCCAGTGGGATCCAGCTGGATCAGGTTCTCCTTCCCAAGGATGCTGGCTCACCTGCCCGTGCTCAGCCAGCCCTTCCTGGTGCAGAGCCACGCTGGAATTCTGTCTGGAAGCAGGGAAGTGGCACAGAACCACAGAGCTTGGCAGGTCCCAACCTGCCCTCAGTGAGAAAACTCAGTGCCTTGGGTTTATCATGGAATCACTGTGGCTGGAAAAGCCCTCTCAGAGCACGGAGTCCAACCATCCCCCAGCACCGCCAATCCCACTGAGCCCTGTCCCCAGGTGCCACATCCACAGGGCTTCTAAATCCCTCCAGGAATCCTCCACCACTGCCCTGGGCAGCTGTGCCAAGGCCTGGCCTCCCTTTCAGGGGAGAAATTTTCCCAAATATCCAACCTCAGCCTTCCCTGAGGGACAGAAGGGAATCCCATTCTGGGATTCTCTGGTCCTCCTGAGCAGAACTGAACCATGTGGACAACCTGCAGAAGGATTAAAGGTTCTTCTGGAGACTTCCAGGTGAGTTTTTGCTCTTCCCCCTTGTCCTACTGTAGGACAGATTTCTTCTCCTCCCTTGCCCTGCCTGAAAGAGTTTTTTGCCTGTGTCATCCTCAGCTTTGGGACTTTGGGGAGCTGAGGATTCACAGCAGAGCAACTTCCAAGGTGAGGAAATGAGAACTCACAGCAAAAACGCTCTGAAAAAGGCATTGGCTGGCTGCTCAGGAGCAGCTCCCAGAGCAACATCCCCCTAAAGGAACTTAAAAATAATCTTCCAGTTTTGCTTTGGGTTGGGTGTTGGGCTTTTTCCCCCTCCTTGGGCACAGTTAAATCCTTGAGCTGAAAGGAACACGTTGTATTTCGGCTGCGAAAGTCCAGTGGGATGGGAAGGGACGCCCTGGCTGCCACCAAACCCATCTGAGCAGCATCACCCTCGTCCTGCTGGCTGCTTGGGCAGAGCCAATTTGAGGCTCAAGGGCTTTCCCAACTTTTAGCTGGATTTTCTTCCTTTCCAGACAACTTGGATTTCGCTTGGAACCTGTCTGGCAGCCTTTGGCTTCCTGCCTGCTTGGAGCCAGGGCCTGTGGAGATTAATGACATGGAAAATGAGGAATGCTGGCCGTAAAACTCTGAAACTGTGGGAAAAAGGCAGCTCAGAGAGGCAGCCTCTGGTGAGAAGGTGTGTGGCTGCCTCGGGGGTGGCGTTTGGGAAGGCAAAGGCTCTGGCAGGATTATTTTCCCAATCCCTGCAAGTGCCCAAGGCCAAGCTGGATGGGGCTTGGAGCAGCCTGGGATAGTGGAAGGTGTCCCTGCCCATGGCAGGGGTGGGATGAGATGAGCTTTAAGGTCCTTTCCAACCCAACCCATCCTGGGATTCTGAGCTCTTAAAGAAAAGTTACCTCACAGAGGGGCTGGAGTGCCTCGAGTACAACAAATCCCTCCTTTCCCCTGCTGATGGAAAGGTGGAAATCCCCTGGGCCAGGGGTGCCTCCCTCCAGCAGGCAGGGGTGGTTCATTCCCAGCAGGGGAGAGGAACCACAAAAGGTGAGGATTACACCCAAATTTTCCACTGGAGCTGCATGGGACACCCCCAGGGTGTGCATGGGCTTCTCCTCCTCCTGCAACCTGACTGCATTCCGCGCAGAACGGGAATTCTCAGCTATGCAATGGGGTGGGCCATGCATGGAAAGGAGCCAGGAAACCCCAAACCAGTGGGGGTGGGCTGCTCCTCAGCAATCCGTGCCTGGAATTGGCATCCCAAAGCCTCCAGGCAGCAGAGGCAGTGCCAGCACCCCCTGAACTCCTGCCAAACAAGAGCAGCCACGCCAGGAGCTTTTATTGACTACAAAACTCACCTGGAAACATTTCAATCCTTACAAAACTCACCTGGAAACACCCTTGAGGCTTTGCTGTCCTCAGAGAAGGGGCCTGGGGAGCTCTGGCTGGAGCAGGGAAGCTTGGGAAGGAGGATTTGGGGATTTGGGGTGGCTGCAGCAAGGCTGGGGGAGCTCCGCAGGGATTTGGGATGCTGGGCCATGTCCCTCTCTGACCATGACCCTGTGCAGGTGTGGGAGGAGGGATGGGGCTGTTTGAAGTCCCAGCCACCCAGCTCCCCTTTCCAGGCCTTGATCCCAAAGCTGAGCTTGATCCAATCAGCATTTCCTGGCTGGAGGTGGGGTGAGGGCAGGCCCAGTGCTGCTGTGGCACCCCCAGAGAGCAGCACCCCAGCCCTGGAGGGGATGGATGTGGGGTTTGGCCCTTGGAACGTTTCCTTTAGCCCAGACTCAACCAACAGAACAAAGCCTGGTGGGTGGGAGAGATGAGGGTGAGCGAGTCTTTGGATGGGGAAAGGTGGAAATCACCTGGAAAGAAGAAATATATATACTTATACATACATATATATATATGTATATTTTATATGCATAAATATATATAAAATCTGACCCGGGCCTGAACTTTTCTGGCAGGGAAGTGAAATTCATGAGGAAATACAGCCCAGGCTGCAATTCCTCATTATATCAGTGGGAGCCACGTTAGCGGGGCCAGTAAATCTGCCAGATGGCAACGGGGGGATTAGGTGGGCAGGGAAGGTGGGACCCTCAGGAGGGTGCTGGGCCTGCCCTCCCCCGGCCCTGAGCACCCCTTCCATCTTCATTAAGGAATGTTAATCACCCCGGCTCCCAGAAAGCTCCCAGGGGTTTGTTTACAATAAAATCTTTATGGCGCTCAGGGGTTTGGAGGTTTTTTTCCCTTTCCCCGTTGCATGGGAAGGGTTGGGAGGGGTGGCAGCTCCAGGCAGCTGTGGCTGCCCCTGGATCCCGGGCAAGTGTCCCAGGACAGGCTGGATGGGGAACTGGGGCAGTGGGAGGCGTCCCTGCCCCTTTTCCAGAGACGTTCAGGGGTTTGCTGCCCTTGAGGAGCAGGATGAGCAGGGGATGGGCTCAGGGGGTACCTGGAAAAAGGAACCAGCAGCAGGCACAGTCCCCAAAATCTGCTCTGCTGGGGTAACCAGCCCCAGGCTGCCAGGTTGGGCTCAGCCCCAGCTGGGTGCTGCTGCCCCCACGCCCTGCAGAGCCCCTGACACATCCATTAAAAGCCTTTTCAACCAGCAGAGCTGAAGAAAAAAAATTTTAAAAATTATAAAAATTAAAAATCAAGTGACTGGCAGAGAACAGAGCTGGCTCCCTCCTCATCTGGCTCTGTTTGTTTTCCAGAGACACCAAGGTCATCCTGGAAAAACCATGGTCTTGAATGGATGCATGGATGGATGGACACAAGCAAAATATTGATCTGTTCCCTGCAGAAGAATATATCCCTGAGAGAAGCCCCCACGTTTCCCATTTCCACAAAAATACCAAATGGATGGGATAACCCTGCCTCCCCACCACATTCCTGCAAGGGGAACTGTTAAATTTGGTTTATATCTTAATATTGTAGTTCTTTAATAATGGCCTCGCTGTGGGCTGGGAAGTCAGGGCAGTAAAATGTAAAATAATGTAAAATGTAAAATAATGTAAAATGTAACACGTAAAATAATGTAAAATGCAAAATGTAAAATGCAAAACGTAAAAATGTAAAATGTAAAATAATGTAAAATGTAAAATAATGTAAAATGTAACATGTAAAATAATGTAAAATGCAAAATGTAAAATGCAAAACGTAAAATGTAAAATGTAAAATGCAAAACGTAAAATGTAAAATGTAAAACGTAAAACGTAAAACGTAAAATGTAAAATGTAAAATGTAAAACATAAAATATAAAATGTAAAATGTAGGTTTTCCCAATGGCAAAAGGAGAAATATTCCTGGTGCCCCAGGATGCCTGGCACTAAATTCCCTGTGCATAATGTACATCTCCACCATCCCCAGCATCTCCTGGGGACTTGTGCTTGGGCTGCCTTGGACACACTGAGGCACACACTGAATTACTTGGAGAGCAGAAATAAAAAGCACCTCAAAGACTTCCAAACTGAAGAGGAAAAAAAAAAATGTTCAGCCTTTTCTCCGTGGAAAATGGAGATGGAAATTTGCTGTGATCAGCACAAGCCTTTTACTGAGGGTTCATTTGAACCCTTTTATTGAATTATTTCTGTGGTGCCAACAGGACAAGGAGCCCAAGCTCTGCCTGAGGGAGCGCATTGGGCAAAACCTCAATTGGTGAATCCCGCGGTCAGAGGAGCTCTTGGGTGACCCTGTGGCTTTGTGTCCCCTCTGATGAGGGACCACGGAGACCCTGAGGAAGCCAGGAGTGACCCCAGCGAGCTCTGTGGTGCCTGTGCCACTGGACATCACTGGGAAAAGGTGAGCTGGGGGACTGGGAAAGCTGCAGATGGCCTCTGCCAGCTCCTGGTGAAGGAGATGGAGATGGCCTCTGCCAGCTCCTGATGAAGGAGATGGAGATGGCCTCTGCCAGCTCCTGGTGAAGGAGATGGAGATGGCCTTTCCCAGCTCCTTTCCCTGCTCTGGGAAAGGCCCATCCTCTCCTGGGCCCGTGGTGCTTTCCTCTTGCCTGAAGGACCTGGACAGCAATTTCCACACCCCACTCCGTGGCTCCTCCGTGCTGAAGGTTGCTCCAGCATCCTGCTGGCGCCCTGGGGTGATGGGGAAAACCTCCTCACGTGGGGGGATGCTGTGAATTTTGGGTGTGGTGGGCACCCAGAGCTAGGGAACCTCCCAGTCCAGCGGGGTTGTGCTATCCAGGAGGACACAGCCATCTCCTGAACTCGTTACCTTCCACTCCCCTCTAGTGGTTACGGAGCCCGTGGGAGGCTGGGGGAGCTGGGTGTGCAGGGAAGTGGCTTTTTGTTCATCGTGGGTGCCATCTGAAGGGCACAGAGGGGCTCCTGCTCAGGGCCAGAGAGATGTGAGCCTGTGTGACACAGCCCAGGCTGAGCCAGGGTGGTGGAGGCAGGGGTCACACCCTGCACCTTCCTTTCTTTAAAAAAAAAATAGAAAAAAAAATTAAAAATAGAAATAAATTTTTAAAAAAATTAAAAACCCTAATTCTCTTCTCTCCTTAAAGAGAGAAAGTAGAAAAATGTAGCTGCAATTGGCTCCAGGGCATGAGCCCTGCTGTCCCCAGCTCTGTCCCCAGCCCGTGACATCCTCGGGGTCGCTTTGGTTCCTGGGCTGAGCCAACTCCAGCGTGGGGCCACGAGCCTGCAGAAGGAAGATGTTGTTAATCTGATGCTCTGGCCTCAGGTCCTGGTGCTGTCTACCAGGAACTCATCTTCAACTACCCAGAGAGTGGAAAATGAGAGGATGAGAGCGGGATGAGATGGGATAATAAACATCAGGCAAGGAAGGACCCCCCTCAGTCTCTCTGCTGTCACCCCAAGAGGTTCTCCTGGAGCTGATCCTGGCTGAGCAAACACCTCTGTGCTTGTGTCTCTTCCTCCAGAGCATCCCCCTGAGCCAAGGCTCACCTGAGACTCCACACTGGGCTTCTGGCTTTGTTTCCCCTCCATGATCCAGCAGACCTTGATCTGAGGCACCCCAGAGCTGGGGGGCTCCATCCCAGACCCTTCAGCTGGTTCAGGTGGTGGTGGAGGGACACAGAGTGCTCCTGCTCCAATCTTCCACCAGCTGGCAGCAGCTTTTTGGGTGCATTGCCACGGGCATCTCTGCTGGGATGGCAGATCCTGCCTCCAGGGCTGGGAGAAGAGCTGTCCTGCCTGCACAAGGAGCCGTGGAGAGGCGCCCACAGCTGTCACCCCCATCCTCCCCATCCTCCTTGGGGACATCTCCAGCCAGCCCTCCTGGGGACCACCCCCATCCGAGGCCACCTCCCTGCCACCACCTTTATCCCAGCACGGGTCTGAGCGTCCAGGGACCTTCATTTTCGCTTGAGAACCGAGATTCCTCTTTTTCCTCTTTTTTTAAATTTTCTTTTTCCCCCTTTGGAAGTTGGGAAGTTTCCAGCATGAGTCACTGCCCGCCTCCCCTCCGTAATTATCGCGCTGGGAGTTGCAGGATGCCTTTGGGGTGGGCTCCTAGAATTAATCAAAGCATCTTCCACATTTCATCCGGCCAAATCCCTCCTGACTGGCACAGCCCTGTCCCAGCGCCTTCTCCCTTTGCCCTTTCCTCCTATTAATTTTTTTTTTTTTTTATTCTTGCTCTCTTTTATCCTTCCCTCTTAGCGGCATTTCCCACAAATTACTCGTAGCCTCTTTTCCCCTTCTCGGGGAGGTTTGTTTGTTTTGTGCTTGCAGCCCTTTTCCTGGTGTCCATCATTGTGTCGCTGCGGTCGGGAAGTTTGGGCTTTGTTTTGTTTGCTTCACAGGCTTTTGACATGTTAAATAACAAGGGATGGTTTCACCATCTGACAGTAGGAAATAAAAACCACCCCGGTGACCCCACCCCACCGCTGCTTTCAACTCCCCATTAAAGCCTCTGTGGTTTTAATTGCTTTCAGGATTAAACAAACATTTTAAGGATCAAAAAAAAAAAAAAAAAAAAAAAAAAGTGATTTTGAGTATTTTTCCCCCTCTCTGTTGGTCACCTCGTTCTGTGGGTGGAAGAGCTCTGGTTGCTTTGCTGATGGGAGCTCCATGAATCCCAAATTATTTGGGTTGGAAGGGACCTCACAGCTCAGCTCAGGTGGGCAGGGACACCTTCCACTGGTCCAGGTTGCTCCAATCCTCATCCAGCCTGGCCTTGAGCTCTTCCAGGGATGGGGCAGGAGAGAGGGAATGAGACAGATCTGACGGGGCAGGTTCACCAAATAAATTTGTTTGACCGTTGCCTTGCTGAGCTAAAAGCTTTAGGTTTAATTCCCATGAAATCCAGCATTGCCTTTCCTCTGGAATCTGCATTTGAGGGCAGTGCTGCTGAGATAAAAGGCACACTGCAGAAAAGGCTGGATTTGGGGATTTAGCAGCGCAGGTAGGAATGCTGGAAGCTTGGAGGGGGCTGGTTGTCATCTGGTATTTTTCCTTGTGATGATGAAATGTGTCTTTCCTGGAAGCAGAGCACAGATCCCGTGTCTTTTGATAGCTGTGGTATCTTGAATTCCTCCTGGATGACTGGCAAGGTCTTAAAGACAAACCTGAGGGTCGGAATTTTGTGTTCCCTCTTCGTTTATCCAGCTCTGTTTCCAGTTCTCAGGGTGTACTTGGATACACAAGCCTTGACTTTCCTAGCAGCAAAGCTCCAAAAACTTGAAATAAGGACTTGGGGTGAAAAATGAAATGATGGAAAAATGATGAAATGATGGTTCTGGCAAACCAAAACTGAAAAAAGAGAAGAAAAGGAGAGAAAGAAGAGACATTCTTTGTAAAGAGGTATTTCAGTCAGCCTGAAGTTAAATATTCCACTTGAACAGTGGTTTATATTGTAAAATTTCTTTTTAAATCAGAATTTTCACTTAGAGGCACTTCAAATATGCCTTCTTAGTTTTTCTTCCTGATTTTGCTGTCGTTAAACACTCCATGAAGTTTCTGCAGTCGTTGTGATTTTAAAATCATGCTTTCAAGAAAGCATCACCCACCTCTTCTTGCCCCAGGCTTTTCACATCTTCCCAAATCCCCATGCAGCCTTCACCAAATAATGAGCTGCTCCCTGCAATCCAGGAGTTGCACATCTGCAAACCAAATTTCACCTGCAGGTGACTAAAGCCAAGGACAGAATCAGAGAGCCAGGAGTTAATGAAGATGATTTTTGGCACCAGTTTGGGCAAACCTCTCTGTCCAGCAGCCTGCAACATGTGCTCAGACAGAAGTGTACACCTAAATCCTCTCTGGCACGTGCTGGAAGCACCCTGCTGAGTTGAGGCCTTGAGTTTTAGCCTCCTAAAAAGTCTTGGCAAGCCATGAAATGTGCTTAAAGGCCAGAAATGGAAACACATCCTCGCTGGCAATAACTCTCGGTTCTGAGGGATGTTCTTTCTATAGGTCAAAGACAGATGGGAAAAATTCCTGCATTTCCCAAATAACAATGGGAAGGAACCATTTCATCTGAAACAGCACCGTGGGGCTGGGTCCTTCATGGATTTTGGATGCAGGTGCTGCTAAATCTGGCCGGGATGGGGCAGCAGCTCGCTGGGAATGCCCTGATGTGCTGGAGATGCTCTGATGGATCACTGGAGATCCAGGAGATCCCTGCAGGTGCTCCAGCCCTGTGACAGCCAGCACAGAGCCACTGAGGGCTGGTGGCTGAGCCCTGGCCACCTGGTGCATCCTTTGTGCCCTTTCCAGAGCCATCCTGGCAGAGCCAGCAGGACTCTGAGGGAAAATCGCTCTGCCAAGTGCTCTGCAAACACCTTGGCAGGGGGAATTTGCTGGGGGGAGCCAAAAACGTGACAGGGCTGGATAAGTGGGAGGTGCAGGGGTGGAAGGGAGGCAGGGCAGGGCCTGGACAGGGCTCTCAGGGAATCCCTACCCTCCCTGAGGCTCCAAGCTCATCCCCACATCCATGTGTCCCAAGGAGCCGGGGCAGGTTGCTCTCCATCACAGCCCATGGGGTTTGGGAAGGAGCTCACTGCAGCTCAGTGCTCCACTCTGCAGGATAATGGGAACATCCCGGCCAGCAGGACTTGGTGTGGGATTTTGACCACCCAAAGGAAACCCCAGGCTCCTGATCTGTTCTCCTCCCTGCTTGTCATTTGGCTGAGCTTCAGCTCCAGGCTGTAAAAAGCAGTGGAAAAATGACAAGAAGGAGCCTGGACGCACATCCACTGTGTCAGCTGACCCCAGAGTGGCAGGGCCCTGTGGACCCTTTATTTTTATCCTGGGCTGGGATTGCTCCTCGGTTTTGCAAGAGTTGGAGGCTGGGGACTCTGTGACTTCCAGGACAGGATGCGAGCCCAGAGTGCAGAACACACCCTCTGCCAGGGGCCAAAATCCACAGCCTGATGCTCCTCCAGGCCCAGGAGCGCGTTTGTGCTGGTTCACCAGACAGTCCTGGAGATCCTGGAGGGGATGACACAGGCAGGGCTTGTGCTCCAGCCCTGTTTCCAGCAGGAAAGCACAGTAAGGTCCAGTGGTTCCAGCTTCTGGGCTTTTGGCAGGGATCTAAATCTCAACCACTGCTGCTTTCCTTAGGGAAATCTCCCTCTGGGATCTGCTGTGGCACCAGGAGATGCTGTAGGGTGCAAGTGGGGCAGGTGGTGCATCCTCCTGCTGATTTATTTATTCACCTGCTGGAGGAAGCAGCACCTACACCCATCGGTATCTCTGGGAGGGAACCTGGTTTAGATCCACACTTGGACAATGCCAGGTTTGTCCTTTTCCCAGTGTTCTGCCCTCTCCTCCTCCTCCTCCTCCTCCTCCTCCTCCTCCTGATTGCGGCTGTATCCACACGATGGCACCAGCCCCCAGGCACTGTCCTTCAGGCTGGGCTGGCAGGGGGAGCTGGGCACGACCCAGCCAGGGGGAAAAGTTTCCTTGACAGCAATCCAGGAGGGCTGGGAGAGCAGGGACACAGCAGCAGTTTGTTCCCTGGCCAGGGTGGTGCAGGAAGATCCAATGGTTTGGGGGTGGCTTGAAGGGACTTTAAAGCCCATCTCATTCCACCCCTGCCATGGGCAGGGACACCTTTCACTGTCCAAGCTGAACCTGAGCATGAACCTCACAGCTCAGAAATCCCCTCCTGGCTGGATTTGAGCAGCCAAAACTCTTAAAAAACAGTTCTGGGGTTATCTAAATCACCAAATTCTTTCCCCATGCCGGCTGAGCTCTGAAACTTCCCTGGAAGGAGGAGGGCAGAGCCCTGAGAACCACTGCTGGAAAAGTTCTGTAAGAGATTTCAGGACCAGAGAAAACAACGTCAGGGCTGAACTTTTTGGCGCTCTCAGAGAAATGCACAGAAACAGAGGGGTCCAGGACCAGGAGAAGCACAGATGATGCTTTGCACTTTGTCCTGGGCAGTTTGGGTTGCTCTTTTCTGGGGCATGAACGAGTGCAGGCAGCCAGTCTGGAAGCCAGCTGCATCTCCTGCTCTTTCCCCCTTGTTTTCTCTCCAAAGTAAAGCAAGCACACGTGTTCCAGACAGTGGGGTTTGGTTTTGCACTTTCCAGCCCCTGGCACGTCAAACAGGGCCCTGGTCCCGTGGGAACACAGGTGGCAGACCCATTAAAAGCAGGAAGAGACAACTGTGGGGTTTCACCTCCCTGCCACCTTTGTTTCTCTAGCTCTGGTAAGTTGAGGCATGGGGCAGGATCCTGGCCAAACTCCCCCAAAATCTTGGGCCTCGGGGCAAGAAGGAGCTGGTTTTGGGAATGAAATACCCCTCTTGTTAAAGAGATTGTAGAGTAGGGGAGGAGACATCTTGGTGGTACTAAATGAAAATTTATGAGGAGGAGGAAGGTGGAGGAGGAGTTTTGTTTAGAAGTGAAATCATCAGCCCCTAGCCTGACCTTTGGCTCTCCCCAAGCCCAACACTGATGAAGGGGAAAGGGTCTTGCTGCTCAAACGTGTCACAGTGTGAGGTCACAGAGCTGTGCCAGAGCTGGCTGGACGTGCCCATCCCACCCCTCACATCTGAGCTTCTGCCTTCGTGTTCCGCTCACCCCAGAGCCTTGTGGAGCGTGTGGAGTGAAAGCCCTGCAGATCTCATGGACATTTTAAGGAATGCTGGGGAGTCTGGCCAGGGAAGCTGTGGCTGCACCATCCCTGGCAGTGCCCAAGGCCAGGCTGGATGGGAATTGGAGCAACCTGGGATAGTGGAAGGTGGAAGGTGTCACCATGGGGGCAGGTGAGGAACAAGATGAGCTTTGACGTCCCTTCCCACCTAAGCTGTGCTGTGATTCCGCGAATTTCTGGCAGGAAAGAGCAGCTTCTAACAGCACAAAATCCCTTCCCACCAGCACGGTGCTCCTGCAGTGTTTGCCACAAAGATGTCGATTTTTGATGTGATTCTATTTTAGGGCAGTGCTAACACACATGGGCTCAGCAAGGCCCTGCTGAAGTGCCTGTGCAGAGCAGCAGAGCTGAGCAGGGATGAAATGATCACCGGACACATGGATCCATGGGAAATGACTCGGGGCCTGTAGGAGCCATCCATCTCCACCCTGAGCTCTGCATGTGTGGCCTAGAAGGAGCAGGTCTTTGCCTTCCTTCCTGTCTGTACTTCATCCTAATCCTCCTCTTCCTCTGCACCTCTCTCTTCCTTCCCACTCCTCCTTCCTTTTCCTTTTTATTGCGGTGTGACTCCAGGAGGGACAAACCTCACCTCAGCCCTTATGTGAGAAGGCTGGGGCTCAGGATTTGGTGGATATTAATTCCTCTGCTGGCTTCTACCTGGTCCCAGTTGCCCAAGCAGCTCTGTCTCCCCACACCAGGATGTTCTGTGGTGGCAACTGGCAAATGAAGCACAAGCCCCCCAAGCCATGGCAAGAGGAGCACCAGCTGCTCCATTGTCCCCAGAGGTGCTGGTGGCACGCAGGGTGCTTGGGTGTCACTGCTGGTGACGAGGATGCCTGCAGGGACAGTGACCCTAATTCATGGGAACAGTAACTCATGGGAGCAGTAACTCATGCTCCAGCCAGCTCCTCTGACTTCCTGCACCCCGGGGCAAAAAAAAGAAAAAGGAGAAACAAAAACCAAGTGACAGAATTGCACATGAGGGGCTTGCGATGCCACCAGGCACCAGGAGACCACCTTGGGTGGATCTAAAGGGCGGCCAAGGTTGGCCTGGGTGTGGCTGACCCTGGGTGTGGCTGACCCTGGGTGTGGCTGACCCTGGGTGTGGCAGGGGCCTGTCCAGCCCCATGGGGGGACCCTGCCAGCTTTGGCACTGCCGTGGTGTCCCAGGAATGTCTCTGTGGCTGCCCCTGGACCCCGGGAAGTGTCCAAGGCCAGGTTGGACGGGGCTTGGAGCAGCCTGAGACAGTGGAAGGTGTCCCTGCCCATGGCATTGGTGACATTGGATGACCTCTAAGGTCGCTTCCAACCCAAACCATTCCATGATTTCTTCTGTGGCCACGGAGGTCCCTGCCCAGCATTTTGGGTCCCTCACGCCGCCAGCTGGTCCCTGGCCCAGCTCCTGCTGAGCTGCCACCCAATCCCTAATTTGGGAAAGCAAGCCACGGCCTGGCAGGGCCCCTCTCCAGCGAGGCCTTCTGCCGTGAGGGGTGTTAGGAAATTCCATTACGGCTCTCCGGGCCGTGTGGGAAGCAGGAATTGGGTTGTTTTTTTGCCACGGACAGCTCCAAAGACGTGATGAACTGCAAACGACCCGCGGAGCCCATTGTCTGCAGGAGCTGGTGACAAAGCCACAGCGACCAGGCAGGGATGTCACACCCGGCTGGAAAACAATGATGCTGGAAGTGGTGGCGTGAGGCCGGGAATGGGGACAGTCCCCTTCGGGAATGGGGACAGATCCCTTTGGAAATGGGGTCAGAGAAGGAAGAAGGCACCGGTGACAATGAGGGGAACCCAGAGTGAGCCACAAGCTGCTTTTGCATGGAGCAATTCCACGGCCCTCAACTGGAAGCACACGCTGGGGCCCGTATCCATCACCCAGGCCAGAGCAGGGATGAGGGAGGAGAAGCCTTTTGTAAGTGTTGGCCGGGGGAAAGATGACTTATCTTGGAGAAATGAATCATGTTTCAGCCAATGCTTCCTGCAGAAATATTTTTCTCACAGCCTTTGTTCGGGGTTTTTGGCAGATCTGGAGTTTGCTGGCGTTAGCAAAAGCCATCCCTGCCGCCCACTGCTCCTGGGGCTGCAGTAGGAAACAAGGAATAAAGGCAGAGGGGACGTGGAAGGCGAAATCCATCAGCGCTGCTGCTCTGTGCTGCAGCAGGATGTGGAGCTTAGAGGGGAATTTTAGAGGATAAAGCCCAGCAGAGCCCAGTGCTTGGCTGCTCTTGTGGAGGTACCTGAGCTGGGCAGGCAGCTCGGGATTCTGGCACTTGGGCAAATCCCTGTCAGGTGGATTTCTGGAAATCAGCCCTCGGTTCCTCCTCTCTCTCCTGGAAACCAGCATTTTGGGAGGGGGAAAGGGCAGTGCCTCCTGTTACTACGTGTGGTTAGCCCCAGAAAATGAAAGAAAAATGACACGCAAATCAATCCTGAGCTCCTCGTCTCCGTCTCCAAAGGCTTTGACAGGGATCCTGTCTGCCTTCCCACCATTCCCAAACATTGCTCTGGGTCACAGCTCGGGAGGGGAGGGAGGAAAAATGTCCATCTTGCTCCTGGAGAACTTCAAGGATTTTTCTTCCCAGTGGTAGGGAATTTTTCCTGGGAAGGCAGTTTCATTCCTGGGCCTGGTAGGCTCCCTGATCATTTTAAAACAGACCCCTGAGGGGGAATAAGGCCTTTAAAAGCTCCATTTGCTCCCAGTCATTTTACACAGTAACCCAAGCTGAAGTGAAGGGTCTTTATTTAAATATGAATTAAGCCCCAACCTTCCCCTTTACTGCCTTATTTTCCTTTGAGGTTTACTTTGATATTATTTCAAAGTCTTGAAGCTAACAAAATGCTGGCCCATATTTAAAATGACAGGAGAGTTCTGGAAAAAGATTTAGGAGGCAACTAAAGTCTTTCAGCGCAGGGCCCTGAAACAGGACAGGAAATCATAAAAGGGCTGAGTGCACTTTAGCAAGCTCCAGACAAATCCTGAGACTACAAAGGCGAGGGGAATGGCACTGAGACCACAAAGAGCATCAAGGTGCAGCTGAAAAACCTGGAATTGTTCCCTTAAAGCACGGGCAGGATGCTGGCAACAATGGAATCATGGAACCATGGAATGGAAGGGTTGGAAGGGTGGTTGAGGATCACCCCATCCCACCCATGGTAGGGACATCTTCCACCATCCCAGGGTCCTGCAAGCCCCAAAGTCCAACCTGGCCTTGGACACTTGCAGGGATTCCAGCCACAGTTTCTCTGCCATGGCCTCAGTCTGAGGTGTTTGCTTCTTTTTGTGGTTTAGGTGAGCAGCTTCTGCCCAGCTTTGGCGCTGCAAGTGGGAGGAAGGTTTAAAGATGAGACATAAATGTGTGATTTTTAATGTAAAGCAAAGAGGCCGTGTCTGAGAGACAAAGAAGGGGCTGTGTCCTGCTGGGACTGACCTCTCTCCTTTTGCTCCCCATCATTTCCCAGCCATCCATCTGCTGCTGGAGCAGCTTTTGTCTGCCTGGAGCATCACAGAATCCCTTAGGCTGGACAAGCCCTCTATGAGCAGAGTCCATCCATTCCCCCAGCACTGCCAAGGCCACCAATAACTCCTGTCCCCAAGCACCACATCCAAGTGGCTTTTAACTCCCCCCAGGGCTGGGGAGTCACTCTCACGTCGCTCCTGATCTCAGTTTTTATCTTTCTGCCCCAGCCTGACCCAGGTCCCTTTGTCACTGCCCTTTCCAAGAGCAGGAAGCAGAGGATTTATCCTTGTCCTGAGCCTGCAGCTGCACGTGGGTCCTCCCTGCTCTCCCAGGTTTGTGTGGGATGCAGCTCTCCCAGCCAAGATCTCCGCGCTGAGGTGACACTGACCTCTCTTTGCTGTCACCCTGCAAGGGGGGGGGGGCTGCATTTGCCATCCCAGAAACGGTGCCTGGGTGGTCCCAGCACTTCCAAGTTTCCAAGGATCCCTGGGAAAAATCCTCAGGGCTCCCCCCTTTCCCCATCCCTCCCTGCTGTCAGCACTCCTTGGTTTTGTGTGGAAACGGGGTGGCCTTGGGGAGAGCAGACATCCCAAGGGGTGGGATTGGGGGTTGGATTTGTTTGGGTTTTTTTAATAGTTATTATTTTTTCATGTGGACTTTGGCTGAAAGTGCAAAAACCTTTCTTGCCCCCCTTTTAGAAATGGAGGGGGTCAGAGGTGCTAAGCTGAGCTGGGATTGAGTAAAAATTATTTTTTAAAAAACCCCAGATCAGTGAGTTTTACATCCTCACCTCAGTGCTTGGCTTCTTTCCAGTGAACATTTTGCTTGGTGGTTTGCTGGAATAGTTTGTACTGGTTTGTGGGGGTTTTTTTTGTAGCCTTTCATGTGCACAGAGACCAAGAAACCCAGGATCAATATTTAGCCAGGCTCCACGTGGGCCTGTGTGCTGCCACGGAGGAGAAATCCCATTGTTGGGATTCATCTGATCCTGCTGCTTTTAGGGATTTCTTGCTTTCATCCTCTTCTGCACAAGCCACCCTGCCCCTGCCCTTGGTGACATCCCTTAATCTCTCCCAGGGTGTTGTGGCATCACAGGTGGCATTGGGAAGGACAATTTAAATCCCCTTGGGAATCAGGGGTGATAAATGCCATTGGAAAAGACTCCTGTGTATGGAAAAGAAAATTTAGATGCATCCATGTGCTGCCCACGAGGACACAGCTGCAGTTTGGGGTCTGGGCTTCCTGAGTGCCCAGCTCATGCCAGGCAAACCCCAAGCACACCAAAAGCCTTTCCAGCATCTGCTGGAATTGTCTGCCTCCCTCTCTCCATGGAGTCAGGTGTGTTTGCTGTTAAAATTCTGTTACCCAGAGAGTTCACAGCTCCCAAACTTTTTGGAGCGTTTTATGGCCTTGGTTCTCCTCAGGAACTGCATGCACCCATCTGAACCCCATAGCAGGGCACTCTCTCCATTTGAACAGTTACTCCCTTTTCTGCCTTAAAAACAAAAGTTGTACCATAATTCCAGGCTCCAAACCGACCTCTCCAAGGCCATACACCCACAGGAGCCTCAGCTGAGCCCCAGAATTCGTGGAAGAGGTTCCAAAGGTGCTTTGTGAGCATTGGTGTTTGTTTAGAGCTGCAGGGAGGGATCGAAGGCTTTGCATCCTTAAATCCACGGCACTGGAGCCTGGGGGGAGCAGCCCTGACCCTCTGCAGCAGCGAGGAAGGCACATGGCACAGATCCTTGGGAAAATCCAGCCGTGTCCCCCTGCTCCTGAGCACCTCGTGGCACAGCAGAGCAGCACCACAGGCTCCCTGACAAACCCCCAGAAAAGCTGGATTTGGATTTCGGTGCCCGTGCTTGAAAAAAAAAACCCATCACTTCTTGTGGTGAAATGACAACCTGGAGCAGGGTTGGAGATTCCCAAAATTGCAGTAACTGATGTGAAACCACACATTCCTCGGGCTGGGGGAAGTCATTCCGTGTGCTGCATGCTCTGACAGCTGTTAAATTCACCTTCTTAAATGGTGCTTTTGGCTCTGCTGGTACCCAGAGCCCAGACTGAGATGTCATTTACTCCCCAGTAAGAGCTTCTAATGGATGTGATGGATTTTCCTCCACGCAACGGGGCTTGTTTTAAAATAAACACTTGACATTGGGGCTCGGGAAGCTATCAGGGAATGAATGCATCTGATGCACACACAGACAGGGCCGTGATTTGGCGTCTTAAAATGTTTTCCCCCGAAGCTGGTTTGGATGGAATGACATGATTTATTTTTTAATGGCCCTAGACACCACAGCAGGGAGTTTTTGTTGGGTTTTTTGTTTAGTTTTGTTTTTTCTTTTTTTTTTTTTTTTTTCCTTCCCATAGTTGATGAGGAGAAAAGGTCATTTGGGCTAATTTTGCCCCATGTTTCCAGATGCTGGTCTGGTGGAAGATGTTGGGTTTTAAGGTCCATTCCAAGCCAAATCATCCTGCAAACATCAGCCTGGACAAGTGATGCTCACACCCTCTACACCCCACTCCCTGGGAAAGGGTTTTTAGCCAAATTTCTGAGTGTCAAAACACTTTGGGGCACAAGGAAGAGTCTCAGCCTCTGCTGGGGGCTGTGGAGTCAAGAACATAAATCCCAAACCCTCGGTAGCTGCATGACATCTTTATTTTTACTGGCAAGAGAAGCAGTATACACAGCGACATTGCAGTCTCTTAGCTCGTTAAAAATATCTCAATAAATAAAACAAATAAGCAACATATACACTGGAACAGAAAATGAAAACCAAAAAAAAAAAAAAAATTAAAAAAAAAATCAAAAAAGGGGGAAGGGGATGAGCGGTAGCAAATCATGGAGCAATAAGGGAGAGGTGGCAGAGTGTGGAGGGCAGTCTGTAATCCAGGCTGTACTTGAAACAATTCATGCAGGGAGCTGGGGGCATAGTGGTGGGCGTTTTTCCTTCTTTTCCTCTTTTTGCTGAGAGCCTTGGTCCAGTTTTGCCATGACTGTACAAGAAATCAGGTTTGGAATTACAAAAAAAAAAAAAAAAAGAAGAATACAGTTAAGGGGAAGTAAAACTCGAACCCAAAGATGCCTCATAAATGCGTTCCTGAATTAAGATTGTTTCCAGAAAAAAAAAAAAAAATAAAATCAGCGATAAAACACCAAACACACGGACAGACAGACAGACACAGAACCCCAACAACAATGAACAACCAGGAATGTTGCTTCTCCTTCTCTCTTTGGTCAGTCGTTCTGGGGAGAGATGCTGCAAAGGCTCAGCCCCTTCTCTTCGGTGCTGTTTTGCTACTCAGTCTGAAATGCTCTGCAAGAGTTCAGAGCGAGGGAGGTCAAGAGGGGTCTTTTGGACCAGTTTTCTTGAGGTTTTTTAGGTTTCAGAAGCTACAAACTTGGATATATCCCAATTCCACTTCAGTCGCAGACACTGGGCAGTCTGGAGAAAAGGAAAAAGAAAAAAGAAAAGAAAAGAGAAGAAAAATAAATACACCAAATGCAGGACATCTTTCTGAGCTAGGTTGTGTGGGAAGGGCTTTTTCCCTACAAATCCAGGCTGTGGTTCATCAGCAGGTGTTGAATCCTGCTCCTGGTTCCAGCAGCATGGAGTTAATCCAGGCACTGGGCAAGATCCAGTGTGCAAGTGGAAGCACAATTCCTTCAGCTTTTGGATAGACAGCCTAAATTCAGAGTCTGGTAATGTCACAGCCTGGTTTGCACCAGGGTTTAAAATGGTAAATGCATAGGCAGGAGCAATGTATCCATCAAAGCAGCAGAATCCCAGAATGGTTCAGGTTGGGAAGGACATTAAAGCTCATTGCATTCCTCTCCCCTTGCCATGGGCAGGGACAGCTTCCCCTATCCCAGATTGCTCCAACCTGGCATGGAACCCTTCCAGGAGCAGGGTAAATTCTGTGGGACAAACCCCATGAGCCAGCAGTGCCCCTGGGATCCCCTCTCCTGCTCAGGGCAGAGATGGCTTTGCAGGCAAGGTGCTGTTCCTGCCTTCAGCAAAGCCACCTCAGCTCAGATATCAAAAGGCAGATATAATTATTTCCTCCCACTGAGGAAAGCTTCCATTTAGCTGATTTCCTTTCCTTTCCCTCTCCAAGTTATTAATTATCTAATTACAACCACATTCTGCAGACCAGCTCGGGGACTTGTCAGGCTGCCCAGGAGCACTTAGGGGAGCTCCACCTCTCCCGGTGGTTTGGGGATGCCCACGTCTGACAGATGACAGGCTGACCCTCTCCCCATCCAGGGAGGGCTCCAGAAAAGCAAAATAAAACCCAGGGAGGAGTAAGATACCACGGAGCAATTTGCTGATTTTATTTTTTTAATTTATTATTTTTTCCAGCCAGCAGAAGAAAGGGGTGGAGGATGTTCACACAAGCTTTTGCTGTGCCCTGCTCCTCTCTGAATATGGCTGACACAAAACTGAGGTAAAGCCAGATAAAAAGCTGGTCTAGTTCCAGGGATTTTTTTAAATCCCACCCAAGAGCAGAGAGCTCAGCACAAAGCTGCTGCCAGGGCAGAGCTGACATCTTTAACCCTGGCTGAGACCCCCTGCTCTGGCTGCTGCTGCCCCGAGGCCTCTCCTTCCCACTGGTTCTTTCTGGTTTCCAGCTCCTGCTGGAGAACTGGGAATTCCACAGCACTTCGGTGCTGAGGGGCTGATTTTCCTCCCTGTTCTGGTGAGGGGATTGTGATGGCCTGCCCTGTGGATTTTCCAGAGCTCAGGGACAGCTCTGCCACATTCCACCTCATGCTGGTTCCGTGGAAACTGGGTTGGCTTTTTTGAGGAGCCTTTCGACCCAAACCGTGCTGTGATTCTGTGAAATGGTGCTCTGAAATCACACTCTGAAATCACACTCTGAAATCACACTCTGAAATCACACTCTGAAATTAGGCTCTGCAATCAGACTCTCAATCTGGCTCGTGATCCTCATGTCAGCAACCTGGCCCTGTCTGGCTATTGCAGGGGGAAGGAAGGGCTGAGGAAGAGGGAAAATGCCCCAAAAACCTCTGTGAGCCATCCAAGCTGGACTTGCACACTCCCAGGGATGGGAACTGCTTTCTCCTGGGGTTTCTCAGGAATTTCCAAGCATTTCTCTTACCCTAACACAGAGCCCAGCTGTGATGCCCTGCCTCAGCACAGCTTCCTCTGCCTGAGGCCCTGCTGATCCATTTTTCCCTGTTTTTGAAGCATTCCCCAGCCCAGCATGGATGTCACAGGAGCAGGGAGCTGCTGGCCTGATGGAAGGTGGCAGCAGGAGCACGGCCCTGGCTGCAGGAAATTTCCCAACAGGTCCCCCAGGCCTTTGCTTATACAGGATTGGGGTGGGTTTGGTTACAAAAGGATTGAAATCATTTCCGTGACATGGCCGAGAGTGCAAATGAAATGTGAAATGCAGGAAAACTGCGGAGTTTGTTTGGGTTTTTTTGGTTTTGGTGGGTTTTGCTGTTTTGTTTGGTTTGGTTTGGTTTTTAAGGTAGCTTTTCCAGGTTCTTTTAAAGTTGAGGGTGTAGAAAAAAGGCTCTGCCCCCAGGGCCTTTTTTTGTTTTCTTGCCCTACATCCCAGGCACATTTTAGGGTGAATGGGGAAGGAGAAATCCCATGCGGAGTTGGTTTTTCTCAGAGATAAGGCCTGAACAAGTTGGGATAGAGCAAACACGTCAAGATGAGGAAAATGTGGCATTCATAGAATCCCAGAATGGTTTGGGTTGGTAGGGATTGTAAAGTCCATCCTGTTCCCTCCCTGCCATGGTCAGGGACGCCTTCCACTATCCCAGGTTGCTCCAAGCCCTATCCTTAAACACTTCCAGGGATGCAGGGGAGGCCACAGCTCCTCTGGGCATCCCGTGCCAGGGCCTCACCACACTCAGAGTGAGGAATTTTCTTCCTCACTGAATCTCTCCTCTTTCTGGTGTAAAAAATTATTTTGGAATAGCCCCACCAGTAGCTTCAAGCAATGCTGGGTTACAGCACAAAAGGTGATGCTCCTGCTTCAGGAAATCACTAAAATCCCATTCCTGAGCTCAGGAGGCATCATTCCTGGCTGTTTTGGGAATAACTCCCCTAAAAAGCCCTGTGGCACAGATCAATCAAAAGATCCATGGTCAGGTTTGGGCACTTGGCCTCCCAACATCTCATGGGGCGTGATCCCCTCAAAAACCTCCCAAAACTTCTGCTGCTTGAGCTCAAACTTTTCCATGCCCAATGGTGATTCCTTTATTGCCATTGTTTTTGTCTTGTGGGCAAATAAAAATACGGCCCAGCTGTTTCAGGGTATGGGGAGAGTGGGAAACATCCAAAATAGCTAATGGCATCCCCATGACTGGGAGGATCACTGCTGAAGGGATGTTCCCAAATTATTTCATGGAGTTCTCAGCTGTCCCTGGAGCCAGAATGGATGGCAGCCACTCCAGAGGGTGGTTTGGGCTGGAAGGGACCTTAAAGCTCATCCCATTCCATGGGCAGGGACACCTTCCATCAGACCAGGCTGCTCAGAGCCCCATCCAATCAGGCCTTGTTTAAATTTAAATTGCTCAAATTCATTTAAATTTAAGCTTGCTTAATTTAAATATAAACCTATTTCAATTTCAGCCCGTCCTTGCTTAAATGTAAAACCATCTCGTGATTTGGATGGTGCAAAAAAAAAAAAAAAAAGCACCTTAAAACAGCAGAATTCCCTTGATTTTTTGGGATGTTTCCCACTACAAAAGCCTAAACCCAGAAGAAATCCCTTGATTTTTGGGGTGTTACCAGGAAAGGATAAACCCAGCAGAAATCCCTCGATTTCCACGAGCCAGGAAAGAAGGGAGCCCTGGAAAAGGCAGCAGGAGCAGGCTACAAGGCTTCAGAGGGGAGGAAGCATCAGGGAAAGGAATTCAGATAATTGTGTCCCTGCGAGGGGGTGGAGAGAGGGCCAAAATCAGATCGAGTGCTGCGGGTAGGGACAGACTGAAACCAGATCCCCTGGCTCGGGCTGTGCTGCCTCTGCTGCTCTACCCTTATCAACCATCCGCTCTTGAAGTCTCCCAGATGAAGGGAAAGCCACAATTATGTGCATCTTACAGCTGGGAAACCATTTCAAAACACATCCCTGGCAGAGGCTCATTCCTGAGCCCCGGGGAGAAGCCTCTCTCTGACTCACCCCAGCCTTTGCAGAGCTTGGGGGATTTATCTGCCCATGGCTGGCTGGAGGTGAAACATCCTCCCTGTATCCTGCAGCTCCCCAGTTTGTTATCAGGGGCAGTTTGATGGGTGTGTGGCATGAGGAAATGGAGATTGGAGCCTTGTCTCTTCCCCCTGGGGCTGTTTCTCCCTCTCCAGATCCTCTTGTGCATCAGTTTGCTGACCTTGCTGGCCGGGGAGAACAGAGGATCTTAAAGAGGTGATGCCACCAGAAGGAGCCAGGGGGAGAGCCCTGGTCCCTTCCTGCCTGGGTCTGCTCCCAGCCAGTGGAGCAGGATGGAGCACAGCCATGAGGTTAGGGAATGGACAGAGAGCTCCAGTTGTGAGTGCTCCTCTCACATATTGCCAGAAATGGCTCCATAATTTTGCTTTAAATATTTTTTTCCCCCCTCACACAGCTGCAGAAAGGGTTGTTGCTGTCCATAGAATCCCAGAATGGTTTGGGTTGGAAGGGACCTTAAAGCCCATCTCATTTCACCCCCTGCCATGGGTAGTGACAGTTTCCACTATCCCAGGTTGCTCCAAGCCCAGTCCAACCTGGCCTTGAATGGAAAGAGCCCCTTGAGAAGAAGAGAGGGATGCTCACCAAGGAGAGGAATTCAATGGCTTCTACCTGTGGGCTCAGCAACTTCCCATGGAAAAACTTGTCCTTCGGGGCCTGAAACACCTAGAAGGAGCCAATTCTTCAACATTTCAGGTCACAGCCCAGCTAAAATCAAACTTGTGGGCCTGTGCTCACTGCAGGGAGAAGAAGGGAATGCTGACAAGTGAAGCATTTTGCTGCTGGGATGCTCAGATGTTCTCTGTTAGGTTCTGCCTCCTTGCAGCAATATTTGGGCAGCCAGGAATGTTGGCCCCAAGGTGCTGCGTCCCTCCCTCACCAGAAAGTTAAAACAAATATAAAAACAGCTTTAAACCAACATTAAAAAAAAAAGCTTTAAACAGCAAAGGCGCGTTTCCCCCAGCCCTGCACTCCTCCACAGGCCGAGCAGGGCTGGTGGCAGCTGGAGGAGGAGGAAGAGGCAGGTTTGTGGGAGCCCCCTTTTGAAAACCTTGGCAGCACATCACTGGAATGGCAGCTCGGAATTGCCGAGGGGCGGAAGCCACTAATGAGCAGTGGAGCAGGGAAAAGCAGCGGAGCTGCCCCGTGTAGTTTGGGAGAGCCAGGAGCTGCCTAGGCTGCCTGGTGGGTGGTTTGGGGGAACAAGCACTGAGGGACACCAGTGGCATCTCCTGGGCCAGGGACAGGGGCAAATAGGGGCAGGAATGGCCCCCATGGCCCTCCTGGCTAGCAGAGCTCATCATTGCTTTCTTTGGCTCAAATCCACTGCCCCACACGAAAAAAAGAACAGGAGAAAGGTGTGGAACAAAAGGGTAGGGAATGAGGTGTTCTCCTGGTGCAGCTCCAGGGAAATACCCAGGCTGGGGAGGAGAGCTTGCACAGACACTGATGTGTCCCTAAAAAGCAGCTCTGAGGCTCACACCAAGGGAGAGAGCAGCCACATCCCACCTTCCTCTGCCTCCTGGGTCCCACATCCTGCAGCCTTCCCGGATCCAGGCGGGCTCCAGCTGCCAGGCACTGCCTGAAATGCACACCCAAAACGGGGCCAAAGCAGTGGGAATGGCTGCTGGAAATCAGGGGAGGAGGGTGGAGTTGTCACAGGTGGCCCATCTGCTTCCCCTGAGACGCTCACAGCGACAGATCCCACCCTGCACAGACACAGCTGGCAGCCCAAGGGGGAATTTAATTTAATTTAATTTCATTTAGGACAAAGCTGGCAGTCACTGGGACATGGTCTCTGGTCCCTCTATGCCTCTGCAGGGATAAACACCACCGAGATATGAACTGGGCTGTGAGAACACCTCCTCTGCCTCCACTCTGTTTTAGGAGAGCAGATATTATTGGCCAAAGGGAAACCTTTCCTCCACCCCCTCAGCGCTCCTGCCAAAATAATACAAATTCTAGGAAAGACACCTTCTCTAAAAATAAACATATACATCTGTGCCTTTCTTCTTTTTCCAAGGGAACTCTGTTGGTCTGGCCTGCTCAGCCAGCAGCTCCTCTGCTCTCACAGTTTTCCTGTGTGCAGCTGCAGTTCCCAAACCCCAGCAGCAGCAGCATCCCTGTGGGATGCTCTGGGATTTTCCTACCCCATGGATGAGACTTTTCCTATGTTTTCCCACTTTGCCTGTCCTTGCATAGATTAAATATTTTGGGAGCAAGTCTGGCTGTACCTGTGGCTGAGCATAAGGAGGAGCAGCCTCAGCTTTTTTCATCAGTGCAGCACAAAGGCTCTGTAGTAACCTCTACTCCTAGGAGTAAATCAGGGGAAGGATGACAGCCATCCATTATGACTGACTCAGCTGTGTGGATTAATGCCAGTGGAATTAATAACAACACAACCTCCCTGTTTTAAAAGCATCTAGGGTTTAAACTCCTTCTTTCAAATAAAATAATGGAAAAACAAACAAACAAAAAAAAAATTGGGGCCACCCACTAAAAAGCAGAGACATAAAACCCACGGAATTCTGGGGGCTTCTGGGAACAATCCACGGGACAGGTACGACTGCCCCGGGAACTCGGGGTGCTTTTTCATGTCCCTGACACAAAGCAGCTGAGACACCTGCGGGCCAGATGTGCACAGCTGTACGTGTGCTGCTGCCCATCAGCCCTCGGCTCCCACCCCGCTCCAGATGCTGGCCCTCACAAACACAGCTTGGAGGGCCGGGCTGGGAGCTCAGGCGTTTCCCCCTTCTCAGGAGCCTCCTCCGCACGCAAAGCCCTCAGCAAAAGTCCCCCTGGCCTGCACCATGCAAATCTGGGCCAGAGATGCCCAGGGGAAATCTGGGGAGAGACACTGGCATCTCATAGCTGTGAAGTTTTAATGCCCCTGCATTAAAAATTGCCCCTGGTGGGGGAGGTCCCACCCCCTCTGCATTAAAGACCCCAAAACCTCATCAATACCCGCCTTGGAACTGGTGTATTCTGTTTTTTATCCACAGTTTTGCCATCTCTCCATGGGCACATATGTAAAGGATTTTACCTTTTCCCACAAAAATTATGGCACTTGTGCCTACAACTCTGGGAAGCAAAATCTTGCCTGTCCTGAGTTAGCCTTGGAGATGATTGCTGAAAAAAGATCCTTTTTCCTGGCATTTGGAGTAGGAATGAAGCTGTGTTTGCTTCTCAAAACTGCCAAAGAAAGGCTGGGGCAGCTTCCCTGCAGCATGGATGGATTTAATCCTGTTTTTATTCTTATGGATGCTTACAGAGCACCACAAGAAGCCCTCAGCGGGAAGAAGCCAGGAAGATTCCCCATCTCCTTGCCCGCTGTGCTCGATGCCCAGGTTTTGGACTCCCATCCCAGGTGACATTCCCAGATGTCTGCATGAGAAAGGATGCTACCCTGGCATCTTTATCCCCCCATAAGGCCCACCCTGAAGATCCCTGAATTCCTCAATCCCAATTCCCTGGCCCCATCCTCAGTGTTTCCCACGTGGCAGGTGCTGTTCCTTGTTCCTCGGTAACCGCCTGGGCTCTGAGCAGTGGAGGTGATTCAGCCCCAGGACTTTGGGAAGGGATTGTGCCTGGCCAGGTCTCCATCTGGGATTAATCAGCATGTCTTCCTTGAAGTCAAGGGGCCAAATTCTCACTTGGAATAAACCGGCTTAACCCTGCTGCAGTCAATAAAGGCCCTCTGATCTTTTTTTTTTACGGCAAGAATTGCTCAACTCTTTAAAATACCTGGGGTTAGAGGGTGCTGCCCTCGTGAAGGGGGAGTTATATTTTATATGACAAACAGTCCTGCTGGGGGAAGGAGCCCTCAACATGGAGCGAGCCGCTCTGGATTTTGTGGGGCTGGGGTAAATCATTGGGATTGGGGTTTTGGCACCCCGGGAATGGTGACAGTGACTTGAAATTTGAATAGGTGTGACAGGCCCGGCTTGCTGTGCATTCCTTATCTCCTCCTGCCCCGGGGCTCTTTCTATCCCTTTTCCTTGGCCTGGCAGCTACATCAGCACAGCACAAGCCTGGCAAAAACCACCCTGAGTCCCACATCTCTCCTCAGCCCCACATTTCTTCCAGCCTTTAGTGCAAGTACCACACAGTACGGTTGTTTTCCTAAACTTTACAGCTGCTGCCTTCCATGGAGATGGCTTTGCCCATGCTTAGAATCACAGAATATCCCATTTAAACCAGGTTTCAAACCCTTAAACCAGGCTTCTTACACCAAGCCCTCTGGATTTCAGCCCCAGCCCTTTAAGGTACTCAGCCCGTTCCCTGCCCTGGTGTTTATAACCATGTCTACCCCTCTCTTTCCTCTTCCTCCTCCTCTCCTTGCCAGCCTCTTCCCAAGGGCTTTCTGGGGGTGCTCAACTCCTTGGGGTCTCTTGTGCAGGGCCAGGAGTTGGACTTGATGCAGGCAACAGCACAGTGGCTGGTCAGGGTGGGGATGTTTTATCTTTATTTCTGTGGGTTTGGATGCTGCCATCCTCCTCCTGTGGTCAGTGTAATCCCCCCAGTCCCTGCCCGGACTCTGAGCATCCATGAATCATTTTTCCAAGACTCCCAGGAGTAGCATCACTGCCTTGAGCCCAGCATGGGGCTGGCCAGCTGCTTTATGGGCTTCCCTGAAACTGCTCCATGGGTCGTGTTGGGCAGGCAAAGCACAGGGAGTGGGACAGGGAGCCAGATCTTACTCACACCCTCTTCAGTTTCCAGCCTGGATAGTGCCGGGAGCTTCCCAACCCTCTGCTCTGCTCCAAAAGCCTCCCCTCCCATCGATGAACACCCTGAGGGGTTTAATTCCCGAAGCAATGACTGACTAATGATTTCTACAATCTTCTTTTATTCTGCTTGCTGTCTGTGCCGCTGCTGCCTGTTCCTTTCTTATCAATAAATTATCCCCTTCACAGCTCCTGTGTCACCTTTTCACTGCACTTCTGGATTTTAGAGGTAAAACAAAGTTATCACTCCCTGCTGCTGCTTTCCAAAGGGCAGCAAACACCAAGTTCAAATTTTCGGAGGAAGAAGCGTGCAGAGGTGGAACCTCTCTGCTCGAGGAGCAGGCAGATTGGCTGGTCAGTGTTCAGCAGAGGATGCAATCAAATGTTCAATATTTCAGTGTGTGCTGCTCGAGTGTGGAAACCCAGGGCACTGGGAATATTTCTCTGTCTGCTCTGGGGTGCCGTGACTGACTTTGACCCTCATTCATGGAGAAAGTTTCCCAGACTTCAAGATAGACTGCAATCCACAAAAGTGTGAAATAGATTATAGAGAGTAGTGTTGGTGTATCCCTTGGTGAGAAATTTAGGTTTTGGGATTTTTAGTGTGTTGTGGATGGAAGGAAGATGGAGGGCACAGGGTGTCATCCTGGGTTTCTTCTTTATGCTTCTTCTTTCTCCTTCTCCATGGGTTTGGGTGGCATTTTGTAATTGGGCAGAAAAGTCCTGATTGCGGGCTCTGTGGGATCAGTTATTGGGTTAAAAGGGAAAATAATCCAGGTGTCAGTTCTTAATTGGATGGTTTAGTCTTAAAAGATCTTGTAACAAGAGATTGTTGGCCATTCTAATGAAAAACTGTCCAACTCACAGTAGTGAGACTGTTTTACTGATAAGAAATAATAAACACCTGAGTCTGAACATGAACTACCTCCTCAAGTGCCTTCAATCCAGCCCCAGAGAAACCCACAACTGGTACCTCCACACTCGAGGAACAAATAGATCTGCTGGGCAATGTTTAGCAGAGGATGCAATCACATGTTCACTATTTTAGTGTGAGCTGCTCGAGGAGCAAACAGATTGGCTGGGCAGTGTTTAGCAGAGGATGCAATCACATGTTCAATATTTCAGTGCGAGCTGCTCAAGGAGCAAACAGATCGGCTGGTTGGTGTTTAGCAGAGGATGCAATCACATGTTCACTATTTCAGTGTGAGCTGCTCGCCCCGCTGGCCGGCTGGGGTTTAGCACATGCTCTGCTGACTCAGAGTGGCGCAGCCAGCGACTCCCAGGAACATGATTTGTGTGCAGCACGCACTCAGCAGCCTAGGGAAAAAAAAGCCCTGGAAAATCGGTTTCCACGGTCTTTTCCAGCCTGTCATGCTGCAGAAGGGCAGATGTGTGTTCTCCTGTCTGCAGTTGTCAGGTTTTTGGGGTTTGGCTGATTAAAGGAACGGGTTAAGTGGACGAGTGAGCGCGGCTGACTCAGCTCAGCAGCAGCTGGCTGGCCTTGTTTAGGTTTGCCAGCTGCAAAAGCTGGGCTTGTTTGAGCCTCGGTGAGTGACCCCTGCGAGGTTCCCGCTGGGATAATAACCTGTGGCACTGATGCAATCCCTGCTTTGGGGGGAGCAGGAGGGGCAGCATCTGCTCGCAACAAAGGCTCTGTGCTGGAGCTCGGCCACGCTGCTCCTCTCTGGGCTCCACTGCGGGCAGAGCTGAGCCCAGCTGAGCCCAGCTGAGCCCAGCTGGTGCTGCTGGGAACCAGGGCCTTGCTCAGAAGTTGCTGATGGGCTCCTTTGCTCGGGTTTGCAGCTCAGGAATCTCAAAATGGTTTGGGTTGGGAGGGACCTTGACAGGTTGTCTGATCCAACACCTTCCTCTACACTGGGTTTTTTCAAGCCCAGGGGTGAAGGGAACCTCTGGTTGATGCTGAACAGCTTTTCTGCTCTGTACAACTGAGTTTTACACACGGTTTATACTTGCAATACAAGATGTTTAAGTTTGGAATTCTCCAGGTTAAACCAGCGTGTGATATTTGTGAAGGGAGGGAGGCTGCGTGTTACATTTAGTGACTGAAATGAGGGTTTAGAGGCTTATTAGGAAATCAGATTGAATGCAGGGAGAGAATTGGGAAGCTTGGATCTGTCTCTGTCTACAGAAATGTGTTCATGCTTCTGCACACAGCAGACAGATCATCTGTGATTCCAGATTCAATTAAATATCTGGGTGTGGAGGATGTCTGGAGTGACTCAATTTAAGAACTTTTCGCTCCTCTCTGTGCTTTTTACCTGTTAAAATGCTTTGGTTTTCTTTTGAAATTTCTAGTTGCTGTTGTTACACAGGCACAGATGGGCCTTGCCACACCATAAAAATCACAGAATGATTTGCGCTGGAAGGGACCTGAAACCTCATCTTGTTCTACGCCCCTGCCATGGGCAGGGACACTCTGCTATCCCAGGCTGCTCCAAACCCCATCCAACCTGGCCCTGGACACTCCCAGGGCAGGGGAAGATCTGTATCTGTATGTGCACTGCACTTTTCACCTCCAATACAGCACTTCCCCAGCAGTACATATCAGTGTGAATCCATGCACAGACATTCAGGTTAAAGGCTCCCTAAAAGCAGCAGTAATTGAAATCAACCCCAATAAATGAGATGATTTTGCCTGAAATGGCAGCAGAAATGCAAGTGCTGGGCCAGGCTCCCCTCCTGGAAGTGCACGGATGCACCCGACAGGAACCCTAACCTGACATCCCACACGGTTTGGCTGAAAAAAGTGATCTCTGCCCCCTCCATACTTATTTATATTTTCAGTTGACTGCATAATCTGGCCCTCTAGAAAGTCCCTTCAGGAGGTCACACAGCTGAAATAATAGCTAATGAATTTGTAAGAAAATTATTTCAGACTTATTAAATGTTTTCTTCCTTCCCTTCCAAGTGTTTGCATGCTCTTCCCAAGCTCTGTGGGGTTGGAATAAGGAGGCTGGCAGGACTGTGCCAGCTCCAGACACTTCAGGAGAGATGCTGGCATTGCTTTTCCTTCCAGAGACAACCTCATTCTGCTCCCATCTCCTCACTTGGCTGTTCCACCTCTGCTTTTTGGATGGCCTTAAGTCCAGGGGATGAGGCTCTTGGACTTCTCCAAATGATTTCCATCTCTGCTCCATTAATCATGCATTGGTTTGGGTTGGAAGGGACCTGAAAGACCTTTGAGGGTGAAAAGACCTGAGTTTATTCCTCCAGTGCCTGGTTACACAAGCCAGGCCCTGGCTGCAGGAATTGGCGATTTGTGTCTGCTTTGAGGGGACCTGCTCCACTTTTCCATGGATGCCAAGATCCTCCTGTGTGCATGGGCTGGGGCTTAATTTTTGGGGACTCACTGCCTGACTCCCTGGTGAGATCCAGCCAAGTCACTTTGTTGGCTGAGCAAGGGAATGCCCGTGGGATTTTCCTTGCCAGGAAAAGGAGCTGAGACCAGACATGGAGACAGCCCAGGACATGTGGGGACAGCTCTGACCAACTTGTGCCTTCACTTGGACTCGAGCTGTGTGTTCCAAACTTGACAATGCTGCTTCATCCTTACCTACGCTGCTCTTGTGTGTTAGAGATTTTAGTTTTTCCTAGAGATCCAAAGAGTAACTAAATGATAAAGGCTGCTGGATAGGAGTTTAGGCTGGAATTCTCAAAGGATCAAGAAAACTTGGTGTCTTTCAAACAACTCCCAGCTCTGGAGGGGCCCTAAGTCTCTTTGGTTACAGTCTGCTCATCATCAACCCCAACAGATTATTAACTTGATTAATCAGTTAATGTAGTATTTTTAATAGGGTAAATTTCCAGCCTTTGGGTTTTAGGTGGAAAAGCTTAAGCTCATAATCTTTGAGTTCTAAACTAGCAAAAAAGAGCTGAAAATAAATTTTCTGGAATCCTGCCTCAGTTCATGTCTGATTAGAACTGGAAATTGCCTTGGAATAAGGAGGGACTGGAGGAAAATTACTCCAAGAGGTATTTGGGCCTGAATTATCCAACAGCACTACTCAGGCAGTTTTCCCTGCCCTGAGTTTTACATCTGTGTGCTGACCAGAACGGTGACTTTTATTTTTATTTAAAGCACCCCCATCCCTACAAAAACCTCTGGTGGTTTGTGAACCGCATCTCTGCTGATTTAAATCACGCCTAAATCTTTAAGGCCAGCCTGATTTATGCTGGAACTGCTGGCTCATCAGCTTTCCCTTTAATCACTGGGGTTGTTGGGACTATCCAGCCCCCCTCAGTCACTTTGCAGGATCCTGCTCGAACCGGAGGCCTCGGGATGGCTCCAGCCCAAGTGACCTCCTCGGGATCCTGGTGCAGAATTCTCCTGGTGGTACCCTGAGATCAGCAGATGCTGGCCTTTCTCTCAACTCCCACTCAGTGCCTCAAATCCCAGGGAAAGCTCTCCTTCCGCTGCTACACCCTCTGCTTTGAAGACAAAAGATGATTCAACAAGATATTTGAAGTTGGGGGGGTGGTGTGTGTGTGTGGGGGGGGGGTGGATGGTTCAGCTGCCTTCCAAAACTCACTGGGCTTTCCAAAGCTAGAATTAGGACATTTCCAAAGCTGAAATCAGGACATTTCCATGCACAGCTTGCCCTCTCCAGAGCTGCCCTGGCTGGCACTGATGCATGGCAAGACCTGTAGCAAAGCTAATTCTCCAGTTTGCAATTCTTCTCCTAGTCCTTCCCCAGTTATGTGGCTGAAATGTCCTCTGCCTCTCAAAAGCCCCAGAAAAGCAGCCTGTGGATAAATGATCTGGGGTTGTGATGGGTGTGATGAGCCTGTGCAACTCCAAGGAGAGTCTGGGCGCACCAAGTGGGTGCCTGTGGAGCCAGAGTCCTGCTATTGGTTTGGGCTGTATTTTATTTTACTCATGGCACAGCCTCTCTCTGCTTGTTTGGGAAGTTTTTCCCTGCCTTTGCTTCCTGGAGCAGATCCCAGAGAGCAGCACAGCCTGCTCTCTTCATTATCTGCCCCACTAATACCTCTTTTTTTATTTTTTCCCTCCCTCCTTAGGTCACTTGTTTTGGGTCACTTTATCCTCAGTGCTGAACCCACGGCAGGGTTTTCCAGCTTTGTTGCTTCTGTGACTCAGGAGGGATGTTTTGCTCTCATTTATTAGTTTTTCTGGACAGAATACAAGAGGTTAAACACTTCAGAGAAGCTTATTCTGTATTTACAGCCGAGGTAGGTTTCTAAATCAACAGTAGGTCGTGTATTGGAGTGACTCACAGAGCTGCTTAACCTTTTTCCTTCCGTTTTTGTCCCCCTCCAAATCTGAGGCACAGCAACATCTGCAATTCAGATCTCTGAGATGAGAAGCTGTGAAAGGAATATAAAGGGCTGAATGTAAATCCAGCCTGGTGGCACGTGAATCCCTTCCCTCTGCTGGCAAGGTCCTGCCTGCTGGGGAGGGACAAGGTGGGCACTGCAAGAGTTAATATTTGCTTTTTGGAGGGGAAACTGAGGCACCATCCAGCTGGAAAGAGTCTCAGCATCCCGTGGCACTTTCTGCTGCCTGCCAAAAGCAGTGGGAAACAGGCTGGAGGTGACCAGAGCAGATGGGAGTAAGCTGGGGGCTCCCTCCTCACCCATCACCCCTGCAATTTGCTGTGCTTCCATGTGTATGTGTGTGTTTTTATTTTTTGGGGTATATTTAACGAATATTTTGAATGAAACAAACATTATTGAGAGAGGAATAGAACTAGAAACAAGTTTCAAAAAATAACCTTACAAATAAGACTAGATACTTTAGAGAAATAGTTAGCTTCTGAGTGTAATAGAATAAATTATAACATCTATACTGTCTCACCCTTCTTATCAGACTAAAAATAAAATAAAAGTTTTTAAAATGCTTCTTATTACCCCATCTCTAAGTCACAAAAGGATATAATCTGACACTTCAAACCCCCTTTTTTCAGTGTGGAGTCACAGACCCCCCTTGTTCCTTATCAGCAAAGCAGGCCTGAGACATTTTCACTCCCAAATCCCAACCAAACCCCTGCACGTCTCCTGCCCAGCAGCATTTAGCGACTCTCTCCTAAGGATCCATGAAATCTTTCAGATTTTGGGGTCTCCTCTCCTTGCCCCAGGATTTTCAGGATGGCCCTGCCAGCTCTCTGTGCAGTTTTTGGGGTCTCAGCCTGTGCTGAGGTGCTGCAGGAGCCCCGTGGGCACCCCATCTCTCTGGGCTCCAGCTGCTTCTCATGCACCCCAATCTTTGGATTTTTAAGGAACGCAGTCCCTCAGGGAAGGGCAGACGCTTTCTGAGGCTATCAGCAGCTCTGGAGGATGCTTTTCCTGCAGGATTAGGGCTGACCTGGGAGGTTTTGTTCCTTGTGTTTAGGCCACAAATTGCCTTGCCAGCTCTGTGTGGTTTTTCCCTCATGAAAGGACTGCGCTGCCCAATCTTCTTGGAGTCATCTTTAAAAACTGGGGTTGTTTATTGAAGTGGCTGTCGATAAAGGAATGGGGTAGACCTGTGCTTTTTGTGTTTGGAGCTAATTGAAAATCTCCTGTTAAGAGGAGGACTGGGCAGGGCTAATCACATACTCAGGAAAACACAGCAAAGAAACTAGATTTTTAATTTTTTTTATATAGTTTTTCTTTGAGAAAGGCAGCTGTGACTGCAAGGTGGAAGCACACTCTGACCCTAAATTAAATAACCTTGGAGTCTGCTCTCCTGATGATCACTGACATGGGATGTGCCCGGTGCAAAATTTGGTTCCTCCTTTTCTCGGGCAGTGAGACAGCTCCTGGCTGCTCCCAGATATCCCTGATGGACACACAGGAGATGCTCTCTTGGGATGCAACCCCAAGCCCACCCGATTCTTGATTGAATGCAGTTTACCCTGCCCTCTAGTGCCAGCAGGTGCTGAGTCAGCAGCTCCTGTGGTTTTCCACCTTTTCCTTCTCCCAGCCTGGGAATCTGCAGCTGCTGGGGCGGCCAGGCTGGGGAGAGAGGCAGGAATGCGGCCAGAAATGTCTGTGCACGAATGTGTGGGGAGTGGGCACCTCAGAGCAGCTTTGGAGCGAGCAGGGGCGCTTGGAAGGAGCTTTTGGAGATGTTTGCAAGGAAAAATGAGCTTTGTGAGGGGAATGGGAATACACGTGGCAGGCTGTGCGAGGGGAGCCTTTGGAGGTTGTTTCAGTGGTGAGCTTGAAGTGAAATCTTCAAGCTTGGAAGTGCTTGGAGATGTAGGGGATGGGGTAACACCTGGAGGTGGATCTCTTGCTTTTCTCCCGAAGGAAAGGGGGGGATAATTTTCTGTTTAAGAATTCATCCGAGAGCGTTTTGTCCCCCTCTCTGCCGGGAGGGGAGGCTCCCTGCACAGCCGGGGCTCTGCAGGCACAACAGCGCTCCCCAAATCCCCTCCCAGCCCACCATACCTCCCTCCCTCTCTCTGCTGTGACCCTCCTGGTACTTTGAAGAGCCCAGCAGAGCAAAGGTGTGGAATGTGGGGTGCAGTGCCACCCTCGGTGCTGGCTGCCGGGCTGGGTGTCCCTCGCTCCCTCCCTCCTTCCCTCACGCCGGCCGGGCGGGCGGGCCGGGCCCGCCGCAGCCTTTGCACAATTTCCTGGGTTATTTCAAGCTGTCGGGAAGGTCCGGCCGAGCTCGGGAGGGGCAGGCAGGGCTTCGGTACGCCAGCAAAAATGGAAAAACAGCCTCGGATAAGTCTCCTCCTCCCCTGTCCCCTCATCTTGGATCCCAAATTGGGGAACGGCGGAGGGGGGGAACACCAGAGCAGCACCCCGCGCCTGTGGGGTGACCCCCGGCTCTGCTGTGCTGACGCTGGCGGAGCTCTTAGGGTGGGTTTGTTTCTTTAAGGTGTCTCCCAGAGGGAGGATCAACCAAATGCGATGTGGCAGCTCTGGTAACTCCTCTTGGCTTTCAGCACGGCCCTAGCTGATCACACAACTTGCTAGTGAAGAAGGTACAGCTGTCCAGGCCTTGGCAGGCATCCCCACCCTCCGCTCGCTGCCAAATCCTCGCTCGCTTTTTTATAAAAATTCTTAAGTTTCCTAAGAGAATGGAAATGGAGCAGCCTCATCTGCCTCCCAGCCCCATCCAATGCCTCCTGGACCTGCTGGAGCAAAGCCTGGTGTCCCTGCATCCCTCCGTGCTGCTGGGATGTTGGCAGCCAGGGAGAGGGAGAGCCCAAATTTCAGGGCTGCTCTCCTGCTCCGAGGGGCTGGGGAGGGGACCAGGGCTAAGGGTTGGGGTGCCAGCAGTGCCAGCACAGGGCTGGAGCTGTCACTGGGGGTGGTTTGGCATTCCTGGCTCAGGCATTCCCCTGGGAGAAGCTGGGAGTGGGGGTAAAACAAGCTCTCCACCGGGCTCACAACTCTCCCGAGTTCTGCCCTGGTTGTGCCTCGTTGGCCCTGTTTGCACCTCAGTGAAGCAGCTCCAAACACCCAGGTCCCAAATTGTCCCAGCAGCTTTCCCCCTGAAAAGCTTTAGGCATTGATTCCTGGCCCAGGCTCCCTGTGACAGCTCCAGGAAACCTTCATCTCCTCCTCTCCCTCTTTCAGAAATGACCCAAACCCCCCTGGTTTTTGGAATACTTTAGCCCCGTGTGCAATTTTAAGGATGTGTCTGAGCTGCAGAGAAGCTGCAAGGCAGCCTGAGCAGTGCAGTGGATGAGTAATTCAAGGCAGGGGGGGAGCCTATGGATTTCTTCTCCAGAAAGAGCTTTTGGATGTTCAAACAACACGAATGTGGCTGTAGCGGTGTGAGAAACTGTGCAGTAGCATTTCAGCAAAAGATTAAGGAAAAACAGCATTTGGGGGACAAAAACACATTTCACAGCTGGTGAAATGATGGCGTTAGGAAATAGCTCTGAACATGCTCTAAACAGGAGGGTTATTTTCTGGAGGAGCAGGGGTGAGTGGGCAGATCTAAGAATTGTTGTTGGGACTTGTACACGTACGTCGGGCATTGCAGTGGGCATGAAAACCTTGCTAATTGCAGCAGAAAATGAGCCAGTGATGCATATGTGAGAACAAGAAAACCAGTATGAAAAAGGGGGAATAGATTTCAGACTGTTGTGTTTAAGGCCAGGAGTTTTTCTCTCTGATTCTGACATGATTATCCTGAAAAACCATGTGATTCCACAAATTGATTCTGACATTATTAGCCTGAAAAACCTTATGATTCCACGAACATGCACAGTTAAGGAACAGCTACAATTTTCAAAGCCGTGTCTGTTTCCCTCGGCAACTTTAAAATATTTACCTTTTTCCACTCCTTGAGAGTGAAAGTATTGCCTGGTTTACAAAATAACGGCGCTTAGGAGGAAAACTTCCAGATTAACTTGGTCCTATTGAAAATCAGCGTGTTTTGAGCTCCCAATTCCCTACCTTCAGCGTTCTGGGCACATGGCATTGCCCTGGGAGGTGCCTGGAATTGTGGGTTTGGTGTGACAGGGTATTTTTGAGGTGCTTTCCACTACCAACTTCCCTGGAGTGAACAGGGAAAGCAGCAGTGAGCTATTCCTTTGCGCGCAATACAACGAGAAATATTGATCATCAGGTTGTTTGATTGTAAAGTTTCCAAGGGAATCACTGGAAAGGGATCTCTGATCTCCCCTGTTCATGAGGTGCAAGCTGATTTAAACAGTTCAAAAGCCTGAACCTCCTCTCAGACCCAAAACCCAAGTGCAAGCTCATCACGATGGAGGCGAGAACGCGGCCGCTGCGCCGCACTCCAGCTCCCTTCCAGCAGCAAACATTTCAGCCCCATCTGGCATAAAATAGATTATTTAGAGCTGGCAATCCCAGGGATCTCTTAAACAGCCCCTTTTGGGGTCAGGGATGAAAAAGCCCTTGTAAAATGTCGGGTTGTTCTGTGCACAAACCCCCACGGAGCTGGAAGGGAGCTTTGGAGATCGTGGGGCCGCGCCCGGAGCGTCGCGCTCGCAATTACTGCAGCAAAAAGGGCTTGGTGCTATCAGAAATTTCCTGGGCTCATCAGGCAAAATAATGAAGCAAAATAAATTAAAATATGCAGAATAGCCATCTTATCCAATGTGCAAAAGTACAAGTTAATATACTGTGTGCAGAGTGCTTTTTTAAAAGACTGCTGTTATCTCATCCGGCCTGTTTTTATTATGTGGTTTTATGCCCTGGTTTCTCACTGGGAAGTTTCCATGGGGGTGATTCCCTGGTATTCCCAGAGGCACTGCCATGGGTGAAAATGCTCTGCTTCCATGCAGAGGCTCAATTCCTGCCACCCATCCTATGCTCTGGAGCCCACTGATGAACGAACTCACCTGTGTGTTTGGGGGAAGAAAGACTCAAACTCACAAGAACTGGCATAAAAGTGCCTGTGGGATGAATTTGGGGGGTTGTGGGGTGGAGGTGGTGCTGGGCATCCCAGTGGGATACACATGAGAAGGACAGGGCGGCAGGTGTTCAGCTGGGACAAATAGAAAACCTATTTTCCCTATCCAAACCCCTTTGATTAATGGGTCGTTAATAAATTTCATTGCATCTCTGTCCTGGCCATTTTCAGGGTGGGATTTTTTGTGCTGCAGGGCAAGCCATGGTCCTGACAGCATCTGTGGGTGATAGTACTGGGGTTTCTGGAGGTGGGTTTTGTGCAGGTGGAGTTTAATCCCTAATTCTTCCCTTAACAAGGTGGTTTATCTTCAGTTACCAATGCCAAGTTGTTTGCTGGGAAGCATCTCCTTGTTCACCTTCCTCCTGAGTCCACAATTTTATTTGTTTTATTCCTCGCATTTCTGAGCTTCTCCTCCCAGACAGGAATTCTGCCAAAGGAGCAGAATTTCTCATACAGAGAAATCACACCGTGATGTGCATAAAATCTGCCATAAGGGTCAGCCTGAAATGTGAATTTTCGTGTCTCTGGCAGGTTAATTTTGTTGAGGAGCTTTGTTTTGGGGATGCTGGGTGTGGATGCCTTGGGGACCCCCAGCCCCAGCCACCCAAAATACTGTTTTATCTATGAAAGCTTCTCCCTGGCTCCATCCCACCCTACTGAATTTTCCAAGCTGGATTAACTAATTATTTTTAATAGGAGGCTCAGCACAGCCGTGATTCCCCCATTTCAGCAGGGCAATTTGGTTTATTTACATTTAAGCACAAACATATGATTTTTAAAGGAGGCCTGAACAGCTAAAACCGAGGGCATAATCAGATAAATGACTGCACGAGGATCTTTGGTGGCTAAACTCACCCAAAAACCCAATTCATGCATTTTAAAGCGTGTGTTTGGCAGGTCTGATAACTCTTAAGGAAATGCTTCTTGGGGGTGGCAGCTAACAAGGCAAAACTATCTTATTAGGAATTCAATTAAAGCTAGGCCAGGCTTACTGGACCTCTTCCAGTAAATATATATCTCAAGCTGAACCCGTAGACATCTGTCTCTTCTCTCACCCCCACCTCCTCCTTTTTCTGTTTTCCAAGCTGTGGTTGAAAGGTGGAGGGGAGATGGGAGGAAGAGCAGGGACTGTTGCTCACCACAGAGTGCAGGGCACAAGGATTATTTTCTGTTTTGGTGTCTGACCACTTTTGTGATCTGGGGGAGAGCGGATCTGCCTCAATCCCATCCCTTGCTGAAGCACGGGTGTAAAAAAAAATAATTTAAAAATCCCAAATCACGCAATTATAACAAAGAGAGGTTGGATCCAGGTGGATCCCAGCCCCTGGGCAGTGCCGGACACCCCCTGGACTCTGGTTTGGGAATGAAGAATCCATGCTGCCTTTCCTGTTCTCGTTTTGGAGTATTAGAACAACAAACCTTTTCCACCCAAAGGGCTCAGGCCACGGGGAGAGCCGCCCGGAGAAGTCAGGGAACAAATCCGGAGAATTCAGAGATCTAATGGCCACTTAGAGCCCTCTGTTAACACCAGGGCTTAGGGGCTGTAATCGCTTATTTCGCTTTTTTATGGGAACGGTAACCAAACCTCCCTGTCCCGTTTGCACCCTCCTCCTGCAAGGAACCTGTCTCCAAATTCCTGACGCTGCTTCCCTTGATGTGACAGAGAAAGACTGATTTTTTTTTTTCTCCCCCATTCCCGAGGGAAAACCCTCCTTACTGCTAAACACTGATAACCTTGGGCTCTGGGTGGCAGATCACAAATAAAATTCAAAGAGGGATCCTCTGGTTTTACCCCCAAATCCCCGCTCTAGGGCAGGAGGAGCAGCACATCCCAACGAGCTGGCAGAGCCCTGATTCCCACGTCTGTGCTGCACAACTGGCAGGGGAAGGACAAGGACATCGGGGCTGGTGTGGAAGTGGTTAAAGGGATGGGTCTGAGGGCAAGGGCTGCCTTGCCTTGATTTATGGGCTGGCTGAGTTAATTTGCTCTTTCTGGGTGATTAGTTGTTGTTGCTGAGTGGTCATCGTCCACAACTACAAATCTAATTAATGCCGGGGATACCAAGTGTTGTTTTGGCGTTTTGTTGTTTGTTTTTTCCGTTTTTTTGCTTTTTTAAAAAATCTCTGGCAAATATTTCTACTGTTTTAATTCTTGAGAACTGATCATTAATTAGCACGAGCCTGCTAATATCCAGCTGGATGGTTTCTCGGTTTTCGTCACTTCCAAATTTGCCTGAAGAAGGGAATCAGGAGCTCCGAGCAGCCACCGAGGTGTCTGGTGGGATAAGCAGCTTACAAGGAGCAATTTGCTTTTTCTTCCCCCTTCCCAATTTTCTGCAAAACCCGGGAAGAGGGGTGAAAAAGCTCCCCGAAATATCTGCTTTCCCCATCCAGCTGTGATTCCCTGACGGCATTTCCAGCTCGCTCTGTGTTTCGGGGCTCTGGTGCCGTCCCTTTCCACGTCCGTGGCCTCATCAAACCCTTCCTGTAGCTCTCCAACAAGACATAAATTCTGGAGGCTTTGGGCTCGGAGATTTCAAAGTCGTGCTGAAGCACATGGAAATGATTCTGAGGGCTACGGCTATAAAAATAATTATATTGCCGGGGGAAAGAGTGACATGAAATGTCCCCAAAAGGGATCTCAGCGGTAGTTACAGGATCTGTCCCAGCTCTGTAAGAGCCCGCTGTGATCTCCAGGGCTCATTTATCACTGCTACCTATAACTGCAGGAATTATGCCCCCAAAAAAGCACCGTAGGAAGGAATGCGAGGGGAGGCTGCTCAGGAGAAGCGTTTCAATCTCTCCCTTCGTTTTAATGAGGATGCTCTGAAAATTAGGGCTGCTCTGCGGAGCTGAGCGGTGTAAGGATGACTAATTTGGAGACAAATTAGGTCTACTTAGCCCAAATGTCTGCCTCGATTGTTCCCTTAATGACCCTTCAACGCACATCTCTCCCGATAGGAGTTTCACCGCAGCTCTGCCTCCAGCAGATTAAGTAATAACATGTTTTTACCACTTTTCTAAGCGTTCCTTCGGACCCGATCCAGCATTTTCCCTCCGCCATGCGTGTCCCCAGCTCTTTCTGATGGGTAATTCATTTATTTGCGTCTAGCCCCTGGCAGATTTGTCTCTTCGCATGTCTCCTTCTCCGGAGCATTTCCCTTGCACCCTCTTTTTCAAAGATCCCTGAGCCTGAGCGGTTTTTGGCTGACTGCAGCGTGTTTGGTGTCTGCTGGGTAACAGATTTATCCTTTCCCAAGGAAAGACACGAACGTAAACAGAGGATCCAAAATGCATTTTGCTGGGCTTTTTAAATGCACTGAGATGAAACCCCCACCCCTCCCCGCCGCTACAAGGCTATTAATGTAAATACCAAACTTTACAATCCTTCCTGTCAAGGAAACTTATTTACATTTTTTGAAGGATGCGTATTAAAAAAAAAAATGGGGCTTTTGGGACAAAAAAGGGCTTCGTTCCAGTGTCACTACACCCCCAGTTAACTGTGCAGACACTATAGAATTAGGTTTTGTTCCCAGGGCCAGCAGAGATAACATCTGTTTGCTCCTTTAAGGAGAAAAATGAAATAGGATGCTGGTGTTTTATACTGGAAACAGCCCTGTAAATCTGAAGGGGCGATGGGATGAGGGCCCTGGGTTGAACACACGCCTTAAACGTGGCTTCTCCAGCATGGAAAAGGTGGGAAAAGTGGTCCCCAGCTCCAGTGCCAGCCCAGGGGAGGCAAAGGGCTCATTCCCAGTGAGTGGGAAGGAGCAGCAGACTGGTCTTACTGGTGCGGGGCTCAGGGCTGTGCTGCTGTGCTTGTGGTCCTGCCATCCCAGCTGCACAGGTTTTTTCCCTACTAAAAGGAGTATCAGGAAATATACTTTTTCCCCGATTTGTTCTTTTCAGTTTAGAGCCTGTGGAACGTTCTGAAAGCAAAAGGGAAAGGTGGCTGCCAGGGGAAGGGGGCAGGTGCCGGCGCTGAGGATGGGGAGATTTTGGGAGGAAGGAAGGCTCGGCTGAAACATCCCACTGGAGCCCTAGAGGTGCAAAATCTGTGCCTGTTTCTCCTGCAACTCCCGGAGTCAGTTGTCTGGAATTCCATGGAGCAGAACAGGAAAAGCTCTCGTGGCCAGGGGAGCAAGCAGCAGTGACCTGCTGAGGTTCGCAGGGGCCAGGTGGCATTTTCCCAGTTCCCAAGGCTCTGATTTTCTAATCAAACAGCTCCTCTGATTTTTGTTTTGCTTGCAGCCAGAGGGGAATGAGCCTCCATCCAAGGAGAAACCTTTCCTTGCTTCTCTCTTCCCAAAATCTCAGGAAAAGGGAGGATGGCAGCCCAGCCTGAGCGGCGCTCACCCCACATTTGCAGTTTCTACTCCCTAGGAAAGGCAGGCGCTGATCCCAAACCCACACAGCAATTTCTTATGGATTTTTTTGTCCATTGGGGCAGCACGTGCTGCTCCCCTCTAGCCCATAAAAAGTCCTACCACCCAACTAAACTTGCCTGTTTTCAAGGGTTTCTTGAGGACCTCATTGTAGCTTTTATTTTTTATTTTCTGGCAGCCGTAATTTCTGTCGCCATAAACGATAGAATTTGACACCGCACCGCACCAGGCCATTTGTCAACAACCTTTTCAACAGTCCAACCACACGCGTGTTCCTGCACAGCACAGGCACAGGGAAAGGGGCAAAGTTTGGGATCTTCCTCTGCAAGAGCCACCTCGGAGCGCTGGGTTGGAGGCTGGGTTACAGCGAAGCAGCTGAATTCCGATTTATTCCAAATCAAACCAAAACGTGCCGGGGCTTGGTTCTGCATCGTGAGTTTTCCATTATATCCACACATTTTTTGGGGGAAAGGAGCAATCTGAGCACCTACCTATAAAATCTACCTCATCAGAGCAATGTTAATAATAATTTAATCGATGTGGGGTGTAAAACACGGTTTAAAAAAAGCAAGTTTTGCCCTGTGTTCTAGGAGGGTTGTGTATTAGATAACAGATTTCCAACCATCCTTGGCTAATGGCAACACATCATTTGGGAAACAACAGAATCAATGCATTGTTCCAGCCCAGCACTTTCCTATTCAGCCAATCTAAACTGCTGAAGAAATATGTGTTCGGGACATTTTACATCTGGTTTTGACAAGAAGCCTGGGTTTTTGTGCGGGGATTTTTTTAAAAATCTGTTTGCTGCAGTTTTTTAGCCAGATTAGCATGGGAAAAGGCTCTCTGTTGTATAAACGGAGGGTTTTGCTTTTGAAAAACCCACTCAGTTTTGGATTTTTGCAGTTGAAATCAGGGCACGACGTGCAAAATATAAGAACCCCAGCGATGGCCATAAACCCCACAACAACAGTGTTACCTATTTAAATAAAGCTAAACAACAGGCAACTCGTGCAATGGGCAGAATAACCAATTTTGAGACTTTTTTTCATATTTTGGGGAATCACTAGAAGAGCTTAATTCCAGCACCAGAGTCCAAATTCCAAACCATTTCAGGATGCAAGCGAAACATTTACATCTAAAATGGTTTTAAGTCTGTTTTACGCCACTAGTAAGTCCTGGTTTCGCATTTTTTTACCTTTTTGAACTGAGGCACTGCAGTTGCATCAAGTTTTTGCCTGGTTCTTTATATTATTTATTCAAAGGGGCCGTTCATTGCTGACCGAACAAAGATGGATTTGCCTCTTTAAACAAGCCGGGCCAATGGGCTGGGATAAACTTTCCTCTTCAACTCTGCACATGATGAAATTATTTCATTTTTACATCACAAGGGTGGTGGGGAAAAATGTCCCTTCAGAGTGTTTGCTTGGTGAAATGGGTTTGTGGGCTCTGTTTTATGTAGGGAGCCCCAGACAGCACCCGGCCAGACCCAAACTCCGGCTGACACTACGCAGAGCTGCTCTGCTTAATTAGCTGGAGATGAGGGTGTTATTAAAAGGCTTTTCCCCCCCTCCTTTCTGACTGTTTATTCCTCCCTCCCCGAATATTACAAAGGCAGCTGAAGAGGAAGTAGTTTTCTGCTAATGGAAAGTGACGAGGAAGGGTTTGGTGAGGAGAGTAAATAAGAAACTGCGCCTAACGCCGGCCGCTGCTTTACCGTCACTTTGGGGAAGGGAAACTGGACAAACCCAAAAATTTAGCAGACTTTCTCCTATGTCTGTTTGCTTTTTGCTGTGTGAGGGGGAAGGGGCACAGCCCGGGACTGCAGCCGACATCTGCTGCTTGTTTCTTTTAAGAGAAACACAACCTGGGGCGAACCCGTCGCCAAGCCCCGCGTGGGTCCTGCCGACCCCCGGCCCCCCGGCTGGGAGAGGATGTGACCACCACAGGGCTCAGCACTGGGGTTTTTGGGGTGTGGGCACCCCCAGAGCGGGGCAGCAGCTGTTTTGGATCCCCTTGTCAGCCCGTTGTGGCCATCACCTTTTCCTCTCTGAGCCTTTCTCCAAAGCAGCGCTTTCTGGCAAATGTCACACGGTGACCGTTTCCCCTCTGTCCCTCGTCACCCAGCTCTCAACACCATCCCCCTCTTACTCCCCATTCCCACAGAGCAAAAGCATGCTGATTATTATTTCCCTCCCCCACGCCCCAAAATGTTGGAGATATCTCATTTTTGCCTTCCTGGAAGCTCCATTTATTTGAATTTCCTCCGGCACAGGGGGGAGCGGGAGGAACTGGACGTGCCTACCCTGCCCTCCAGGTCAGCGACCCCAAACCCACCAGCATCCCCAGCATTCCACAAAGGGCAAAGGGAGGGAAACAGACCCAGAGCATCGTTCAGGAGAAGAGAAACGGGTACCTACCCCTTGGGCTTGCCCGGCCCGGGCGGTGGCTAGTGGGAGGCCGACATGGACCACGCTCCCTCCATCCTCCACACGGAGAAGGCATAACTGAGCCTCTCGTGAGCCACGTAACTGCAGCTCGTCATCTTACTGTCCATCTCGTCGCTCTGTAGCACCTGGTAGAGGAAGTCTATGTACCGAGCCGCCAGCTTGAGCGTCTGGATTTTACTCAGTTTGTCAGAGGGCAGCGTGGGGATGATTTTCCTCAGGGCGGCAAAAGCTTCGTTGAGCGACTGAGTCCTCTGCCGCTCTCTGACGTTGGCCAGGATCCTCTGGCTCTGCAGTTCTTCGTAAGATTGGGAGCTGGGACTGGACTTTTTCCCCCTCTTCCCTGGGTTGGGGCTGCCATCTTCGCTGGACTTCTTACTGTATCTTCTCTTCCTGCCAAATCTCTTTGGCTGCCTTTCCAGCTCCTCTTCACTGGTCCCCAAGCTATCCACAGGGGAAACAGGAGAACTGGAGCTTTCTTCCATGCTTTCTGCAAGAAGGGGAGGGGAAGAGCCTTTCCCCCCCTCCTTATGTTATGTGAGTGTGTGTGTGTCTTAAATGTGCTTTAAATTCCTGAGACAGATCCTTTGGAAAAACAGGAGGACTCTTTTTTTTCTTTTTTTTTCCTTTTTTTTTTTTTTTTTGCTGACCAAACGTTTTCCAGGTTGCTTGAAGGGCTCTTATTTCAAGGACCGAGGTTGTGTAAAAAAATTGAGGTCTTGGAGAGAGGAAGTTATTCTAACTTTTTGGAAACTTTAGCTGAGCTCAGTTGCTAAATAGTTGTCAGAAGTGAGGGAGGTGCGGGGCTCCCTCCTGATTGGCCGGCCAGGTCGGTGGGAGGAAGGCTTTTCCCCCGCTAAACTTTCACAGTTTTATGTTACACTTAACTAAAATCTTGGGAATGCACCTCGAATCAAAGATAGCTGGCGAACGCCACCCCCTGCCCCCGGGGATGCTGGGTTTACAGCACCCCTCCGGGAAAACCCCCCACACCCGCCCCAGGGTTTTTGGGGTCCTGCTCCCAGCTCCGTGGCCAGGCTGCAGAGATTCTGGGGTGCAGAGGCAGCCAGCCCCCCACACGTGAGATAGTGCTCCTTTTCTATGGAACGGGGCCCTATTTCCCAGCCCCTGGTGCTGGGGGTGCTGCAGACCCCCTGTCCTGCAGGGATTCGGTGGGGAGCTGCCTCCCCATCCCACAGGGTGACCTTGGAGCGGCAGAACTTCCCTGGGGCACGCTAAGCTTGGGAATGGTGGAGATTTGGGGACAGAGGCGCTAAACCCCTACTTGTGGGGGGAAAAACTCCTCCTGGACAAACCCAAAATATGGATCAGCTGGAAAGCAGCTAATAGTTCATGGAAAACCCCATGGAGAGGACCCTGGAGAAGCAACTCTGGCTATGCATTGCCATTTGCTCCCAACTTTCCCCCCCTTCCACAGTACACTTTAGGGAATGAGCAGCCAAGGTAGGTAGGAGGCCATTTTTTCCTCCTCCAGAATATCCTGCTGCTGAATTCGTGGTATCCCAGCACACAAAAACTGTGATAGCAGGATTTCTGATCTATCCAACAGAAGACAACAGGTCTCTTTTTTCCTCTCCATCACACCGTGGGGGGAAATGTGGGAAAACGCTGCTTGCTTCTGTGGAGCTTAGGCAGAGAAAAATCAGATTTGGACCTCTGACTTCAGTCACAGCCCAAATTGCAGGAACAGATGCATTCCTGAGCGGCAAAGATCATGTTTTCAGTACGGAGCAGGGAAATAAAATAGGACAATAATAATAATAAAAAAGAAATAAGACAAAAGAAACTTGTAAAATGTCAATGCTGTATCAGAAGAATTAGTTTAGAGTGGATTTCTTTACAAAGTTTTCCAGTAGGTATCAACACTCATTAACGGAAAAAATAATGTCTGGTTTGATTGGACAGCGTTCCTTGGTAGGAGAAGGAATTTTTGGCTTGCCTGGGGCTGGCTGCACTGCTGGTAGGTAATGTTTATAGTGGAAAGCCTTCCCCAGGCAGCCCCCGGGGAGAGCCTGTGTTTGCTTTCCAAAGGAAAGGTTTTCAGGTGCAGCACAGAAGTCGGAAAGCGAGGCCGTTCTGCAAATAGATTTTTAATCCGATTTAAGGCCCCGGCGGGCCGGGCAGGGCCGGGTGCTGCTCCCACTCACACCCCAAATCCGCCTTCCAGAAGGGTTTGGGGTCTCCGAATCCTGGGGTTCCATGAGTGCAAGTGGGCTGGGATGGCGCCTACCACGGACCTCAGAGCTGATGCCACCCCTTGTGAGGGGCATTCGGTTTGTGCTGGGGTTATTCAGGAGCCTCCTGAGTGCCTGGGATCCTTCCCAAGTATTGAGGGAAGCCATCACCAAAGGCTGGAGAGGCACCATTCCTGGTTTTCCCAGCAAACAGGTTCCTGGCTCATGGCAACATGTTTTGGGGGCGAGGTGCTGTGGGTTTGCAGGGATGCATGGAGCACGGGAGGGCAGGGGGGATGCAGGGATTCATGGAGCACAGGAGGATGGGGGATGCAGGGATACATGGAGCACAGGAGGGCAGGGGGATGCAGGGATTCATGGAGCACAGGAGGGCAGGGGGATGCAGGGATACATGGAGCACAGGAGGATGGGGGATGCAGGGATTCATGGAGCACAGGAGGATGGGGGATGCAGGGATTCATGGAGCACAGGAGGATGGGGGATGCAGGGATTCATGGAGCACAGGAGGATGGGGGATGCAGGGATTCATGGAGCACAGGAGGATGGGGGATGCAGGGATTCATGGAGCACAGGAGGATGGGGGATGCAGGGATTCATGGAGCACAGGAGGATGTGGTTTGCAGGGATTCATGGAGCACAGGAGGATGGGGGATGCAGGGATTATGGAGCACAGGAGGGCAGGGAGGATGCAGGGATTAATGGAGCACAGGAGGGCAGGGAGGATGCAGGGATTCATGGAGCACAGGAGGGCAGGGGGGATGCAGGGATTCATGGAGCACAGGAGGGCAGGGGGATGCAGGGATTCATGGAGCACAGGAGGGCAGGGGGATGCAGGGATTCATGGAGCACAGGAGGGCAGGGGGATGCGGGGATTATGGAGCACAGGAGGGCAGGGGGATGCAGGGATTCATGGAGCACAGGAGGATGGGGGATGCAGGGATTCATGGAGCACAGGAGGATGTGGTTTGCAGGGATTCATGGAGCACAGGAGGATGGGGGATGCAGGGATTCATGGAGCACAGGAGGATGGGGATGCAGGGATTCATGGAGCACAGGAGGGCAGGGGGATGCAGGGATTCATGGAGAACAGGAGGGCAGGGGGGGTGCAGGGATACATGGAGCACGGGAAGATGGGGGATGCAGGGATTCATGGAGCACAGGAGGACAGGGGGGATGCAGGGATTATGGAGCACAGGAGGGCAGGGGGATGCAGGGATTCATGGAGCACAGGAGGGCAGAGGGGATGCAGGGATTATGGAGCACAGGAGGATGGGGGATGCAGGGATTATGGAGCACAGGAGGATGGGGGGATGCAGGGCTGAGCTCCCGGGGCACCCTGCCCAAAAGGGCTGCAGGTGCCCCCAGGGAGGGAGCAGGGATGTTTTGTGCTGTGTTTGAGAGCACCGGGAGCAAGGGAAAATGATCCCAGCTGGTGAGGAGAGTGAGTGGAGCTGCTGGTTGTGCCTCTCCTCTCTCTCTGCCCTGCCAACATTTATTTTCCAGCTTTTTATGGCCCTGCCATGACCACCAAAAGCGGGGCTTGTTACCTCAGAGCGTGAGGTATTTCCATGGGGTGGGATTTGATCCTACAAGCGACAGAGAACTTCTGGGGCTGGACTGTGTGATTGGATCTCAACATGCCCGTTTCTCAGCTGGCCCAGGGTGTTTGGGATAATCCCATACAAGCACGGCCACAGCTCCTGGGCATTTCACTGGAGCCACGCTGGGAAAAAGCTGTGGCCACGTGGCGTGATCCTGGTCCAGCCGAGGGGCTGCTGCTCCTGGCACTCTGGGGTGTGCCTCTCCAGGCTGCACAGCGGCAGCAGCAGAGCAGCCCCGTGCTCCTCTGGGTTAAACAGCTAATATTAAGTAAATAAATTAAATAAAAACCTGCCTCGCTTCAGCAAACGAGACCGAAGGAGTGTTTGCAGGATCGAGGCAGGATTTCTCCCGAAGGGAATTGCTGCTGTGCATAACCTCTAAACGTGCAAAGCCTTTTAGTATCAGGCAGGCTTCATTAGGGGAAATTTATGGTGGGATTTGGCCGTGGGGTAATTATGGAGTCTCTGAGCCCGGCCCCGGCGAGCATCACTCCGGAGCTGCTGCATGTGTGTCTGGGCCCTCCACTGCTGCAGTGCTCGGTGCCAGGACTAAGTCCCGCGGTGACAATCCTGCAAATACCTGCCCTGGAGCAGACCAAAAGTGCGGGACCAGCCCCGGCTGAAATGTGATCCGGCTTTCCTGCAGGAAAGGGGAGTTTGGGGAGGTTTGTGCGGGAAGAAGCACGAAGGAAGCCGCTGGCAAAGCGGGCAGGGCTGGATCCATCCTTTCTCCCACCGTGGCAAGGTGGGAGAGAGGCTCGGGAATAAAAACTGCCACATAAAAAAGTAATTTTAGTGGAATTGTAACGCCCTGTTTGAATGTGACACTCACTGTCATGTTGTTCCCCGCCTTTACCAGGCTCACAGATCTTTGTGTTAGCGGGCAGTAATGAGTGTGGATTGGGATTTGGGGTCAGTGCTTGTTCTCCATAGGAAGCCTGTGCTCCAGATGTCCCCTGGGCAGCGTTCGGCCAGAAAATCACCCTCTGGCCTCTCAGTGCTGAAGAGGAGAAGGTTTGGATTTCAGCCTCCTGCCACCCCTCCCTCTGCTTGTCGTGGGGAGCAGGAAAAGTGGATGCCCCGATTTTGGATTACCAGTGCCGGTAATATCCTTTCAGTACATCCTGGCTGCTCCTCCGGCTGCCCTGTGCTGGGGGGGGCAGGGGCTGCCGGGGACGCCAATTTTTGGAGCAAACTGGAGGAAAACCAGACGCTGTTGTGCTTTTTGCCTTCCTCCTCTGCGCTCCCTCCTGCTATAGAACAGAGAGAAGAGCATCCCTCCTCCTTCCAGAAACATCCCGCTCCCACATTTCACCCGGCACCGAACCACTTCTAGTGCAGCCAGAAGGAGACCCGATTAAGCTGATTAAGATCTGATTAAACTGTTCCCCTCCTTTTTTAAGGAGATAATTCCTCAGTGCTTGTGGAGCCACCCGGCGTGGGCACCTTCCCGTGCTGCCTTGGCAGCTCCAGCCGGGACTGTCCCTGCTCCTTGTAGCGCCTGGCTTTGTTCTCTGCTGCCCTGTGTCCCCCTGCGGTGACAAGTTCATAATCAAAAGCAAAGGAGCGGCGCAGATAAGGGGGCGGGAGGTGCGGGCAGCGGGGCTTTAGGGATGAGACGCTCGGGGCGGAGCGCGCTTCCAAAGAAATTGGATCCGCTCCGGCCGGAGCTCTGTGCAGGAATGTACATCTGTTTCTGAACTGTTACCAGCTGATGTGCCCGCTCTTCCCCTCTGCTTCCTCCCAAAGCCCCGGAGCAGCAGCGGCACTGGGAGATCCACCTGGATCCCTCAGCTTGGTGCTTGGGGAGCCTGGAAATAGGGAGCTTGCTTTCTCTTTGCAGGAGGCTGTAGGGAAAAAAAAAAGGCAAGGGGAGGGCTTGGAGATTTTCCCAGCGGATGACTTTCTCCCAGGAAATGCCCACAAGGCCCTTTGTCCGTCTCCTTTATGAAGGTGGCAGCTCCAGCCAAGCTTTGACCAAGCAAGGTGTGAATTTCAAGGGTCATCCTGGAGAGGAGAAGGCTCCAGGGAGACCTCAGAACCCCTTCCAGGGCTTAAAGGGACTCCAGGAGAGCTGGAGAGGGACTGGGGACAAGGCACTGAGGGGACAGGACGCAGGGAATCGTTTCCCACTGCCATGGGAAGGTTTGGATGGGATACTGGGGAGAAATCCTTCCCTGCGAAGGTGATGAGGCCCAGAGAAGCTGTGGCTGCCCCACTGGAGCATGTCTTGGAGAGGGCAGGTGCTTCTGAGCCCTTTTAACTCCTGTAGGACACAGGCAGGTGTTTAAAGTTATGGATATATTAAAATCAGGCCTGGATTTCTCCCCCTCTGGAATAAGAAGGGAGACCTTCAGTGTCTTCTACAGGTTTTGGGTCGGGATCTCAAGCCCGAAGCTGTTGGGGACCCAACTGCACCACTGCCAGTAGGACGAGGAGAATTTGGGCTAGACCTAGCTCTGCTTCAAACACGGGGTGCCGTGTGTCAGACCTGATCAGGGATTTCTGGAAAAATGAGAAATCCGTGTAATTCCCTGCATTGGCAGCACTGGGATGGATGGCAGCAGTGGAATGGCAGCTCTGGGATGGATGGCAGCACTGGGATGGATGGCAGCACTGGGATGGCAGCACTGGGATGGATGGCAGCACTGGGATGGCAGCTCTGGGATGGATGGCAGCACTGGGATGGCAGCTCTGGGATGGCAGCAGTGGGATGGCAGCTCTGGGATGGATGGCAGCAGTGGGATGGCAGCACTGGGATGGATGGCAGCAGTGGGATGGCAGCTCTGGGATGGATGGCAGCTCTGGGATGGATGGCAGCAGTGGGATGGCAGCTCTGGGATGGATGGCAGCTCTGGGATGGATGGCAGCAGTGGGATGGCAGCTCTGGGATGGATGGCAGCACTGGGATGGATGGCAGCTCTGGGATGGATGGCAGCTCTGGGATGGCAGCACTGGGATGGATGGCAGCACTGGGATGGATGGCAGCTCTGGGATGGATGGCAGCACTGGGATGGCAGCACTGGGATGGATGGCAGCACTGGGATGGATGGCAGCACTGGGATGGCAGCACTGGGATGGATGGCAGCTCTGGGATGGATGGCAGCTCTGGGATGGCAGCGTGTGTCCTGCCCTAGGAAAGAAACCCAAAGGCAGCGGCGTGGCCCTTGTGGGTTCTATTTTTAATGACAACACACAGCAGAGAGAAGGGGTGTTCTGGGGAGTAAAACATGGTGGCTATCACCAGTCCAAAAATAACATTTCTATTTTGGATCGTTTGCCTGAGGCCACCGCTAATTGCAGATCAGAGTGGAACGTCTCCCTCGGAATCCACGGGCAAGAAACTTTTTTTTCCCTCTTTTTGGAAGGTGGAATATTAATTGTGGCTGCAACAGTAGCAACTGTAGCTTAAAAACCTGGGCTAGGAAAAATGAAAATATTGTTTCATGGACTGGAAAATCAAAGCACAGGAAATATTTCATTCTCCTCACCTTTTCCTCCCCCGTTTCCAGTCTTGTTAAATTGGGAAAGAAGGGCTTCCCACTAATATAAAGGTGAATCCAAAGCCAGCCTGGGTGTTCCAACAGCATTCAGGAATGGCTGGAAAGGTCAAGCTTCTCTTAATGGTTTTTTGGATTGCAGCACCACCTTCAAGGGGTTGTTGCACCTTCCACTACACCAGGCTGCTCCAAGCCTGTTGTTTGTATTCCTGCGTTCCAATATTTTTGAGGATTAACCAGAATCCTAGAGGTGAACCAGCCTTGTAGTTAACATTGTGAGGTGAAAAGATAGAAACAAGGTACTGGGAAAAACAAAGGAAAGCCCTGGAGTAATTAAGCTCCTGTTGCAATTAATGGTTTTCCTCATGGGTGCAGGGAAGAACCTCTCCCAAAGCAAAGTTTTAACTCCTGGGGATGGAATGGAACTGTTGGCTCTGGAGTTTAAGCACCAAGGCGCAGCACCTGGCAGGTCAGATGCTGGGGAGAGGGAAGCCAAAACAATGATCCTGACCTGGTAGCTGTGCCTGCAGAGGGAAAACTGCTCCCGGGAAGCTGGAGAGCTGGGAGCCATTTTCCCTGCTGGAGCCCGCTGGGATTTTGGGAATTGCCACGATTTGGAACAGTCACAGTTTTGAACGCCAGTGCCAAACAAGGGAAGATTTGTTGGGGTTTCTCAAGTGGGAGAAACTGAACTTTCCTGGAGAAGATGATGGAGTTGGTTAAAATCAGTCCTTTGCAGGTTCTTTGTCCAGCTCTGAACTTCACCTTGGTTTTGGTGAAGGTACCTGAGCAAGCTCTTCACAGTTTGCAAGGCCTGGAGCTCTCATTTGCCTGGATAAAAATGGGCAATCTCTGCCCTCGTGTCTCATCCCACAGCACTGCAATTCCCCTATAATTTCTTCTTTCCCAGCAGTGACAAGTCCTGCCTTTGGAGCGTTCCTATTCCCTGTGGGATCATTGAGATGAGACCTGGGTTCCCAGAAAGAAAAGTTCTGCTGGTTTGGCAACTGGGCTCGTCCTCCCTCAATATTCATCTGCTTAAACCAGGGAGCTCCACCTTCTGCCTCAGGGTTTGGGTCCTCTGGGTGTTCCTGGATTTAAGTGGCTTGGAAAGGGAAGGGACCATGCCCTGGGTGACTGGTGAACTCCTCTCCCAGGTATATAAAGGAAAACCTGACAGTTTTGTAAAACCAGTTACAGAGGGGGAAAAAGGGTTAGGTTTCTAAATAGAGCAACATTCTGTGAAATGTGCCAGAATTCCTAGGGAGATATGATTTATTTTGGAAAACCAGGCACCCTGAGTCCTTCACCTCCACGTGTTGCAGTTTAGGTTTCTGCTGCAGCAATGGGCTGGTGCCTTCTGATCAAGTTTCTTGGCTACCAGCTGATTTGGTTTCACTTTGGTGTTTAATTTGATGCTGAAAGGTTGAAATCTTCCATTTAAGGAAGAAAAAAAAAAAATTACTGAGTAACTACACTCACAACATCAGAAGGGAGAGAGCCAAAGCTGCTCAGCTGAGAGAGGAAATTATTTTTCTTAAACTGATTAAAACTTCTGCTTTTTTCTTTGTCTTTACCAACACCTGTTTAACTGAGCACCTGAATAAACTTTGAGGAGAAAAGATAGTTTTGTTAAAGGCTCAACTGGACCCCCAAAAGCTCGAGTTCCACTTCTGGGACCCTCAACAAATCCAGGGGAAACCAGGCTTGACGTTCCTAGTGAGATCTGGGAAGGAAAAAGCAGGAAAGGCCCATTATTTCTTTCAAAAACAATTAGGTGGAAAAGCCCCAAGCCAAACAAACAAGTCCTCAAAACTCAAGGCTGTTTGAATTTCAAACAAGAAACCATAAAAATTAATAAAACGAGCGTGATTGGGTTTGAGCTGCTGTTCCAGAAATATTGAGTGGACTGCCTGTTTTCTCAGGGTAGCAAGCCTGTTTGTTGGGCTGTCAGGAACCACAGCACGAAGCCTCCTGGACAAAGGTGTGGCTGTGGACAGAGGAGCTGGGGACACCAGACAGCCGTGAGGGAATGTGTGCATGGCAGCCCAAACACTGGGAATGAAACAATCAGGGAAACAGCTGCACCCCTCAGAGGCACAGGAAGAGCATTCCTGCAGAACATCTGTGGATTTGCATGTGTAGGCTCAGGGAAGATGTTTGGATGAGGCAGCAGGTATGAACCTGCCAGGCCTGCTGCACCCAGGACATCCTTCACCCTTCCCATCGCATCCCTCGTGTGCCTGGCTTGATCATTGCTGTCCTTGAATCCCAGGATGGCTTTGGTTGGAAGGATCTTGGAGGTCCCATCCCACGCCTTCCACTATCCCAGGGTGCTCCAAGCCCTGTCCAACTTGCCCTTGGACACTTCCAGGGATAGAACTTCTCTGGGCACCCTGTGTCGAAGCCTTCTCACCCTCACAGGGAAGAATTTCTTCCCAATATCCCATCTAACCCTTTCTGTGTCAGAGTGAAGCCATTCCCCCTTGTCCTGTTACTCCAGGCCTTTGTCCAAATTTCCTCTCCAGATTCCTTACTGGCCTCCTTTAGGTATCCTGAAGCTCAGTGGGATTGGCTGGTGGGAAGCAGTGCTCCAGCAGAATTCCTGGGCTCTAATTCCTGTCCCAGCTGCCCACACCCTGCCTGCAGCATCTCCCAGGAGAGGTGGCCTTGAGACACGCTCCTTTGGCTGAAGCTGGGAGGTGCATTCCAGTGCTGGATGCATCCTCATGGTGGGACAGGTTTTGGTCTCAGTGGGAGAGAACAAAATCCTGCGTGGTCAGCTTCAAATGTATAAATAAATCGTTGCATGAAATTAAGGAGGTGATGGGTGAGCTCAAACCTTCTCCAGGAGGTAACCTGGGCAGCAGCTGCAGCCTGTGGATATGGCCTAGCTTCCATGTGAGCCAACCCTGGAATTAAATACCACTCCCTGGTAGCTCTCTCCACCAGGAGGACGAGCGGCCAGACCTGTGCATTTTTGTGTATTTTAGCTCAAAACATCCTTGAAGTGGCTGCTGGAGGAGGAGAGCTATAAAATATACCTGTCCTCAGCCTGAACCTCCCCCAGCTTTTTCATTATCAGTTGAGCTTTGCAATTTGTTGGTTGCTTTTTATTTTTTTTTCCTGGCATCAATCCGGCGGTGAGGTTTCATTTCCTCCTCCTTGGCGCTCTTGGCAGGGCTCGAGTTTGCTGTCGGTTCCACTCTGGGCCCTGTCAGGTGACTCGGGGTCTGATCCGCAACCTGCACACTCAGCAGAAAACTTTATGTTGCTCTCAGCAGGCTTTGCAGCGACCTTTAATAATTCCCTCCTTCCAAGGGGGCTGGAGCAGGGATCCAGTAGGCATTTGCGGTGTCTCGCTCTCCTCAAGGGCCAATAATTCCGTGCAATATTTTCGTAGGCCTTTGATCCATCACTGTTGCTTGATGGTGCTTTGAAGCCTTAATAGCGCCCCATATCCCGCACTTATTAAATTCAAATTCTCCAGTCGCATTTCCCTGGAAGATACATAAAAATAACACATGGAGGAAATGGAGCTGGAAGATCCTCTGTATGAGCTGGCTTACATCTCCTGTGTGGGGAAGACACCGAGAGCGCTGCCTTTGCACTCGTGACAGAGCCATCTGCACGGTTTTGAGGGAGTGGGGAATATCTGAAAAAGCAATAATGGGCTCAGCGAGCCGGCTTCAAAGCCTGATTTCCAGGATGCTGCTGGGCAGCCTTTCATTTAGAGGGAATTACAGTTGGAGGCACTTCACTGCACAGGATGCCCTGGGCTCTGGAAATGGATGTGTCTGGTGGGCTTTAATGCAGCTCCTCTGGAGCTCTTTGTGGCAGATATTTCGGGGTTGGGATAAAGGTGCCATCGAGGGCTCTGGAATCGAGTTGGACTCAAGGATCTGGAGGCCTTTTCCAACCTAAATGATTCTGTCTTGTTGGAGAGGGAAGGGTAAAGCAATGGGATGAGCCATTTGCTTGGGGATAGTAGAGAGTGAAGTGGGAGAGGCAACAGATTTTGGGTGGAAACTCAGGTCCAAGCAGGAGGACAGATGATCCATTAACTACTGGAAGGACTGGGAGGAAAAAACAGGAATGTCTCAAGGATCCTCGATTTACAAGATCCCTTTAGATCCTGCTCAAGAGTGACATCCTGGGAACAGCACATTCCACGGTGAATCAGGGAAGCACTTGTCCCTCTTGATTTTTGGGGCCTCACCAGGAGGCAGGGGGAACATTTCTGATAAATTTCAGCTGAACCACCCGATTTCCATGCGAAGTCCTCCATGAGGACCAAGCAACTCGCAAGCACATGAGCAGCCACTTCCTCAGAGCTCACCTCCATAAAACCATGTTTTCCCTGGAAAACTCTCCTCCTTGTCTGAGCAGGGAAAGCAGCCTGAGGAGAATGGAGACAGCTTGGCTGCACCAAAAATAAAAAGGGTGACGAGCAGCTTTGGGTGGGGTGTGACGCTTCCATCAGCTCCGGTGTATCCCGGGCTGTCATTGCCTTGGGATTTGTGAGATTTGGGTGGCTCACAAAGATCCAGGGTCTCCAGTTCATCACCACGTAGGCACAGACAGCACTTCCCAAACCTTTGGCATGGCTGGTGGGACAAATACCTTCTGGCTTACGAGGCAAAGCCCAAATTAACAGCCAGAAACGTCAGCGTCTCATGGCGGGTTGTGCAACCAGAGCTCTGATATTTTGTAATTAGTGTTGCTCCCTGGTTTATTTTTTCTTTTCTTAAAGCGGGGTCCTAATATTTTCGTGGGGAGCACATGGTGAAAAACTGATTCAGAAAGAAAATATTAATTAAAAAAAAAAATTGGTTGCAAACAGACACCTTGTTTTCAAGGAAGCTGAGAACTTCCTTTAGGAAGTTTTCACAAGCGTGGAAATTTCTCTTTGCTGGAAAGCAGAAGTTTGATGCAGCAGGGTCGCTACAAGTGTTACAAAAGATCAATCTTCAACCGTGACCTTGCTGACATGAGAATTTTGAAAGCTCCAAAGTGTGACTGCTCTCCTTCGTGCAAAAACACTTCTGGGGATGAGGACTGGGGGAGGTTTGGTGGTGCCTTGGCAAACCCAGAAACACAACGCGCAGCTGAGGATGTGTGGGCCGCTGGAGGAGATGGCTTTCATGTGCTGTCTTGTGATGATGGGAACCTGCTGGTGGAAAAATGGGCTTTTAGTGACAGTTTTGGGTCAGCCAGCCAGATGTGCTCAGTGTGTGGGTGCTGAACCCCGACACCCCCAGACCTTGGGCACATCTCAGTGTTGGCACCGTCGTTGTGCTTTGTGACAGACTGAACGCGGGGGATGGAGATGGGGTGGGGTTTCCTCAATCCCAGTGCGTGTTCCCAGCGCTTCTCCCAGCTCCGTTCCCAGGAGTGTTGTCCCTGTGGGGATTGGGGAGCACCAGCTCCCGGTGAGCCCTGCAGGAGCCAGGCGAGGCCGGTGCAGAGCGATTTGCGAGCAAACATCTGCCGGGCACGGAGCACTTGGAGATAAATCCCCACAAGCGGAGCGGAGCAGACATGTGATGAAATCCTTGCAGGCAGAGCTGAGGGGGAGGGAGCCAGCGATCCAACGTGTCCCAATATTTTCATTATAGAGCCCAGCGTATCAGTAACAGGCACACGCGAAGCTATGGGAATGCCGGGCCTGTGGCCGTGCCATATGTTTTAAATATCATCAAGCAGGCTGGTTTTGGGGTATATTTGATATCCTGGCCGGTGTCACCGGGACCGGACCAGCGATTCATATGGAATATGAATTGGCCTTGAGCTCGGTCTCATCGCTGACCCAAGGAGGGTTTTGCAAAAGGCATTTCTAACCTGAGGAATGATAGGCTCGGTCTTGCACCGGGGGAGGAGGGCGGGCGGACTCTTGACCTAGATTCAAATCTCTGGGGTTGAGATTCAACAGGCTGTTGGATAGCAGGGACCAAAACATGTCACTGATAAGATTTGTTCTCTCTCTCTCTTTTTTTTTTCTTTTTAAAAAAAAATGGTTTTGCTGGAAAATATACCTCACACAAAAAATCCTGATTGCTGTTTCTTGCAAGTTGCAGATTTCAATATTTTCTCTTCAGCGTTTCTCACCACGAGGAAGTAATGAAATGTAGATATGTCTACATTTTTAATTTGGAAATTAATGTGAAACTCCCAGTTTTTTTCAGGTCCCCTGCATTCTTTTCGGGGAACAATTAAATATGGAAGAAATCTTATTTTCTTGTATTTTTATGTCTTCTTTAAAAGAACTCCTTCCAAATCTTCATTTAGAAATAGTCCCATAAAAGTCTCTGAGGTTTAGGAGAAAAGCAGACAAATATTTCTGGGGACAAATTCTTTAATTCCTTTACTCTGTTCCCTTTTGCTTTTCCTTTGGGAAGGTCTCCCTGTCAGCAGGAAGGGGGTAAAGCAGAGAAAATAGGGGAGTGGAAAAAATAGATCTATTTAAACTATATTATCAAGCGATTCCTGGTTGTCTCCCTTTTTTTTTTAACTTTTTGCAGAACGGAAGGATGAATGATCTTGGGAGGGGGCTAGCGCATGACAGATCCTTTCCCCTCTTACCCCCACTCTTGGCAAGGAAATGGAGTTCACGGCGAGCTGCAGAGGAAAGCACCGTTCTAGGGGAATTTTTTGGGGTGGGAAAGCTCGGCCCCCATGTCTGGGCAGACCTGGTGTCTCTTTGCAAGACGTGGGCTGGGACCCGAACATCTCGCAGGGCTCCTTCCTGTTCCCACGTCCGTGCCAGGAGCCGGGCTGGGCGGGAGGATTTTGGATAAGGCGCCCTGGGAAGCCGGGAGCCGTAGCGGGGGATGGAGCTCCCTGCGAGAGCCCGCCTGGATCCGCAGCTCCAGCACGCCCAGCCTGGTTCTGTGCTGCGCTTGGCAGGTCTGGGCGCAGGGAGCCTGCAAGGTGCTGCTCTCACAGGCACTTTGCTGGCTACAGAGGGAGTTTGGGTTCACCCTGTGAATCCTGGGTGTTAAAGGCATGATTTTCCCCCAAGGGAAGCCTGTTCGCTGTCAGGTTTGTTTTGGGATGTGCAGGATTCGCTCATGGGCGCAGTCTTTGCTGTCAGGTTTGTTTTGGGATGTGCAGGATTCGCTCATGGGCGCAGTCTAACACAGATGTCAAGATTTGCTGAGCCTTTCCTTCTTTTCCTATCAGCTTCTGCTCAGGGAAATCAGTGCAAGGGAATGAGGGAGTGGATTTGTGTGACCGTAGCTCAGCCTGCAAAAATTCCGTTGCCAGTGACGCAGAACCAAAAGGCAGAAAGAAAATCACCCCTCACCCTGATTTTTAACCCTCTGTCCGTTGCGGTCATTTGCTGCCAGCTCTTTTTGCCGTCACAGCTTGCATTTTGCCTCCCAGATTCCTGTTGGGTGCAGAGCAGAACCTGTGGGCACTTCTTTGTACAGCTGGGGGAATCTGGGATGGACCAAACCCTGCTGGTCTGGTGAAAATTCAGGCTTGGCCTCCTGGGAGCCATTAGAGCTCTTCACTGATTTAATCCAGAACTTTAAGGCCAGAAGGGACTGTTTGATCTCTTGGACCTGGAGAACTTTGGTGAGACAATTCACTGAGGTGTTTGCCTAAAATTTACCACTCCCTACCTCTTCCTTTTTATCTTTACCGACTTTTTTTGTTTTCCCCTTCATTATTTTCCCTTTCAATCCCCTAAACAAGGTCCCTAGCAAGGAGCAGCATCCCTGGCAAGCTGGACATGTCTCACGCAGCCCCATCCTGAGCTGCTCAGCCCGTGACAGCCTTTCAGTCCTCTGACCCAGTGTGACAAGAGCAGTGCTGGCTCCTTCCCTGCAGTGACTCATAAGGACAAGTTATTAAGGTATTAAGTCCCAGGATGGAGGCCAAGAGGGTTCAGACACTGCCGGCACCACTGTTGCTGTCTCCATCCTTCTCTGGGCCGTGTTTACAGATCAGCTGGAAATTTCCTAAATAAGTTGATTCTATCCATCAACAAATCCCCTTTGGATAATGCACATTTCGTGGCAGTTTCCAGTTTTCTGCCTACAGGAGGATATAAAAACTCCTTTTGTTATAATATAGCCTCCTTGGCAGCTTGTAACTCAGTGGGAAAGGCTCTGGATTCCTGGAGGAGCGCACTGTGTCAGCGATTTTGGGGATTTCAGGCGGAGGGAGGCCTCACTGGGGAAAAAAAAAAGGAAAGCCCGAGCAAAACTGTGCTCTCCTTTTGAGATGAATGGGTAAAAATTAGGTTGAAGATAAAAAGAGTGCGAGTAAGGGGTGTGAAAAGATGCTCTTGTCTAGGGAAGTCCAGTGGGATTTTGCAGGAAGCGGGAGCACTGGGTGTGTGTGGGTCAGATTTCATCCCAGAATGGAAATTCGAGGGAGCAAAAGCTTCCATGCACACTTTTCCCAGGGATTTTGTCACTTGAGCAAGGTGGTGGCAGCAGTTCCTCCATCCCCGAGTGGGTGCATCCCGAAGGGAGATGCTGAGGAGCATCCAGAACTTGGGGTGTGAGGACACCAGAGACTCCTGTGGTCTCCAACAGTGTCCCCAGCCAAGACTTCTTCCAAGAGTTTCCCCATTCTTCTTTTTCCCAAAGAACATTTGCATTTCCAATGAAGGTTGCTTTTTTTTTTAATCCTAAATTCAGCTGATCCAACCCAACAGAACATTCAAATAGGGATAAGTTCCCTGGTGAAGTCAATTCCCCTCATCCAATGAATTTTTTTGCACTATCAAAAGTGTTTTTCTGGAAGGGGTCTCTTTTCCCTAGAAATTTGAGTTCATCTGGAAAAATGCCTCCAAAGGTGAGCAGAGCAGGTAAAAATTTTTAAAATTTGAAACCTTTCCTTGCAAATTTATAATTTTCACTAAAAAATCTAACTCTCACAAGGTATGGACTTACGGAAGAAACTTTTGACTGCGGGCAGTTTTGTGGCTTTCTCTCTTTCTTTCTTTCTTTCTTTCTTTCTTTCTTTCTTTCTTTCTTTCTTTCTTTCTTTCTTTCTTTCTTTCTTTCTTTCTTTCTTTCTTTCTTTCTTTCTTTCTCTTTCTTTCTTTCTGTCTTTTTTTTCTTTTTTCATTTTTTTACTTTCCTTTCTTTTTCTCTTCTCATTTTTCTTTCTTCTTTCTCTTCCTCTCTTTATTTTTATTTTTTATTTTAAATTTTAAATCCACACAGAGGATGTGTTTCTGCCTTCTCTCTGCCCACCTCCATAAAAACCCAGAGAGTTCATGTAACCACCCATAAATTGCACTGCATCCTTTTCCTACTGATTTTTCACAGGAATGGCTTAAATTTTAGTACCTTAAAGGAAAAAAAATAAAATATGATTTCTTCATCTTCCTTCTTTTGCCCTTTGCTGATCTGCACACAAAAAGTGTCTTTTCAGACCAGTGCTGGAGATGTTGTGAGTGCCCCCCAATGAAAATACTGCCAAAGCAGGGAAACTTTCATAAAAATTGAATCTGGCGATGGTTTTTTTTTTTAAGGTCTTTTGTGTTTTTCTGGAACCTGTGGCTTGTGGGATGGGTGAACCTTGGATATGCTCTCAGATATGCAGTAGCCCTTCCCTGTGATGTTTTTAAGTGTGGAAGGGGCAGGTGATCCCTAGTCTGAATTTCAAGTTGACAGGGAACTTGAAATGTCATTAAAAGGTGTGAGAAAATCCTGGAAGATGAATTCAGGATGAGCCTTCCCAGCCCCTTGCTCAGGGAAGCAAAAAGCCGAACTCCTTGGGAAAGTGCTCTTACAAGTGCTTTTGGTTTTTTAGCTGCCATATTAAAAAATGAAAGAGAAAGATCCTCCAAAATATTTCTTTTTCATAAAGGCCCTTCTGTCAACAACAGAAAAAGATAAATCAAAGGAATATTTCAGGCAGCTGCTTTTAATTAGCCCACGTGACTGGCTGGTGGAAGAACTGAATTAGAGTCGGTCGCTTTTCTTCGGCGGCGGCGAAGGTGAGAGGCCGAGCGGGGCCGGCCCAGGTGTGGGGAGCCTCCCTGGGACTCCAGCACCTCCCAGCTGCTCCCAGTTGGCAGTTTGGCATCTGCCTCTCCTCTGCCCGGCCCCGTACCTTGGGCTGGGTTTATCTCCACACGTTTCCTTCCAGCCTCGGTGCGCCGGGCTGCCTGGCAGAGGGCCGGCGCGGCCCCACCGCCGGCGCTTTTTTGGGGAGATAATTACCCCAGTTCAAAGCCCCCTCAGCCAATCGTGTCCTGCTATTCATGAGAGCTGTTTCATAACGCTGTTTTGAACCCTGTTGGTGGCATAATTAAGATTTAATTAAATACAGGAATAGAAACATGTTGTTCATTTGACCATCTGTGAGTCAATGACTGCGGTGGTTTTCGGAGTTTCTACGCTACATGCTGTTAGTGAGTGTTTCATATTATTTTCCATCTCCCCAACCATACTTGCACGTTTTCGGAGCCACCAAAGAGCCAGAGCAGATATTATGAAGTTATTATAATCTTGTGTGGGTGATCATCTCTTTCTGCTGCTCTTTGTTATTGATCCTGTCCCGCAAATCAGGCCTCGAGTGTAGCTGGAGCTGCTGGGACCGTGGAGAATGGGGATGCCAAAAGAAAGATGGCTCAATCCAAAGATAAAAAGGAAAAGGAAGGGAATTTTATTGGTTTGTTTTGTTGGTGAAACATCAACAACAACAATAATAATAATAATAGTATTTTTCTTAGTGTCTTCTTCAGCACCTGGCACAAAAGCAGCCCAGGACAGACCTGGCAATAATCAAGTACCCAAAGTGCACATCAGGACCACAGAGTGGCTCCTCCTCCAACCAAAGCCCAGGAAATGTTGAGCTGATGTGCCCAAATTGTGCATTTTTCAGTTTGACAAAAACTCTTTGTGAGTTGGTGTTGAATATAAGTCACATCTAAATGAAAAGGGTGGGGTTTCCCCTATTTAAAACTGGTTTAGTTCTGAAACTTTAAATGGGAAATATTTTGAGTTCAACAAAATATTATGAGGCTAAATTTGGTTAAATGTTGTGTTTTTAAATAGTGTAAAATTCACCCTAAGCCAAAGCTGAAACATTTTGTCTTAGATACAATGAAATGTCGTGTTTGATCAGAACATTTCTTTCCCTACTGTTTGCTGGCCTAAGGGATGAAAGTAAAAGAAGTTTAACTCAAACAATATTGATGCCTTCTTGGATTTTTCTTGGGGAGGAAGAAAGAGGTGTGTCAACCACCCAGCCCCAAAATAAATGCTTTACAAAGCTTGTGCTGAAGCACCTAAGAAAGCATGGCAGAATTTTGCCTTTGCTCCTCTTGATTCCCTGTTTTACATTGCCAAATTAATCTACTTTTTTTCATCACAATACTGCTTCAAAAATCAGAATTTTAGTGCAAATAATTCCTTTTTCTGTATTTTGTTTGTTTGTTTGTTTTCACTCACTTTTTTTGGGTTTCTGCTTTGGGGCACACATGAGGGTGACCAGTCAGGTTTGCAACAGTAACAGATACTTCCAAATATTTGAAAAAATGTTTGGGAAAATGAACATTTTCTGGAATTGGGAGGGAAGCAAGTGGGAAAAACACTGATGGTTTATTTTGGACTCAACAGGAGTGGATCCATGATCTTTCTTAATAGAGAAGTTTGGGTTGAAGTTCTGTGGTGATGTTCTTCCTAAGGATGCTCCACGAGCACGTAAAGAACACGACTGGGACGTCTCCTCTGCCTCTTAATTTATCTCAGTTCCATGAATTTTCAGAGCCTCAGGAATCATTATTGTTAGTTGCCATCTTCCTCCACCTCATTCCAGCCTCTTCTTAAATGGGAGGTGTAGAGGGATCCTGGTGTTCCAAAGGGACATTTTGGTCCCCACCATCAGTGAGTGGTGACAACCACCCAGTGACCTCCAGCTTCCAAACCAATCCCACCCTTCTCCTGCTCCAGTATGTCCCAACCATCTCTGGCTCTGCTGCTGTTCTTTGTGCCTTTATCATCGTCCAGGACGCATCACGGATGGCTCGTGGCTTTCCAGGGCATCAGCAGGTTTTGGGAAAACATGATGGGGTGTTCCAGGGAGCTGTGAGAAGGCCCTAAGGCAGCAAGGAACTGGTTTCATTCTTATAGATAATCTCATCCCAGTTTTAATGGTGTTTGGAAGTCCCTGCTGGGCTCAGTCCCACTCTGCGGCAAGCCCCGAGATTTGGCAGGTGCTGGGACAGCAGGAGTTTCAAAATGTTTTGCAATCGGTCTCTGCTCCCGTTGAAATCGCTGCCTTGGAAAAATCCCACTTTTGTTTCAACTGGTTGCCCTAAAAAATGAGCGGAAAGGGCTCATTTTGCCCCCAGTGAGTGGCCCTGGCCCCGATGGGACGATGATGGGACATTGCTCATCTCCAGCCTCAATTTCCAGCAGCCGGGAATTTGGCTCGGCACTGGAGCCGAATGGGGCCACCGGCCCCGTGCTGGGATGGGGATGGACAGGATCCAAGGGGCTCCGACCTTCCCAGCCCCACAGGCTTCTCCTCTGCTCCAAAGCTCCCCAGGTTTGAGCAAAACTCTGGGAAATGCAGAAGAAGCTCATAAACACCTGAAATCCTTTTCAAAGGGCACCGAGAGAAATTTATCGCTCAGTGAGAGCTGTAATTTATTCCAAGTGCTCAGTCTATGATTTGAATATTATTTGACTTTGGAATATCTTTTCCTTTAAAAAAAAACCCAAATGCACACAGTGCATGGATATTTCTTGTTCTCAAAGTGGAGCTGAACTACATTCTTGCCATCCCTTTAACTCATCCCTGACACGGTGTATTTACAACAAAAAACACACATCCAGCACGTGTAGCTGCAAAACAGAATTCCCTCTGGGAGAATTTGCCTCTGGACAGATGTGGTTCAGGTCACCTTTCTGTCTGACAGAACAGATGAGCTCCGGGAGCCCAACTTCCATAGGCAAGGAATGATGAGAGGCAGAAACGGGACCTGCATTATTCAGATTTTCACCCTTTCCCAGTTGCTCTTAGAAATGGCCATTTTTATAGATTTCTATTTTTCCCAGCAAAACCAAATTTTCTGTGCAAAAGGGTGTTTGTTTAGGTTTCCCCCCTGCATTTTGAATCCAAAATTAGGAGCGTAAAATCAGAAAAACACTGTTGGTTATAAGCAAAAGTCGGCTCAGTCTTTATGAAACATTTTTTTGTGTGCTGTAAAATCAGCATTTGGCTTCTAAAAACCCAGATATTGTGGAGGAAAACTTTGCAGTAATATTGGGATGGGTACATCTAATTTCATTTTTTAAAGTCAGGATTATAAATCTAATTAGACTTTAAAGTGGAATTCTAATTAGGCTTAGAATTCTAATTAGACTGAGAATTATGATTAGACTTGGACTTAAAATTATAATTGTACTTGGACATAGAATTGGAATTCTAATTAGACTTAAAATTCTGATTAGGCTTGGACATATATTTGTACTTGGACTTACAATTCTGATTGGATTTGGACATAGAATTATAATTAGACTTGGATTTAGGATTGTAATTAGATTTAGAATTCTGATTAGACTTCGACGTAGAATTATACTTATAATGGGACTTACAATTCTGATTAGATTTGGACTTAGAATTCTAATTAGACCTGGACTTAGAGTTAACATTCTAACCAGCCGCTAGAATAGGAAAGCTGACAGACACTTCCCTTGCAATAGCGGCAGTTTTTAGTAATTTCTGAGGCTGTAACTTCATCTCTGATCTAGTGCAGTGTTTGAGCCTGGCTTTATTCAGGGTCCCGCTTAATCCCTCTCTGAGTGTGGAGGGTGTGAAGATCCCACGAGCTCTGGTTCTGAGGTTTTTCTCTCTTCTGCACCGAGATTCCCTGAGCTCGGGGAGCTGCTCAGAGGGAACAGATCCCCGCGTTATCAGAGAATTCCTGGGAACTGGGCTCAGTTGCAGCAGTAACGCTTTCCAGGCTCGTCTCTCAGCTACCACCTATCCACAGGGCATCTCCTGAACCTGCCTCGACTCCTGCATCGCTTCGAAAATGCAGGGTTTTGGGAGGAATATTCCCTTTCCCATGTTTTTCTCCTCCCTAAGTGGAAAATGTCAGTGTTTATTTGCGAACGGCTGAAGAATGCCGTGGGCTTTCCTCTTTCCTTTTCTCCCCCTCAGGTGTTTTTTTGGCACAGCTACGGTGTGATTTAAGATGAGTAAATAAATTTACAAATAGGCTCAGATAGTGAAAGCCCCGCCGGTGTGGCTGTCAGAGGGACCCCTCCCCACGGCAGCCCCGCTCCTCTCCTTTACCGTGACGCTCTCCCATTTCCCTGTGAACTCTGGCACCCCACATCCCAGGAGACTGGCACAGACAGCGCCTTTATTCCCAGGGAAGGCCGCTGGGTCGGGTACCTCTCATCCCGGATCAACAAGGATGCCGGCAAGGCTGGCTTGCCCTGCCCGGCATCGCTGCGAGCGGGCTCTGCTCTTGGAGGTCCACGGAGGATGCCGAGGGCTGCTTGGTGCTGCAGGTAGGAGAGCAGGGAGGGAGCCTTGGCTGTTTGCTGTTCTGTGCAGGGGCTGCTCGCATCCCAGCAGGTTTGCAGCCACGTGCCTGCGTTTATCCAGGCTTTCTCCTGGATAACTTGGAGAAAGTTATCCCATGGGAAACTTGGGGATCGCAGCGAGCCGTGGGTTAAAGCCTCTATCTCTGCTGATAAGAGCGTTTCCTGTGCTTAGGCACAGTTTAAGCTGAGCTTTCCAGGTGGAATGAAGGGTTATGCAGCCCTGTGTGTTACACTAAAGCTCATTTTCAGAATATCCTGTCCGGCGTCCAAGCGGGCAAAAGTCAGTTCCAGATTCGGGCGTTTTCTGGGATCAAAGAGGGTCCAGCCACGGTCATTACAACAATGTGGGGACTGAACATTTGGGAACAGCGATCCCTGCGCCTGAAACCTGGTTTTATACCTAACATATCGTTTGGGATAAATTGTCAGAGCAGCAGGTGTGTCACTCCAAGCCTATCTTTAATTTGATGCGCAGTGAAACATTTCAGAGAGCTCAGATGTCCTGTAGAGAAAGATGCCACGAAAAAGCAAAGCAGTTGCATCGGATATGAAATATGAATAAAGGAGGTTTTGTTTTGTCTCTGTCTTCAGGGAAGCAGAGAAAGAAGAGGTCTCCTCCAAGACAAGTACATTTCTATGTTAAAAATAATTTGCCAAACGTAAGTAAAATGATGCTCCGCAGCAGCGGAACAAAACAAAATTCCTCCGTGCGTGTCCCAGTAGAATATATATTTTTTTAATTTAATGGATTTAATCCTTGTTTGTTTACCTTCTTGATTATATTAACCAGCAAGGTAGTGATTAAAGGCAGGAGTGTAGCTCATGCTAATTATATTTAAAGCCCCTGAACCTGTTTCTTTTTAGTTAGAGATGATTACAATAAACACACCTGCACTATTTTACAAGCAGGCTCAGCCCTGGCTTGGGGTGCCAGGAGAGGCCAGGATTTAACCCTGCTTGGCAGTGCCCTCATACAAAGTGGGGTTTTTTTCCAAGGAAAATCTGGGAATTTCAGCACAGAAGGACTGGAATGAGTCACTGGGCAGGTCTTGATTGAAAATAAAATGGATTCAACTCTAATTAAATTCGCTGTATCCTTCAGCAGGTAAGGCAGAGGCTAAATGTGCTCCTGTGTGAACATTCATGGGTGTGTTGGTCAACATCAAGTGGCTTGCAGGACCCGTTCTGGTCTTAGCCTAAACCAGTACAAACCATTGCCTCTCCTGGTTTATACAGGAGCTGGCTGCCTTGATCGTGGAGCACAGAAATATTCTCATAAAAAGTAAATTTCCCCTTTAGAGTGCCGGGTTTGGGTTAATATGTGGGGGTTTCAAACAAAAATAAGGCTAGCAGAAGTTAATTCACCACGGCAGAGTGGTTTGGGGAGATAACATCTTCTATTCCTGCTGTTTAATTAAACCCAGATTTCTATTTGCTGTACCTTTTAATTAAAGAGGAATAAGATATTTGCCCTCCTAAGGCATCTGGTTGATTTTATGAAATGTGGGGTTTGGGGTTTTTTTGTTGTTTTACTTTCTAGTTTGAGATTGAAATGCACCACTCTGCTCCAGCACATATTTTATTGAAGGGAGGTAAGGCAGCTTTTCCTCAGCTCTGGAGGCTGGGAGACAGCCACAACCATGAAATTCCCCTCCGGATTCAAGCTGATCTGCTCACAAAGCAAGGAGGAATTAAAAAAAAAAAAAGTCAAGTCCTCCCTGCAGCTGTGAACTTGAGCTAGGAATAAGTAGCAAGGTAACAGATATCACAAAGCAGGAGAAGTAGAAAAAAAATTCAAGTAAGGCAAAAAACCCCCACTTCTCTTGCTATTGATTCAGGGGCTTAAATTTATTTAAGCAGTGAGAGTATTTTTAAAAAGTACTTATTTTGCGTTCATATGGTAGTGAGGAATTAAAACAAATTCCCTGAATGTTTTTTAAATGTGGTTTTTAAACTGCTTTTTACTGCTTGGAAAAGATCAGTATTTATATTATGATGAATTTGATCTCACTATTTGTGCTAAACACCTTTAGAAGAGAGGCTGCTGGGCTCTTCCTTGTTTAATTTTATGAAGTCTCTCAAAAGTTAAGGGCAGCACGTTTCAACCTCAAAATAAGATCAGATCTCTTCAGATTTCCCTTGAACGTTCCACGTTATTTTTGTAGGGCACGATTCTTCCTCCACATTTTTAAAATACCTTGAAAGTCGATAATTTCTGATTATTATTTTTTAAATATATATCGGCAAAACTTCCAAGGCTTTTCCAGCTTCTTCTGATTTGATTTCGCAGCTTCACGGGATTGCAGAGCTATTATTGATTTTTAACACCATGAATTCTCTGGGAAGGTACCAACCACGTATTACTTTCATTTTGCAGAGCGTTTGAGTTCCAGCCCTGGCTCGGAGTCGCGTGTTTTCCCGATGTTTTACCCCAAGGAGAACACTTTGGCTGTGGAAGAGCAGCACCAGGAACGCTTCACAAAGATGTAAGAGCCGGGAGAAAAATATAATGTGGAAAAAGGAAAATTGAGTTATTGAAAGAGCTTTTTTTTTTTCTGGTTTTTGTTTGGCTCAGGGATTTTTCACCCCCTGGAAGCAGATCCATCACTCTGCTGGGGCAGTGTAATGTTTCTGAGCCTGAAATTCCTGTCACGATGCAGCAGAAATCCTACCCCGGGGTGTCAGAAGGAGAGTTGGATAGTGTCTGTTGGAAACATACTGATAATATGGAATTACCTTCCTGGAAGAGGTGGATTTAGGAGTGCAGCACGTATTCCAACAGCACAGAGGAAAACTGATAAGCTGTTCTCTGTAAGGTGTTGATCCATCCCAACACGGGAGTTTATCCTCTGTGCTAATTGCACCCTCATGTCAGCTCTGCCTCATTTAAGTATAAGCCAGGCTTCTATTTAAACGTGTGCTTTGTCGCTTCCCTTGGCCTGATAGAGTGGGATTAAATGCTGCAAATCTGCCTGTTGGATGTGCAAAAATCAGTGCAAGGGCTCCTTCCAGCTGGGAAGTTCTGCCTTGTCTTGCTGCACCACCCAAAATGCTTGAATGGGTCGGTGTGCACCTCCTCAGGAGGGGGGGAAATTATGGAATGGAGGGAATAAATGCAGTACCAGAAGTGTCTGTGATGTTTCAAACAGCACCAGGAGAGAGGTGCTGGCTGGAGAGCATCTGCGAGCCAAAAACCTTGGGAACCGCAGGCCGGAATTCCAGGTACCTGAACAACAGCAGAGTTGGGTGCTTGTGGAAAAGCAGGTCTGGGATTAACTCCCTGCCTGGGCCCGGTGCTGTAACCTCCAGAAATGGCTGCTCCAGTTCATATGAGTTCATTGTGCCCCGCAGAGCCGCGGGCCGGGGAAAGCTCTCCCGTGTGCTCCAGGGGGAGCGGGAACAATGCGCTCCCTTCCCAGCAGCTCGCTTTGCAAAATGCCCTCCCTGGGATTCCCAGCTGGAGCCATGAGCTGGGAATGGGCTTTGGATGAATCCCTCAGTGGGACTTGTCGTGTGAAGGGCAGAGAGAGGAGAACCCGCCAGGCAGCGGAGAGGCTGCAAGGACAGGCCCACCAGGCCAGTGTCACCTCACAAGGGATAACAATTCCTGATCTCCGTATGGAAGGCTTTATTATTCCCTCTTTTCCTCTGCCACATCTCCAGGAGACAGGGACACGAACCTGAGCGCTCCCCAAAGAGCCAGAACGTGGGGTCGCCCTCCCCGTTGCTCCATTTCCATCTGCGTGCAGCAGTGTCTGACGGGAACGGCCCGGGCTAAAATTTTCCATGCTCGGTGTCTGCCTCAGCCTGATTATTTTTGGAAAGGGCTTTTGGAGGAGATGGCTTAGCCATCCCTGGGAGTGGGATCAGAGAAAGAGGCATCTCGCCATGGCGCAAGCACTTCCAAGATGAGAGCAGAGGGAATGCTGTGCTGCTTCCTGAGGGTGTTTGGGATCCGTGGATGCTCTGCCTGGAGGCCTTTTGTGCCAGCTCATGGCATCTTGGCTCCCTCAGGGAAGCACTTCACTGATATTTCAGAGCATTCAGGCCCTGCAAAGGAGGGCAATGTAAGGGTAAATTTTTAAAAATTATTATTATTTTTTATTTTTTTCTATCATTCTCTTTCTCTAGGTGTGTAAACAGGACGTGGAAAGATGCATAAAAACAGCTTCAGAAAGACAAATCACAAGGGTTTGGGGTGAAGAGGCATAAAACATGATCTAAGTGCAGGGATAGATAGCTGTGGACAGCCTTCACACGCAGTTTTTGCAGCAGATGTTTCTGTTCACTCTGCTCCCCGAGGTGATGATCTGCTTTCCCGGGGCTGAGCTGGAGCAGGGATGCTGGCAGGAGCCATCCTCTGCTTTTGGAAAGGCGAGACTGTAATCCTGGACCACGAGAGGGCACTGCCTGCAGCTGGATTCCCCTCAGCTCAAGCACCGGCTTGGATAGTGGATCCAAAACATGATCTGCTTTTATTCCCGTCCCCCTCTCCCCCTCTCCTGGCAAGGAATTCTCTTTGAGATTGGAATCGCTTTGGCGCTGGAGTTTCCCTGTTCAGATGCACTCGGGCTTCAGCAAACAGACTGGGTGGGAGTCATCTAAAATTAGCCATGCTGGTGGAAATTACACTTTGTTCCCACAGAAGGAGCTGATGTGGCTTGGAAGGCTCTTCCCAAGGTCAGGCCTCGCTGGTGGCCCCCAGAGCCACATCCTGGGTGCCCACACATGGATTTGTCGAGGGGTGCAGTTAGGAAAGCAGAGCTGGGTTGTTGCAAGGGGACTCCCACAAGGCATTTAGGAGGCCGAACCAGCTCTGAAAAGCCACCCCAGTGCCTGTTTGCCTCTTTTGCCACCTGTGCAAAGGGACTGTCCTGCTCCAGGACATAGCTTTGACCACAGGGATGGCTGGGTCCACTCAGGAAACAGGTTCATTGCTTCCCTCCCAGTGTCTGACCCAGGAGCAAACATCTTCTGCCACAGGAGAGCAGCCCTCAGGCTGCTGGGAGCTCCTCCTGCTGATTCCCTGGGCCAGCCTCCCTGGGGCATATCCCGTGTCCATGGAGAGCATGGCCACAGCCCAGGAAATCCTGTCCCAAATGGCCATCACTGGGTTTGAAGGTGAATGAAGGTTAGGATGAAGTCCCTGCCATCCCACCTGAGGGCACATCACAGTGGTAGCACTCTCCAGGTGAGGGATTTTGGGCATGAGAGGCACAGAGAGACTTCATTCTTCTCTGCAACATGAAGGAAATGAGGGAAAGAACACCTGGGAGCTCCTTCATTAGCTGCAATTTTCCCAAATATTCCCATTCCAAACCTTCCCTTTGAGGCCCTGGCACAGGGTGCCCACAGAAGATCCAGAGCTACCCCTGGATCCCTGGAAGTGTCCAAGGCCAGGCTGAATGGACTTGGAGCAACCTGGGACAGTGGAAGGTGTCCCTGCCCATGGCAGGAGGTGGAATGGGATAAACTTCAAGGTCCCTCCCAACCCAAACCCCCTGCCATGGGCAAGACACTTTCCAATATCCCAGATGGCTCAGAAATGAAAACTTGCTGTTGTGGGTCTGTGGCCAAAAAAAAAAAAAAAAAACCAGAACAAAAAAAATTAGAAAACCAAATTGTCCTTTCACTCCCAAATTGTCCCTGAAACTACCAACACCTTCTCAAAAGAACAGCTCCCAGTGGGGATGTGATTCCTTTTGTTCCAGGGTTTCCAGGTTGATGGAGAGCCGCAGAGTATTGTTCCAGAAAGGGTCAGCAGTTTACTTTTGGAAGAAGGAAGGTGTAACAAATAATTCTCACATTTCTTGGCAAGGAGAGCGGCGGGCTGGAAAGGGGGCTCTGTTTGGAATGAGCAATTCTCCTGCTGCTCTTGGGCCCCTCAGCTGCTCCTCAGAGGCTGGAGAGCAGGCTAGAACCCCTCAGCACCTCCTGGCACCTTTCCATGGGAGGTTTGGCTGTGGAATTGCAGAGGAAGCAGGGCTGAGGACAACCAGCAAGGTGGAGCCTGACCCTCGAACCAGGTTGGTCATGGGCATTCCCTGTTTGATGGACTGAGGAGCCTTGGATAGACCTTCATAAAGTCATCTTAGAGTCTTGATCTGGGCTGCTGTACAATCAGGTTGTGTGTGTACACCACAGGATTTGTGTAATTTATTCTGGAATAAAAATGTCAGGGTTCAGGATGTCAGATGAAGGAACAGAAAAATGAGGGTAATTATCAGCTCCCTGTCAGAGAATCTCACTGTGCTGCCAGCCAGGCCTGTTGGCAGGAGAGTTGTGACCCAAGGAATGAGCCAGAACTGTGAGGGGAGAGGATGGTTGGGCATGGAGCATATCCACAAAATCCACACTCAGTAGTTCCCCTGGATTGGCACGGGGTGGAAATGTCCTGCACAGAAATCATTTCCCCCTCATCTTTCTGCCTGGTAGTCCACATCCAGGAGCTGAAGTTCAGTCAGAAAAGGGCAGAGTTGTTCAAGAACAAATGCGTGTCCAGCCCTGAAGCTATTCAGGAATGGCTTTCCTGGAAAAAATCCCTGAAGAGCCAATCTGCTTTTGCTCACTTTAGCAGGAAGGGAGCCATGGCTCCAGCCAGAGAGAGCTGATGCCCTCTTGATTTGCTTTTATTTACTCCAAGTTAATGGGACCATCAGACACTGACCTGATTCTGTGGCACGCTCAGCATTTCAGCAGCCAGTTGCATCCAAATGATTGAACAACACATCACCCAAAAAGCAACCCTTGCTTTAGCAATTTGGGGTGGAGCACCAGCTGGAAGAGCCTGGCAGACTCCAGGAAGCTTGGGGAGGGCAGGCAGAGGTGGTGTCACCTCCAGGCAGCCCCAATAAGCACGGATCAAATGTGGCTTTGCTGAAGGTGATGGAGTGGAACCAGTGTCAGTCATGGTGTGTGTGAGGAGAAACATCTTTGTCCGTGGCAATAAATATATTGACCCTACTCACTGATTCAGGAGCCCAAGGATACGGTTTCAGCTCTGAAAGCAACATTTTATTTCTGGTTTTGACTCCAACCCAAGCCCCAATCCTTCCATAACCTGCTGCAGGCTTTATTGGCTGCTGTTTTTCCATGGAGCCATCGTGGAATTCCCACAGCTTGTTCCTCAAAGCCCTGCTTTGTGTGATCATCACATTTGTGTGATGATGCCTTGACAGCAGCAGGATAGGTGGGAGTGACCCCACAGCAGGCAGAGATTGCCAGCCTGCAGACCCCAGCCCAGCTGGCAAATCCTGTAGGAATTCCAAGGTGGTGCTGGTGGGACTGGGCTGTGGGAAGCTCAGCAGATATTTCTGTCTGTCCTGGCATTGTTATTTGAGTGTGGAGCACCAGTGATGTGTGTTTGCACCTCAGGAGGACTTCAGCTTTATCTTTCTTCCTCAGCTGGAGGCACCATATGGAGGAAAAGCTCTGACCCAGGACAATTCTTCCTGCTCTGTCATTATGATGCTTTTGGTACCACTGGCTCCTCCAGGTTTGCTGTCCATCCAAACGAGCAGTGCCTGAACCTGAAGGATCCCCCAAAATCACCTTTCTGTGGATGTGCTCTCCTGCTGCCACTGCACACATCCAGCTTGCTTCCAAAGCCCTTATCCTGGATTTCTAGGCTGGAGCAAAAGGCAAAGAAAGGGATTTCTGCTTGTAAGCAGGTGCCTGCAGCAAATATTTGTTTCAGGACGTGGCCTTATTGTCCTGTGCTCAGCACAAAGCTCTGCTGCAGTGTAGAGAAAAGCAGGGCAGAGATTCAAATCTTTGAAATGAGGCGTATCTGGAGACAGGGATTCTGGATGCCCAAAATTAGCTTAGGGTAAAGGACTTTTTAGTCCTGAAGGGAGATGATTGCCCCACGAGCCATGACAGCCCTGGAGAGGCATTTTTGTACCCTGATGACTGTGGGGTGTGACCTGAGGGCTCTGGCTGAGGGCAGCTTGGAGGGAGAATCCCAAATCCCTGTTGCCCTCAGTGGGACCTTGAAGAAATAAAGATTCTGATGAAAATCCATGGAAAACCCTACTGGGATTATTTGGGGAGTGTTTGGGCCACTGAGATGGGTATGGAGCTCCCAGCCTGGCTAGGGTCCCACTGAGCCCTCACCTCACCAGGAAGGTGACAATGTCATAGCTGCTCCAGTGACACTTTGATGACATGGAGGATCAGTATTTCCAGAGTTGAGAACTGGGTAAAAGTAGAAGAATGCATTTTCAAGTGTTTTTTTTTTATTTGTTTCTTTGTTTTTTAAGATTTTCATCTTTTTGGGTGCTGTTTCCTGTAAAAATTCACCCAATTGTCTGTAGCGGGTGAGGAAGCAGAGTCAAAATTTGATATTGAATGTTTTATTCTAAATGGACTGAAATACATTGTTGAACCCAAGGTGAAATTCCCCTTTCATTTTGACAGAAAAATTGAAAAGCTAAAAAGGTTCTTCAGAGTTTCCTCCTCTAAGGCCCCTCTTCACTTTCCCCAAAGCCAGAACCAGAGCAAAAGCTCAGCTCCTGACGTGCTTTTGCTTCACAGAGATGGGAGATGTGAGATGAACTAATGAGAATGATAAATAATAAATACATTTAATTTTCTTTCCTGCTACAAAATGCCACGCTAAAGAACATTAAGGTGGAATGGTTTCAGATTGAGAGTGGTGGGGCCCTGGCACAGGGTGCCCAGAGCAGCTGTGGCTGCCCCTGGATCCCTAGAAATGTCCAAGGCCAGGCTGAATGGGGCTTGGAGCAGCCTGAGATAGTGGAAGGTGTCCCTGCCCATGGCAGGGAATGAATGAGCTTTAAGGTTCCTTCCACCCAAACCTTTCTGGGATTCTGTGCAGACGTGAAAAATTTTGGATATCTACAGAGCCATGTCTCACCTCCTGGACTTTCATGGCCTCTGAATCCCTGGTGACTTTCACAACCGTCACCCTGGGTATCTTAAGCCAAGCACGACATCTTCACAGGTGTTGCTTAGCTTTTTTCTTATGATCTTGTTTCTCACGTGCTGGAAATGGGATTTGGATGCAACCCTAATCCAGTGGAAGGGAAAATGTTGGGGCTGTGGCTGTGCTGGTGCTGGTTCTCAATGTTCTGCTCTTCTTAAGCAGGTCTATCAGAGTGAGAAAGAGAAGCAGGAGGCTCCCAGGAGTGATGAATCAGCAGAGAAAGGGGCTGGGTGCTGGAAATGAGGTGGGGAAGGGCTCTGGGACAATGAGTGAGGTCCTTGGCGCCGCGTTCTCCCTGCAGTGCTGGGAATTGAGCAGCTGGTACCCAGCACTCCAGGTTTTCCTGCCTTTAAAGGCCTTTCCTTAATCCCACTTTACCCAGGACAGGCGGGCTGTCAGATCTGCACAAGGGAGAGAGGAAAACACAGTCATTTCAACATTTAAATTAACCTTTAACAAGTCAACTATCCAGCCTCTCCAGAAGAGGAGCCTCATTCAATTGGATCTCTCCAAGTAGAGCTCTTCAGGACAGGAAGTGTGGCAAAAGGGGGATCCCAATGAGAAATATTTGTGTTCTTTAAAATCTGTTAAAAGCAGGGGAAGCTGGCCACTAAAATACAAATTTTTTTTTGTAGTCAAGAGAGTTATAATCAGTGGTGCATCAGGAGTCGTTTTCCCAGTCATCCAGATAATGGAAATTAATAGGAAAGGAGAAAAAACTCAATTAAGTTTTCCTTTCAAGTAAACTGATTGCTTTTCCTCTGCAGGCTCTGTCCCTTTAGCACTTCTCTGTAATATGAAAGAGGAATATTCTTATTCACTGACTTTTCTCTTTCCTTACTTGTGCTGTACTTTTTGAGAGCTCATTTGGAAGACCCCTTTCCAAGATCCAAAGGAACATATACAGTAAAGGAACAGAGTTGGAAAGGGGATTAATTAACCTAAAATGCAAAGTACTAAGAACTACTGAAACCGCCCCCCCCCCCCCCTGCTCCTCCCTGCTCTAAGCAGCACAAAACCTGTTGCTTTCTGAGATTGAGGCCTTGTGTTGGGCAGTTTGGGCAATTTCCCATCTTCACCATGCAGTGACCCGATGAAAAATTTATTCTGTAGGAAGACAGGCCTAAATTAATTCCAGCTAAATCAGGGATTAAGTACAAACTGAACAGAAAACTGAATAGCAGCCCTCCACTTTAAAATAGAAATAATTATATAAGATTATGAATTGCAAATAGACATTTACTTCCCCATATTTTGAAAATAGCTTGAAATTTGAATGCTCTGGTTCAACAACCTGGTTCATGTGTTGAACTGTAACCTCTGAGAAACTCTGGGTTGCTGGGACATCTGTATTTTAAGAAATTAAATGCTGTTTGTGTCCAAACCCAGGTGTTTTTCTCTGCCAAGTACAAGCTAAAGAAAACTTCTAAAGAAAATGTAGAAAATGTCTAAGGGCTCCATCAGAAAAGAACAATTTCTCACAGAATTTTTTTAAAAGTCTAAAAATATATTCTGAGAGTAAAAATCTTTCCTCTTTGTTAAAAGAACCTTAGCAAGTTGCTTTTGGGTGGAGGGCGGGGGGTGTTTATTCAATTTTTGAAAGAAAAAAAGTTAGAGAAGAGGGATAATTATGATCTTCTGCTGTGACCCTACTGAGATTTCCTCTCTTGTAGGGTCGTTCCTGTACTGTTTCAGAGCTATTTGGGTGTGATGAGTGAAAAATCAAAAACCAACAAAACCAACTCCGCCCAAAAACCAATTGTAAGAGCATCGGGGGGTAGCATGGTCGGGACGGACAGAGAAGAGAGATTTTTGAAGCCAGGTCATAGAACTTGGGGTTTATTGCAAAGGGCCTGGGTGCAGGGCCCTGCTGGGAGCTGCCAGCCACAGCTTGGAGCAGGCCCGAGAGAAGAGAGGGGCAGAGAGGATGAGAGGGTAAGAGAGTAAAAGGATAAGAGAGCAAAAGCATAAGAGAGTAAAAGGGGTAAGAGAATAAACGGGGTAAGAGGCAAGGGCTAAAAGTAAGAGCTAAGAGAGTGAGGTTCCCGTTACAATACAATAAATCATCTTCTGTGTTGAATATTCTGATTCTCACTAACCAATCTAGCGCAATATACAAATCTTATAGCGTTTGCATACAGCCTATAAGAATCACTACATTGCCATACTGTGCTACATTTTAAACCCTAAAAACTACTCTTTGGGCCCCTTCTGCCAAGCTGGCAGGGTCTGCTCAGACCCTAGACCTGCCTGCAAGCAGAGGGTCTTGTTTCATCAAAAGAAGATTACCTTCAGCCGGCCACACCACTGTTTTCCCGTTGTTCAGTAACTAAAGGATCTCAAAGCTTGCTTTCATTTCAGTCTCTCTTATAGTTTCTATATCCTCAAAATCTTTTGCCAGGCAATCATATTTATAAAGCTTTCCTGTTTCATCTTCCCCAACATCCAGCAAAACCAACAACTGCCCAGAATCACCTCCCGAGGGTGGCCCTGCTCCCCTCAATTGCCGCCCGCCCTTGCTCACCGCTGGTGTTCCAGGCCGCGCGCTGCCGCCTGGGCCGCCGCTCCTCAGGCACTGCTCCACGTAGGCCCGGGGGTGGCAGCCGGACAGGAGGATGTCCCCGAGCAGGGCGATGTAGGCGGTGGCCAGGCGCAGCGTGTCGATCTTGGACAGGCGCCTCTCGTAGGGGAAGGTGGGCACGCGGCCGCGCAGGGCCTCGAAGGCCGCGTTGAGGCCCAGCATGCGCCGGCGCTCCCGCAGGTTGGCGGCGCGGCGCTGCCGCGGCTGCCCAGCGGGCTCCGGCAGCGCTGGGAGCTTGTTCAGATCAGCACCACCCGGCCCTGGCCAGGAGGGCTCCGCCAAGCACTCCAGGAGAAAGTTCTCCAGCTGTGCATCAGGATCTGGTGGCTCCCAGAGGAGAGATTCTGCGGCGGGTCCTCCCTCCTCGAAGCTGTAGCAAAGCTCCTCCATGCCTTGGCCCACCAAGCTCAAGGGATGCTCACAACTTCAGGTTAAACTGGTTTAATGGGGTTTTAATTTCAACAAATGTGGGCAGGGAGTTCTGGTTGTGTCCTTGGGGAAGGTTATGGAAAAATTTTCCACAGTTGCGAATCCGAGTGGGAGTCGGGATTTAAATACTTCATGTCTTCTCAGCAGGAAATACTTCATGGCTCCTCTTCGCCTCTCAGAACTAATTAGTGCACGTGCTTCCCTTTTTATTAGCTGTCCACTACAAAACAATATGAATGAATTGAAGACAGAATGAGGTTTCCATTGACCTTCTCCTGGAAAATCCATTGAAGCAGTTATTGAGCCCTTCCACAGCTCCAGTCTCTCCACCTCCTGTTTAGAGGAGGTTCACAGAGAGATTTTGTTTGGTGAGGAGTGGTTGGAGGAAGGAACAAAATAGTCCTTTATCTTTTTGGTGAGGCGTTGATAGCCCCACAAAATGGGACAAACAAAATGCTATTGTATTGCTGTCACAAACACACGCTCCTGTGTTTGACAGCACAAGACAGTGGCATCTTCTGCTCCTCTGGAGAGGGAAGGTGTGGGATGCACTGCTGTGCAAAACTGGGGCACAGTGGTACCTCATTAAGTGAGCCAACATCCCCTCCTTTGGCTGCTGCATTTCCCATTTGCGCTGGAATCACACATTTACTCTGTGTCGGGGTCCCTAGCTGGTCAGAGTGACCCCGAGATAAGTTAGAAAGTCTCTTTTCCCCGCCCGCCGGTCGAGGAAGGAGTCAGAGCTCTTCATTTCTCGGTCTCAAGGTTGTTTATTGTATCTTATCTATAAAATTCTTTCTCCCGTCCTGCCGAGGTCCGCTCAGCAAGGCAGTCTAAGGCACTCTGCCTCCCCCGGGGCCGTGTTATCTTTTTATACTAAAAACTACGAGTACAATATTTACAATGACTTTCCAATACCTATCATCTACATTAGACAGTGAGCTTCTACTCTAAACCAATCTAAAAGTGTCAAGATCACAGCAGAAGATGGAGGCCAAGAAGAAGAAGAAGAAAGGCTGGACATGCACAGATTACTGCATCTTGCCCTCGAAGCCCATTCCAGAAACCCCAAAATCTACTTTTTCACCCCTGATAACTTCACTATAATTCTACCTAAACTGCTGTGGCTTGCTGATCTTCATATAAGGTTGGTAATTTGCTCCATGGATCATAATCAAACCCACAGGTGTTTTGGGCTCTGTGCCAGGGCTTCTGAGCCCCATGGCAGGGGTCCTGGCTGCCCTGGACAGCCAGAGGGATGTCCTGGGTCCTGACAGCTCTGTGGACATTCGATGCTCACACCAGGGCTGTCAAACCACACAGGGTGTAGTCCTGGAGTGGTGGAGCAGGTGGGCCACACCTCTGGAAAAGCTGGGAACTGGGAGAGCAGCAGGTATCCAGCATGGCAGGGATGATGGGGTGGAAGGTTTAAGCACCACCAGAGCTTTAGGGCAGGTACATAATGTGTGTGCTTCGTTCTCTTTTATTTCCACAATGCTTACTGCCAATGTCTAAATTAATTCAGAAATAGTTCAAGTCGTATTTTTAAGGACTTGAGTGAATGGAAAGGAATCATGTTTAAAGTTAGAGCAAGCCTAAATGTTTTTCCTGAAACAGGTCATAAAGAACTTTTATAAAGGTACTTCATCATGTGCTTAACTTTGTGCACAGGCCCCATCCTGCTGCTGTGGGGTGAAGTTTCCAGAGACACCTGTGGAGTTCCTGAGCCACAGGCAGATCCCTGACGGGACAAAGCTCAGCAGCTTCAGGTAAAGAGCCAGAGAGCAGAAAACGACCTGCATTTATCATGGATCCCGGAGGATTCTCAGGTTCTCCATCTAACAGTGTCTTAGGGTGCAGTCCTGGCAGCTTTGCCTTGGGAAAAGAGGGATTGACTTTAGGATGAGGCACAGGGTGTTAAGGTCCCTTCTTAGCAACCTGGCATTTTCCCTTGGGGCAGGAAGCTTAAGGCAGCAGAAAACAGGCTGCAGGAAAGGTTCTTGCAGAGTAGCTGTGAGAAGGTGACACTTTAGGAAATATTAGGGCTGCCTTTGTTCTTCTTGTTGTGCAAATTAAACAGGAAATCCATTACCTGTAAATCTGCATGAGAAAGGAAAATGCCAAGTGTGACAATTCAAGAATCGTTAAGGTTGCCCAAGAGAGGACAAATGGCTGATTAATAATTCGAATTTGTCTTGCTTCCTCTGCTCAGCTCAGGGTGGGAATTTTGTGCTGGTTTTGTACAAAGAACATAATTTGTTCTGACGCCAGCGTGCCAAGGAACACAAATTTTGCTGTGGTGAAAGTTCACGGGGGCAGACGCTGAGCCCCAACAAGGAGCAGGGAAGGAGGGGATGGATGCAGGAATGGCCACGGTCAGAGGTGCCAGAGCTGAGCCTTTAATTCAGAGCGATCAGCGTGGAATTCACTCTGCACAGGTTTCTTTGAAGTCACGGAATCATTAAGGCTGGAAAAGGCCTTTAAGTTCAAGTCCAGCTGTATTTCCCAGTGTCCTGTCCAAGCAATGCTCCCAAAAGGAACCACTCACTCCAGGTTCTCCTCCAGACACTCCTCCAGCTCCCAGCTGAGCATTGGGGGTGCTCATGCGGCACAAGCAGGAGACATTTGGAAATATCAAACTGGGGAGAGAACAGCTCCCGGAGAGTGCTCTGGAGGAGGCACTTGTCCACTGGGAGCAAGGGGCAGAGAGCAGGGGGGCTCAGCAGATAGCTGGGTGAGTTTTGTGTGCCAGGTTCCCCTCTCTGAGCAGATGCTTCTCCAGGGCTCCACGTTCCCTCCCAGATCCATCACTGCTAGCAGTGCTGCCTGGGGATGTGTCTGGCTCCACACATGCAGAGCAGATGTTCCAGCAAGCCTCCTTTTAGCATGTTCAAGGGGAATTTGGCTCTCTTGGAGAGACTCTGGACAAAGCAGGAGGGGGAAGGGGAGGGGAAGAAAGAGAAAATAAGAAAAGGTTTCCCCTTGGAAGGCCAGCTCTGAAAGAGGTTGGGTCTCGGGAGAGAAGACGAGGTTCCCATCTCTCACATGAGCAACCCTCACCACAACTCCAGACCTGCTGCACTCCCAGGGTTTCTGCAGCTCTGCTCATCAGAGAGGGAGGGAATGTGCAGATAATTGGGCTAATTTTTCACCTGTCTGGAAGTTGTTGGTTAAGGAATGTCCCAAAGGGATTGAGGGAGTGGGGTACCACCCTGAGCAGGGCTGCTGTTGCTTATGATGTGTTGTTATAATTTCAAGAGCTGCTCAACTGCTGCTTTGTCCCAAAGCCCTTCAGCTCCAGTGGGATCCAGAAATAACAATTGACTGCTGGTCGTTTTTAATCAATAGGGTCTGATGAAAGGAAATTCTTGAGTCAGGAGCTCTGCCCTGAATTTATGTCTGTGATAGGCAATGGAGCCATCCTTGTTTGGGTTTGGATTTTCCAAGTCTGGATATCCACAACTGCATTTAAAAACTTTCCTGTCATGCTGGGAATGCCTTTCTCAGCCTTGTCCCTCTTCCTCTGCCATCTACACAAATCCACCCAGAACCAACTCTGTGATTTCATGGGTTTTTGGGTACACACCTGCTTTCAGGAGTTATTTCCACTGAAGGTTTTTTCCCTTTCCAGTGCCTTAGAAGCTGGAAGCTGTTACCCTGTACCTGGATCTCAGAGATAAATGGGTCACCTGAGGTTATTTTGGAAGTAGATTTTTCTCTCCCCTTCTTGTCCCATTTGCCTTATTTCAGACTCAGCTTGGGGAACCTTCCCACTGATAAAACTGATAATTATTATTAATACTTTAAACTGATTATTATTAATACTTTCTGCTTTTTTTTTTTTCCCCTAGGAATTCAGCTTGAATACGTTTTCATGATCTTCAATTGCTTAATAAAGGGAGTCAGCCCTTGGCCTGGACAAAGAACAGATGGAGAAAGGACCAGATGCTTCACTTTCAAGTGAGATGACTCCAAAGCACAAGTCCATCATGTCATAGCTGCTAATCCAATGTTACACTGTGCAGCTCATCCTCAGAGCTGGGAATTGGGGCCCAGATGAGCAGGGAAGAGCAGATGAAAGTTGCAAAAAAAAAATCCTGGGGAAGGCTTTATGCAGGTGGGACTGTGCAGCTCATGGTGGTGTGAGTGAAGGCACTGCCAAAATGCAGCCACAGAGGGATCTCCAGGGACTGGCTGGTGGAGCTGCCTGGAGTCCCAGCCAGAGGGGAGGACACCAAGGTCCTGGAGCTCCTCTGGAGCCACCAGCCAGGCCTGGGACACCTGAATCGCTGGGCACGTGGTTTGAGAACAGCTGGGGGCAGGAAAAGTGCAAGTATTATCATGTAGCCGTGGAATGTGCTGCTTTTTAACCTGAAAGGATTGTGGATGTGAGGACATAATGAGAAGCAGAGCAAGGATTTCCAGGGCAGGAGCATTTCAAAGGGCTAATGGCTATTCCTGGGATGCTCCAGTAATTGTGAAGTGAAGCTTTGCAGGATGTTGATTTAAGTGAAAAGGCAACAGGACCTTTATTATTTGCTGGGTAGAAACCTCAGATGTCAGAGATTGTGGAGGAAGACACTGGTGAGTGGTTGTTAATATAACTTTGATTTATTTCAAACGTAGAATAAACGAGTCAAGGTAGTCTCTGCTTTAAATGCCTTTGGTGTTTAAAAGTGAACACGGTCCCTTTAACCTTTTGCAGAGTTACAGAAAGTTAATCCCAGTCTCCAGGAGAAGGAAGGTATTTTCTGTTATAAAAACACTCACGGGAGGTTTTCCCTTTCTCCCAGAGCCTTTTACGTGTCGGGGGTTCACCTCTGGGCTCCTGCTGCCAAGGGATTCCTTACCCAAGGAATCACTGCTCTGGGAGGGAATGGTCATTTTAGGGAGATGCCAGCCTGTGCTTTGATCTCAAGGGGTGTGGAAATGCTCATGGAGCTCCTGAAGGACAGTGGTGTTCCTTGTGGAATGGCCTTGGGAGAGTTACTTGCCCAGAGGACCTGTGGTTGCTTCATCCCTGGAAATGTCCGAGGCCAGGTTGGACACTGGGGCCTGGAGCAACCTCCAGTGGAAGGTGTCCCTGCCCATGGCAGCGGGGTGGGATGAGATGAGGCTTCAGATCCCCTCCAACCCAAACCATTCCATGATTCTGTAATGCTTGAACCATCTGAAACATCCCCTCAGCAAGTTAAAATAATGCTGGGATTGCAGGTAATTCCCATGAATAACCCTGTGTCCGTATTCAATTTTTCTAGGGAGAAGAAAGTTTCATGTCATTCATGTGACATCTAATGTTGTTCTTAGTGGTTTTATTTGGATATCTCTGAGTGGTGAGTTTAGGTACCTCACTCCCAGAAGGTTTGGATTGCCTCTGTAGGAGACATGTTTTCTGCAAGATGCTTGTACAGTTTTAACTGAGGTTGGTTACCCATCCCCGGAGCCCTTTCTTTAGGTACAAGAAATCCTGAATATCTGTGGGTTTTGTCATCATTACTTAATGAAAAAAACCAAAAAACAACCCAACCCACTGTCTCCCATACCTGTTCCGGGGCTTTTTTCCTTAATCTTCCTGCTTTCCCTAAGGAGGGAGACATAGCTGGGAACAGCCAAAAGGATAAGACAGAGAAGAGATCTCCCTCAGTTTGCAGCCCTGCCAGAAATCTCGTGATCTTTCCCATTAACGTGCCACTTTTGTGGGATTTTGGAGCCCAAATCTCCTGCTGTGCCCCGGAGAGCAGAGCCTGCATCCCGGGCTGGGGCTGGAGCCTTTCCCCATCTCCCCCCATCCCTGCTGGCTGCACCTGCACGGCCGCCCTGGGAATTGTAAATCCCGCAGGTGGCACCTCGTAAACCTGCCTGGAGAGCCCAGCTCTGCACACAGAGTCCCCTGGGCAGCTTTACAGAGTGATGCCTGCTTGACTGGCAGCTGCTGCTGCTTTATGGGAAGCCAGCACATGTTCCCACTAAAAACCGGGAACGGCGGCTTGGGAAAAACTCCCCAATGCGTGAGAGGCCTCGGCCCCGCTCTCCATCTGGAGTGTGGCTCTTCCTGGCTTTCCCCTCCATCTGGAAGGTGGCTCTTCCTGGCTTTTCCCAGCCACCTTGGATGTGCCTTGGACGCGGTTCAGCACCTTGGTTGGCTCTGTGGACGCGGTGGCAGGACGGAGCACAGCCCAAAGCGGTTTCTCGTGGAGAGCTGTCACGCCAGGTTATGGTGATGCTGAGCTGGGCACAGAGGGGAGACTTGGGTTGCTTTGGGATTTTTAATTTTTTTTTTTTTTTTTTTGTGTTGCGGCAAAGTCTTTTCAAAATTAAGAGGCAAAAAAATTCAGAAATCTGGGAACGAGGTTGGGTGCCAGCTGTGATGACAAACTAGTCTGGAAGAGAAAATCCCGTCCCAAATCTGGACAAAGAAAGGAGCAGATGGGGGCAACTAGAGGCTCCTGCTGTAACCTATGGAAAATGCAAAGATTAAGTCTTAAAATAATTTTGGAAGCACTTGGATGGGCTATTTATTGAGTACAGTTGGTGAGGACACCACTCTGGAGTTGAATACCATGCCAGCATGCCCTGCCTGGGAAGTCTGGGATGACCTACATCATGGGATGCTCAGGGATGATGATCCCACTCTATTTTTCAGTGTTTCCTCCTTTTTCCAGCTGGCAGGCCACTGCTGAATCAAAGGAGGAGCCAATGCTCTCTGACAGACAAGTGTCACAGCCATGAGGGGGGAACCAGAGGTCTTGGAGGCAACCACCAAAGGATCAGGAGATTTGGGCAGGCATTTTTTTTCCTGTCTTTATTCAACAAGAGCCCAAGTAAGTTTATTTACTCAGGTTTTGGCCATGGGAGTGCCTGCAAATGCCCAAGTTCTTTCTCCACCCCTGTGCATGTCTCCTTTGCTGCCTGGTGTTATTGAGGCTGCACCCTCAACCCATATGGAAAAAAACCACTGACATTTCAAAGAGAGAAGGGAATCTTGAAGGCTGGAAAAGCCCTCCAAGATAAGCAAGTCCAACCTTTGACTGAACACCCCATGTCCACTCTACCATATCACAAAGTGCCACGTTTCTCTTTTGTTTTCTGAATGCTTCCATGGGTGGTGACTCCACCACTTTCCTGGGCAGCCTGTCCCAATGCTTGGCCACGCTTTCAGTGAAGAATTTTTTCCTCTATTCAACCTGAACCTCTCCTGCCATAATTTCAGGGTGTTTTCCCTTGTCCTGTTGATATTTCCCTGGGAAAAGAGGCCAACCTCACCTCTCCATGGTCAATAGCTGCAACTACAGCACCAAGCAGACAGAAAATCCCAAAACTGTTTGGTGGAGGCTGAAGGAGCACGCCAGGGAAATTATCAGCAGATTCCTGTGCTCTTTCTATGAGCATCCAGTGCTGGCAGAGTGTGGAATTCCTGGACAGGCACAGTGTGGCTGCTCCTGTGAAATTCAGGGACAAGTATCTTTTAATGCCCAGCAGAATTAGGTGATGATGTTGCTTTGAAAAACCTTCCTCTCTTTTCCATCTGTGTGCATTTGGGGAAGGCTGCTTGTCTTTAGGGTTATGTATTCTGATTTTCCCACAAAAAAAAAAAAAAAAAAAAGAGAGAGAGAAATTTAACAAAAAAAGGGAAACCTGAGCTTTTTATGCAACCTTCTGCTTCAAAACTTGGCATTGGAACAGAAATATCAAAAACTGTTTGTCAGGCACTGACATTTGAGTCAGTCTTCAAGGAATTTGAGATTTCTAGAGGTAATGAGGGAGGCTTATATGGGAAACCTCTGGAGAAATCCCATGTGCTCTGGGGAGTTCTGGGTGAGCTGTGTTGAGAGCAGCTTTTGGAAAGTGGAGCTGCAAGTTCCACAAGCCACTGACAGGAATAACAGAGCATGGGGAGATGTTGTGCAACACTTCCAGACCTCAAAGGCTCAGCAGCTCACCACATTCCTGGGCAAAGCTTGGCTCCATTTCATTCCTTATTTTTGCTGGAGAGGTGCACTGGGGTATTGCTGGTGACTGGGTCATGAGCTGGTGTCACTGGCCCAGAAGGGCCATGGGGCATCCTGATCTTATGGAGAGCCCCTGAAAAGGAGAATAATATTTCATGCATTGAAAATCTCATTCCCAGATGGAGAAACTGAAGCACCAGCAGCATGTGGGAGAGGGGTTAAATCTCACCAGGCTCACCCCAGCTCCAGAGCTGAGCTCTTGGTAAGTGCCCAGAGGGTCCTGGCTGCTCTGTGTCTTGGTGTGTCACTCTCTGTGTGATATATCCTTGCAGGAAAATGCTGCTTGTTTAAAAGAGTGAGCCCCCTTCTTAAGGCATGATTTGTGTTCTTGGGTGTAGGTCAAATAGCAGACACTTCTGATTAATGTAACGTCGAGAGATGGCAAAAAAAGAAATAAAAAATAATTAAAAAAAAAAAAACATGCCTCGGTGGGGAAAAAGTATAAAGGACAAACATCCAGTGCTGTTCAACATTTTGGGAGGTGGGGAAAGAAGCAGGAAAGATCATACCTAAACAGAAAGCCAAAGCCAGCTCTTGCAATTGCCAAGACATCAGCCAAAAGGAAAGCACAACTGTGATGGCAGTGAAATCATGTATGAGTCATGATGGGCCAAGAACAAGTTTGCTTTCTTTTCCCCCCTCATTGAGCAGATGATGATTAAAAGATAAATCATGCCTGGAGTCAAATCAAGTGATTGGATTAAAGTTTAGTTGAGTATTTAGAGACTGTTTGGGACACAATGGAAAGCTAATTGAAAACTTACATTTGTGAGACCCTTGAACTCTCCAGCTCTTAATAAAATACTACTGCAAAGTACACAAGGGTTCCCTGTGGGAGAGATTCCTCTCCACAAGTGCTTTTGCTCCTCAGGTATGTGGAGAAATGGAATTCATTTTCTCAACAAGTTCACCAAAGAAAGGCATGTTCGTGATCACAACTCAGTTGTTGCTCGTGGTGCAGCAGCTTAATCTGTTCAGCTCACTGAAAAGCAGTGAAGCAAGACAAAGAAAAGTCACTTCTTGGGAAAAAAAAAATTAAAATGAGGACTTAAACACTTCATTCATTTAACTAGACTTTGTTCTTCTGAGCAGATGGTATTCCAGAGCGACTGCTGCCTGCACTGGGCTGAAGTGACTCTGGAGTCTTAAAAACGATGTAAAAATTCCTTCTAGATGTGCTGTAGTGGGACATGCCATGCTTTATTTGGGCTAATAATGTAATTACACTCTGGAATCAGCCCCAGTTCTTAGGGAACAACCCCAGCCTCCAAAGCATTGTCCTTTCTGGTGGAAATACCAGTGAAACCCACAAATGAAGAGAATAAACTCCCCTATGTCCGCACACACACGAACAGGCAGAAATGGAAAACCTGGCTCTTTGTGTGACCTCTGTGAGACCAAGCATGAGCCTTCCTTGGGAATGCTGAAGGGAAGCTGCAGAAACTCTGTGGCCAGGTTCATTTGCCCCCTTTGCACTGTGATTGCCATGGGCCAAAAATGGGTGATGAATGGGAGCATGGCAGAATTACCTCCTCCACATGTGCAAGGGTTTATACTCCTCTAATTACTTTGACCTTTGGAACAGTTGTTTGGGGTTTTTTTTTCTGCAGTAGGATGTGTTTGTGCAGAGACCACAGGTGGGAGAGAAGGTTTGGGGGCAGAATGGGAAGAAATTATTATGCTGTTGAATATAGAATGGCTCAAAGAGTGCATTCCAATTCTTACTAATAGAAGACATTTCCTAATCTTCAAAGTGGCTTTTTGCCTTGTTTCTGCTGGTGTCTGTGACTCCACAGTCTGTCCCAGGTTCTGGCTTCCTCTTTGCCTTTTACTTAGCTGAAGGGCTTATTGTGGCTCCCTATAATTTTTCACCCTGTAGCTTTTTCACCTTTTTAACTTCTTCACATGTGTCCAAGACCTCCTGGCATTCGCTTTCCTCAGGTCATACAGTCACACCCTCGCCTTTGCTAAGGCAAGCACAGGTTTCTCTGAAGTCCATGGCCTCATGCAGCTTGGCCATATCTGCTGGAGAAGCTGAGGCAGGTGAAGATAAGGAATGCAGAGTTAATATTTTGGGGAAATTCAAGTTACTAACTCACTTCAGCAGAGCTTTCACTGAGTGCATCCTGCCTCACATGCACCAAACAAGGAAAATCTTAAATTAGTCATAGATAAATGCCATGGCAGACCTTCTGTTTGTGCTAATTAATGTCCATTATTTGCACCAGAACAGGCAGTTCCTCCGCTGTGCCATGTGCCCACGAAAGCGGGGCCAGCATTTGCTTCTTCTGAACAGCTGTGCTTTGTTCTTCACTAGAAAGCTTTACTGTGTCTTCAAGTGATTAATGTGCTCTGGGAGGCCCGGGTGAGGAGCCATCAGTCACAAGTTATGGGACACTCCTTGGCGGATTAGAGGGAGATAGATCGGGAAGATGAATTCGTTTCCTCTCTCCATTGTTGCCGATTCCATGACGTTTCTCCCCGGAGCTGAGGCACGTGGGATGGACGCAGCCCTGGAGGTGACACCGTGCCTTGCTCGAGGTCAGCTGTCTGTGTGGGAGCTCTCTGTGGAGCTGCCAGGAACAGGATGGGGTGAGGAACACTGGGAAGCTGGAGAAAGCTGCTTTGGGGGAAAGCTGCTTTGGGGGTGATGGTGCTCACAGAGCACTGGGAAAAAGGAGAAGGCTCAGAGCCTAAAGGGGCAGTGAGAGGCCTGAAGAGGCAATTTTTAGTGATAGGACGAGAGAGAATGGCTTCAAACTTCCAGAGGGCAGGGTTAGATGGGATATTAGGAAGGAATTCTTCCCTGTGAGGTTGGTGAGGCTCTGGCATGGGGTGCCCAAAGAAGCTGTGGCTGAACTGACTGAGGTCATGGTGCAGAGTGTTGCCTTGCATGGGGAAATTGCCTTGAATTTCCTCCTGACCCTTGGGAAATGAGGAGCTGAGGGGGCTTTTGATCTGGTCTTGGTCAAAAAGAAAACTTACCTTTTGGTCTTGATCAAAAAGAAAACTTGCCTGCTTTCTAGCACATGCTGAGCTTGGAGAGCACCTCTGGAATAACAAGCTGGATGCAGCCTGAGACCATTGAATCCTAGAACAGTTTGTGTCAGAAGGGATATTAAAGACCTCCTTGTTCCAACATCCTGCCATGGGCTGGGACACCTTCCACTATCCCCTATCAGGGTGCTCTGAGCCCCATCCAACCTGTCCTGGGACACTTCCAGGGATCCAGGGGCAGCCACAGCTTCTCTGGGCACCCTGTGCCAGGCCCTCACCACACTCTGAGTATGCATCAACTCTGTGTAAGAGCCATAACTGGGACTAGATTTGAAGTTCCGTGTCTGAGGCTGTGATATCTTGTAGTGTGTCATTTTATCAAATAACTCGTGTGTCTCCTTCCACTACAGCCACTGGATTTGATGAGCTGGGCTCTGTCTGAGTGCTTTGACTCAGGCCACAAGCCTGCATTGGGCCTCATAAAAAAGGTATGCATGATTTCAGGCTCTCCTCCCCTCCTGGATAACTCATCTCCTGCACTCTAATGAAAGTACTAATAATTATAACAATAGGAGATGTGCATTATCCTGAGGGCCTGTACACTGCGTCCCCCCCGAGAGCTCTTCTGTCAACTGCTCTTAATATCCTTGTGCTCTTTGCAGCCCTTATGGTTAGAAAACCTCCATGAGGGGGAAACACGCAAAAAAAACACGACCCAGAACTGAACAAATCACGCTGGGTGGAGTCTGGGGACGCAGAGCCCTGGATGGATGCTCGGAGGACAGCACGAACATCTTCCTTCTGCCTTGGAGAACAACTGGGTTCGATTACGCGTTGCGCAAACTCGCTCTGGTTTGGTTTTCCCCTCGGAAGGCGAGGGCAGATGTTGTGTTCTGAGGCTGCCGTGGGGTTCCAGCCCCTGGGCTGCGTTTCAGGACTGAATCTCCCACTTTGTGATGCTCCTTTTGGGGGTGGGCAGGAAAAGGGGATGGGAGCTGTTGGATGTCTTTGCTACGCACCAAACACCCTGTGCTTCGTGTCTATGGAAGTATAGGCAATTTGGGGCCAAGCGACACCAAAACCCACAGCATGAACGTGAAGGGATGTCTGTGCTGAGCTCTGGGGCATCTCCATGGAGTGTTACAGGGTACTAATACGTGTTTCCTTTGGGGAAAAAAAGGAATCTCCTGGCTGTGAGAGCCAGAGTTTGTGCTGTGGCCATGGAAGTCCTTTGAGAAAGCCAAGCACGTGTGCTGGCCTTCCCCTCAAAGCAAATATTCTTTGTGCAAGCTAATAATTTTAGCAGGGATTCCTTTCTTCCTCTTGAGGAGAGTTAAATGAAGTTATGGGTCAGTGAGAGGGCATCTGTACAGCATAGAGGAAGAATTTCCAAGCCTTGAGTGTAGTCCCTTCATTTGGAGAAGGCCTGGTCACATTGGATTTCCAAAACATTTTCTTTATTAAAGATTTTATTGGTGCTTTTTTTTACTGGTTTGCAGAGGCTGTTAAGCCCCTCTGAACTGGTAGAACTCAATGGATGGAACTGACAAGAAGCTGAGGGAAGTTTTAACCACCTCCATCTGCAAAGCAGAACTTCCCAGTAGTTTCCACCATACTTGTCCAAGTTTCTGGATACAAATACTGTGTCATTTCCAGGAGGGAGTGATGTTGTTCCTCCTTCCAGCTGGTAGAAGAGCATTTCCATCTAGGCCTGGAAATGCCAACACAGATCCAGTATGCCGAGGTTCTTCTGCATTCAGATTCTCAGGCTCACCCCAAATCCTTTTTGTTCTGAATGAGGGGATTGAAAGTTCTCTGAGCAACTTCACTTATAATGTTCAGACCTCCAGCGTGTAGGAATGGGGCAGCCAATAGCTCTCCTTGGGGCTGTAATATCCTCACTCAGAAACCACTTTAAATCAGAATCGAAGCTCAGTGAGGACTGTGCATTCACCAGTGAAATTAATAACTGGCTGTTGAGTTTGTAGTTCCCTTGAAAAGGCATTGGGTAAAAAAAACTGACTCGTGATGGGACAACAGGGGCCAGAAACTGAAACTAATCTTAATGAAAAAGGGTATCCAACAAGCCACAGGGCTGTAAAATCTGCCTGATCAAATCTCCACTGGACCATACTTCCTTGCATCCCGATTTTGAAAGCCCAATTTCCTGCGAGATTGCATGATTATTATTTTTTAATCTAAAATGTATGGTCGCGAGGAAGGAAAAAAAGAAGAAGAAGAAAAAAAAAAGGCATTTTAAAATAAATAAATCTGGCGACGCAAATGAGATCACGGAGTGGTTTGCTGGAAATGCCGAACATTGTGTTGCCCAGAACTTGGCATTTATGGAAGTGACCAGCGGGGAGGAAACGGAATTGTTCTCATGGCCGGTGTCAACTTGGATGATCGAGCCACGCCACAGATTTGGCATCCCTGATGGAAAAGTGAGGCTTTCCAGGCCGGTACAATCCCGCTGCGGAGCGTCAGTCGTTGCGTAGGTTGGGGTCGGCGAGGATTGACAACAGGGAGGGACAGCATTCTATGAGTCTGGCGCTTTCTTGTCCCAGATTAATGATCTTCCAATCTGGTTTTCAGGCACACAGACTCAGTCACACGTAAATAAAAAACAGAGGGAAGCTTTTAAGAGACTCAGATGCTTGGTATTCCAAGCAACAGCGAGAGCAATGCCTTGTGAAGACGCCCCGTCGAGTGAGAACATTGCGGGGCCTTTGCGCCTCACCTTTTCCCTGGGATTTCTCTCTGAAGGGATTCCAAGCTCTCTTTCCCACTGGGCTGTTGGTCCTGGTTTCAAATTAAAATTTAGTCTTGCCTTAGCAGGGTTCTTCAAAAGACAGGTGCTGCTGGAAGGTGGTATGGCCTCCTGAGGGTCTGATCCGGCCCCTGGGGAGGTCTCTTTGTAGGGAGACGAAATTTAGGCAGCTGCTCTTCCTTAACTTGCATGGTGTAGAGAGGTCCCTATGGCTGGGGAGGATGGACCCAGCTTCCTGAAGGTCTCAGGAGCTGTGGTCCAGGAGGACACAGCTGTGCCAGAGGTGCAGGAGGCTGAAGTTTGTTGTGGTGGTGGTGGGTCAGCATAGGACAGGAGCTGCATCTAAGCAGTGCCCAGTGGCTCTCCAGGCATTTCTCAAGTGGAATTCCAGGCAGAAAACCAGGCAAAGAAGGCAAAGCTGTTGTCATGTGGCCCTTCTTCTGTTTGATGTTTCATGTGCCTCTGGTGGAGCAGCCCCACCTGGTCTGGTCAGGCTGTGCCAGCACCGCGGGCCAAGATTCAATAAAGTTGTTGTTTCCAATTAAAAATAACCCACACAAGAGCTGTAGGAATGGCAGAGCCACAGCTTGGCAGGGGACGGGCTTGAGCACCACTTCACTGCAGGAACAACGTTAAAACCTCCTCTTATTCCCACTGAAATTGATGGCAAAGCCCCCACTGACCTCAGTGGGAGCAGGATCAGCCCCCCATTCATGGTTGGGGTGGTTCTACCGGGGCCTCACTCTTGTTTTGGGGTCTGTGGCTGCTCCAGCGAGGCAATGCTGGTGAGCGTGGGTCAGGACAGGAGTTGCGTCTAATCAGTGCCCTGTGGCTCTTCGTGCATTTATCAAATGGAATTTCAGGCAGAAAACAAAGGGATTGAAAGGTTGAAAAACAAGGAAGGAATGTGCACTTGGCAGCTCTGCTAACCAGATGTTTGTTTCTCTTTCCTTGTTCTCAACAATGACTAAAAAACTCGTGAACAGTCTCAGGCCCAGCGCAAGGTCAGCCCGAAAAGTAGGTAAGAGGTGTCGCAACCAGGCGGAACGGACAGCTGGGGATGGAAAATGTTAATTTGTCCCAGGATGCGGGCCTGTGGCTCAGAAAGCAGGGCCCAGCCTCCAGAAGGCCCGGGCACATGTGCTCTCCCTTCCCTCGGCGGGCGCGCGAGGCTCTCCTGGAAGCCCGCGGCGTTCCCTCCGCGCTGGCGTGTGTGTGAGCTGCTTCCAAGGGCAGCTCAGGGCTGCAGCCAGGTCTGAAATCAGCCAGAGCTGAGGGGGTACATGTAAATCCATGCATCCATTTCCTGGGAAGTGCCTGAGCAGCGCAGCAGCAAGCTGGAGCTTGTGTGATTTTGTGGGAGAAAACAGCACTTACGGACCAACATTTTTCATCGCGTTGCAAGAACTGCCGTCCTGAAGAATACCTGATTTTTTAAAATAAAATCAGTGCAAAAAGGGAAAATTAACAGTTGGGAGCCAGCGGCACAATGCTGTGAGGTTGCAGAGCTGTGAATTGGCTCTCTGCTCTATCACCCCTGACAAGGTGCACTTCTTCAGCAGCATCTCCTGAAGGCTGTTCCCAGGACCGGCATCTTTTTCTCTTGTTTCACAGAAAAAAACACCTCATTAATCAGTCTGCAGGGGAAGCAGATAAATTTTAAAAAATAAAAAGAGGAAAAAAGAAAATACTATTCATTTTTATTAGCAAGGAAACTGAGCCAGAGAGGTAGAAGTGACTCACTTGCGACTTGCTTGTCCATTAATGATGGGATTAGGAGCTGAGCTCTTGCTATCTGACCAGCTGGCTCTTTTTCAGATCACATCTGTCCAGTAGTGATTCCACAGCCAAATAGCAAGTTTGGCCAGGAGGCAGAGCTTTCCTAAACCGGTGTGCAGGAGATTGGGATTGCCTGACCTTTAATTTAAGTCACCATCACAAACAAATCATATTGTAGCAACTGGTTTTAGGTACCACCATTTTCAGGGAGAAAAAAAAAAAAAAACCCGAACAGGTGTATTTAAGTTACACAGAAATGCTTACTTGGGCTGTGTGTGATGGTGAATCAGGATTTTGGATTTCCAGCTGGGTTAGGATCAGCTGAGTCGGGGCCAGCAGCTGCTCATCAGTACTCCACAAACTTGTCCAGCTCAATGCTTGTGAGCATGATGTGGATTTAATCTGTGGGTAAAAACCAGACTGCACTGCCAAAGGAGGACAATCCTGGGCAAAATCAAGCTGCAGTCTCCAGAGAAGAATGCTGTGAGTGTGGCTCCAGAGTGCCAGGAGGCTGCATAAGGTCAGTGAGGATGCTCCTCTCACCTACTTTTCCTGTCTCAGCAGCACTTGAACGGACTCCCAAAGTCAGCCTTGACCCAAGGCCAAGCTGATTCCTGTCCATCCTACAGCTTTGGTGTAACAGGCATGGGGAGCAGCAGGGATGCTCCTCATGCCACCCCCTGGGCTCAGGGACACCATTAACATGCTCAGGGACAAGCAGATCTTGTCAAGATGTAGAGGGAGAACAGGAAAGGAGTTTCCTTCTGGAAGAGCTCCTGTGCAAGAGTCCAAGCTCACTTTTATCCATGATCCAGCAGGGATGTGGCTGATCTGCTGTGATGAACCCAAGCCTGTCCATCCTCCTTGATGACATGGAGCTGTGCCAGGAGAGGGTTAGACTGGATCTCAGGGAAAGGTTCTTCCCCCAGAGGGTGCTGGGGCACTGCTCAGGCTCCCCAGGGAATGGGCACAGCCCCGAGGCTGCCAGAGCTCTGGGAGGGTTTGAACAGCCTCTCAGGGATGCACAGGATGGGATGGTTGGGCTGTCTGTGCAGGGCCAAGGGTTGGACTGGGATTATCTTTGTGGGTCCCTTCCAGCTCAGAATATTCCATGATTCCTGTGGTTGAAGCAGCGTTTCCTCTGCCCACCAGCACTCCCTAATGCCCTTGGGCAAGGCAGACCATCGGTGCAAGGGGTCTCTCCCTCACAATTAAATCTCTTTTCTGTCGAAGCTGGGTGGTGTCATCTGCACGAGAGGTTTTGTTCCATGTTTGGGAGAAACACTGGCCAATCCTCCCTCCTCCCTCTGCTCCCCAGATCTCTGGCTCTCTTCAGAACCACACGGAAAAGAAATCTTTGTTTGTTTATGGAGTTTCTGGGAGCCTCAGGTTTGTTTTCCCCCGTCCTCCCTCCTGCCAACGCTGGAAGTGCCAGAACATAAAAGAGAGTCATTTCTCTTGGAGCTGCCTGCCATGGCTGGAAGGAGCAGTGCCAGGAATACTCAGGAGAAATCTGCTCCTGATCTTCCCAGCACAGCCTTGCAGAGTGGAGGGATGGAGAGGAGCTAAGCAAAGCATCTGGGCTGCTGGATGCCAGCAGAGCCTGCGCTCCAGCTGGGAATGTGTCGCTGCTCCCTTCAGGAAGGGCAGTGGCAGGCAGAGCCAAGGCCAGAGGGAGGTGGTGGCCATCTGCCTGCAGCTTTTCTGTGCCCAAAAGCCTCAGTTCACTGTGTGTTTAGTGCAGATGATGAAGCAAATCCTCCAGATTCACATTTTGGACCACTTAAATGCCTTTGTGGGCTTCAAGGATGGTCTCACCCAAGCCCCCTCTGCCTCCCACCTGACCCAAAAGCTGCTTTGAAAACAAAGCCTCACTCCTGCTTCAACCTGAGGAATGGGAGAGACCCAGAAAAGTCTGATTCTGCCTTCGTGGGCTTCCAGGGTGGAGTCAAGCCCCCTTGTTCCCAAAAAGATGTTGGTGGTGGGAGCCAGTGAGATGTCCAAGGAAAGGTGCTGAGCCCTGGCTGAGCTGACCTTGTGCTGGGGTGCCCAAGTTCCCATCAGAGGGGTGTAATGCAGGGAAGAACCAAACTTTCCTGCAGCCCAATGCAGATGGTGGCAGAAGGCCTGAGGTTTTTGGGGCTTCTGGGTGGGACCAGCTGGAATTGGAATGCCAAAAAGCAGAATCTGCTCTGGCTTTGGTGTGGGCCTTGCTCTGGGGGGTGGGTGGTGTAACCTGCAGCTGAAGGAGATTCGGGTTCTGGCATCAAGGTCGTCTGTGAGCACAGGAGAACCTGCATGGATAAAAATCTGCTTCAGGCCACTGAGGGCTTAAAAGCACCCCACAGGAGATGGTATTTTCCAGTATGTCCACTGTGTATCCAGGAAGGACAACTGGGGACACTGCACAACCTGGTGACAACACAGGACAGCCCAGTCTTCCTGTGCCCACCAGTTGTGATCCCTCACTGAGGGCAGCCAGGGGTGAGTGGATCCCCGTGTGTGAGCCTTTCCTTGATCTGTTGCTTTTATCTCATTCCACGGCTTTCCTTGGCTGCAATCCCAGCAGGATCCTTCCAAAGAGGTCTTTGTGTGAGCGGAGAGGAGCCCTGTCCTTAAAGGCGGGTGTTTGGGGGCATTTTGCATCTTAGTCCCTCGCAGCATTCACATCTGCCAGGTTTGGATTCCTGCCCGACCTTTTCCCTCTGCTCTCCAACCCTCCTGCTACCTGCAGCTCCAGAGACTCTTGCCTTTAAGCCATCATTCAGAAGTCTCAGAAAATCCTGGGTCAAGGCCTAAATCCCCTTCTTTTCTACGCCAGTGCACAAATAACTGAGCTGTCCCCCAGCGAGCTCCCAAGTGCTGGGTTTGTGTTAGTCAATGTGCCGTGGAAAAAACAGGGTGAAAAGTTCAGGAAACCACGATCCATTTCACGGCAGACCTGCAAAGCACAAATATTAATACCAATAAAACAAGGAGGGGGTAGTGGTGGAATTCGGTTGCCAGTGGCTGACAGACCTTCAAATCCTCGAACTGGGAGCAAGGCTTTTAATCCACACACAATAAACTGTCCCACCTCCAGCAGCAGGAGCAAACTGCCTTTTTTAAGGTGGATTATCACCAAAAAAACCCACCCCAAAAAAACCCTGCCATTGCTGAGCTTTCCTGTAAGCCATCAGCCTGGATGTATTTTATGATGTGATTTATAGAGAGTTTGTTTCTTAAGACTCAAAGCAACATTGCTATAAAAGTATAAAAGATGCATGTTTTGGTGGAGGGCAAATGCCACTGCCTTTTTTTTTTTTCCCTCGTGGGGAATCTGCTGGGTGGGTTAGCACCACTTGGAAAGATGAATTCTTCCTGTGTGGGCATCCACTGGCAGCCTTGGAGGAGATTATTGTGTCATCATCCTCCTGGTCAGCAGCAGCAGCCCCACAGCTGCTCCTCAAGCTCAGAGATTAATTAAGGAGTTGGAAAACAAGGGGAATGTGCTTCCTTGTGCTCCCATCACCAGCCTGGCTGATTCCCCCCTCTGCAGGCATTTCCACGTCGCTTCTGCAGAAGGGTTTGAGTGTTGCTGTTGCCTGTTTAAGTCATGGGATAGATTAGATAATCCCTAGGCCTTTTCCACCTCTAGCACTTGTGGTTCTGCTTAAAGAGCTGTCAAGTCCTGGATTTAAAAGGGCAGAACAAGCCAAGGCCTTTGAGGTTCTGCTGGGAGGATTACAACTTGTAACACATTCCAAAGCCTTCCAAAAGCGCCTGCAATTTCAGGTTTCCGGACAGAAAGTGTTATTCAGCTTTCTGCAGGTCTTCTTTGGAGTTCATCGCACAATCCCAGTTTTCCTTCTGCATGAAGATCACACTAGCCTGAGACTGCCTTTGGTGGGAACATGCCCTCCCTTTCATCATTTTTGACTAAAGATGTTTGCCTGTTGCTGGAGAAAAACAAATTTCCTTACAGTGAAAAAAAAAACCAAAAAACAACCCTGCATCTGCCAATTCACTTTTAAATGTGGCTCTTGGAATTTATAGGAAAGTTAAAGGTCCCAGGGAAGTGAATTGTTGTCTTGTAACCCTGCCAAGTGTACATTAAAAAAAAAACAACCCCTGATATGTCTTTGGCCTCCTTGCTTTTATTGTGATCTATAGGCTGCACGTAACCACCGTATCTCCGATGGTGAGGGTGAGGGCTGGGGAGTTGTTGAAGGAGGTTAAGGAGCTTCCCACCTCCAATCATGTCTCTGACCTTGGCTGGCTGCTGCTTTTTTGTAGTGAGTCCTCACAGTGAAGGAGCCACTGATTTGTGGCAATGCTGAGGAATGACCAGAGGCACATTGGTGGAGCATCCCTGGAGCCAACAGGGCTGCACCCATTTGGCCAGAAAATCTGATCTGGAGAGCTTCTCCCAGTGGAAGATCTGGGGAAATCTGGAGAGCTTCTCCCAGTGGAAATACTGGGGGGAGCTACCCGTGCTCCACATCCATTGGCCTGTTTTGGTCTCTGGGGATCAGAGCTTGGTGGCTGTGGGCGCAGTGTCTGCCCTGTCACAGGGGACTTAGCAAGGTCTGGTGGTCAGATCCTTCTCCTCCCTAAGGAAAACCTGGAAAAGTTTGGTGGTGAGCCTCAGCCTCTGGGTTTGTGTGGGTTTGGGGGAAGGTTTGTAAATCTGGCATCTGGATTTGAGGCTGTAAATGCTCCAGAGGCTGTGGGCAAGGAGCGTGGGCTTGGGGGAAGGGAGAGGTTGCTGAGTTTGTGTTGGTCAATGTGCCATATTAATTAACACAGGCCATGGAAATGACAATATTAACATTATATTCTGCTATCGTGGTTCCTCAGTGCTGCTGCTGGAGTTTGTTTCACTGTAACCACAGTGATCACCTCTGATGGGACACCATTCCCAGGAAGGGTCTGTTGTGAATGCCAAGCCTGCTTATGCAGTGACATTTCTGTGCCAGTCATCAAATTCCATCTGACAGGGTCTGCTTGTAAACCAGAGTAACTCCTTAGTGTAAAAGGAAATGGATTTGGGAGACACCAGTTCACAAACCTTGTGGTGGACACGAGGTGTTAACTCACCATTCCTTTCTCCATCACCCAGCTGGATTAAAATTCCAGTTCTCTTAAAAGCAGACCTGGATTTCCTGCTCTCAGTAAGGAGTTGGCTTCCTGGTTCTGTGTAAAACCCTAACTTTCTTTCTAAAACTTCAAGCTTTGAAATGGGGTGGATATCTGAGCTAATTCTGCCAGTACACCTGCATTTTATGAATCAGATCTTCTCTGAAGCTGGCACCTTCTTTCAAGTCACAAAAGATCCTAAGATGAGGAAATGCGGAATTTTCAAGGTTTGGATGGGACTAAAACTGCATCCTTGCCACTCAGAAGAAATCTGTTCCATAAATTGAAAGTTCAATTATAAGGCTCTCAACACCTGGGGATGATAAAGGCATCACTTTACCTCCATGGCAGCATAAAACCTCCTATGCCAAATTTCCTTGCTTATAATTTTGATTTTTTTTTTTCATGGACATTAAGGAATGATGGTGCTTTGCTGCTTGGTCAAAAAATTTGGCTTTTTCTTTCATAGTTTTCCTTTCAGCAATCCACAGGCATCACAGGGGTGGAGGAAAAATAATTGGCCTATAACTTTGCCCAGCTCAGGGAAAACACACAATTAGCATTGCTGCAAATTGCCCCTGGATTAAATTGGTGACTTGAAAAGTGGAGAAGCCAAAGACCCCTGGAAACTGGAAAATTTCCCTCTTTGCCTTGGGATGTTTATGATCTGAAGGCGTCAGTTGTATCTCTGGGCCTTGTTTCCCTAATGGAGCATCCCTTGGGAATGTTCTCCATTGGAGACATCAAAGCCAAGCGGGATAAACTGGCATGGGAGCATGAGGGAAAAGGTGAAGGCTGTGGGAAACGATGCCTGCAGGCTCTGTGTTCCACATCAAGTGCAGGCTCTCCCCAGCCTTAAAACCAGAGCCCCATAAAGCTCTGGGCGAGCTCCTTAATGGGTGTAAAATTCCTTGCTGCCCTTGTTCCCACAGCCTCTCACCCGGCTGGAGCTGGGAGAGCAGGAGCAGGGAGGCAGCTGGAGCCCTCCCAGGGTTAGGGAACTACTCCAGCCCTCCCCAGGTGCAAAGGTGAATGTTCTGAGGAGGGACGTGCCCAAATCTCACGTTAAACCGTGGCAAATCAGGCAGTTCTTGGCCTTGGGCTTCCACGTTTTGTAGCGTAGGGAGAAAAGGAGGGCATGGAGAGGTGAGGTGGAATTCTGACCGTCTCTGTGGTGCAGTTTGGAGTGCCCAGCTCCTTCCTTTAGAGCCCCCTGGACTCCCTCCCATGGGTTTTTTGTTCCATGTGTAAGACCCCAAGTGGTTCAGCCAACAAGGACCAGGCATGAGGGGAGCAGCAGGCACGGAGCCCCTTGGAACAGAGACTTCCTGAGGGCAAGGGGCTGGGAAAAATCCATTTCCAAAGGATTGAAAATGCTGATCCACTCAGCTGTCCATTTTCACCCCAATGGATGGGGAGATGCCAGCCCCAACCCGCCCCATGGCAAGGAATAAACCATTCCCTAAACTCACCCCGCTCCCTCGAGCAAAACACACCCCAAACCAGCTGAAATGTCCCCTGTTCTCAGTGAATGCTACCAAAACAACCGTGGGGAGCTGAAACATTTCCTTCTAATAGAAACAGAGTGATTTACTGCAGATTCTGCGTGGGAAATGAGAATTTTGCCCCTGTGGGATGGGTCTGGCCCTGCCCCAGGCCTCAGCCCTGGGAACCAGGGGCAGAGTAGGAAGGAGCTCTTTCAAAGCACATAAAAATTGTCATCTGGAGAGGGCAGCCACCAAGGAGCTGCATGTTTTGTTTTGGTTTTTTTTGTTTAATAATGAAGAGATGTGGGCTTTTTTCATTAGCTGCAGGCTGTGGACTGCAACAGGAGCTGTTGAGCTGAGTGTTGTGTGTGACAGGGATGAGGGATGGCCCTGTTGTGGGGCAGGTGGGAGGGATTTGAAGGATGCTGTAGGGAACAAGTGGCTGAGGAGCAGCTTGAGGTCAGGGCACAAGCTCAGGGCTGGCTCCTCCTCACAAAACCCCTTGGACCCACATCTGCCCACTGTGGTGGGAGGGAAGGGCAGAACTGCCAGCACCTCTCAGCCCTTTCCTCCAGGCAGGTTTGGTCCATCCAGAGGCCTTGGGCTCTGAGGAATTCCTCCTCATCCCATCAGTGAGCGCAGCATCCCTCAGCCATCTTCAAACCGTGGTGTTTTCAGAGATCCCTGACCCCCAAGAACATCATAGTGTGATGACAAGGCAGCAGCTAAGGTAGGTAAGTTATTCCATGAAGAGTGGGGCAAACCAAGCCTGCACTTTTGTATGAAGACGCACTCTTTTTATGTCCATTCTTCTCACTACAACTCATTTCACCCCACTCTGTCTTTCCTTCCAGCGAAGGGAGGAAATGATGAAGCTGACTCCATGTTCTCAGAAGGCTAATTTGTTACTTTATGATCTATATTGTATTAAAGAATGCTATACTGAACTGTACTAAAGAACAGAGAAAGGATAAAGACAGAAGGCTAAAAAGAAAATAACGAAAACTCGTGACTCTCTCCTCAGAGTCCGACATAGCTTGGCTGCTGTTGGCCAATAAGTCAAAACAATTCACACCAGAAACCAATGAAACAACCACCTGTTGGACAAACAATCTCCAAACCACATTCCAAAGCAGCAAAACACAGGAGAAGCAAATGAGATTAGAATTGTTTTCCTTTTTCTCTGAGGCTTCTCAGCTTCCCAGGAGAGAAATCCTGGGCTGAGAGATTTTTCAGAAAATATGATGGTGACATTCAAACCCTGCAGTTTTCCACTCTGTAGGGTTTGGAAACCCTCTCAGGAGGGTTTGGCGAGCCTGTGGAAACAGCTCCATACTGGCATCATTCTGCCCTTAAAAACACCTTTGTGTTTTAGGAACAGTGGATTTGCAGGTGTGGACTGTCCCGGGTGGGATGGACCACAACCAGAAGCCTGGACACAGCATCCTGCTTCCCCTGGGGAATGGCAGCTGTGTCCTGCAGGGCTGGGAGCTCCAGGGGTGCCACTGGAGGCCAGGTGGAGCCTGTGCAGCCCTGGTGATGGGAGCTTTGAGCACACTGGGGGTTTTCCTGATTCAATCCTGCTCCCCCCCGCTTCACCCCAAGGGCAAACTGTTTAACTTTGTGGGGGAAGTCAAGCACTGGAGCACGAGGGAATGCCAGATTTATAGTTGCCACTGTAATCTCACACATGTGCTTTGATGCAGCCTTCAGTAACCTGACTCCCAGCGCTTTTCCTAGAAGCCTGCGCTGGTAGCTGAGTTTCGGCTGCCCACAGAAGTTTGGATCAGGCATTTCCAGCCTTGGAATGCCTCATTCTCCCACCCAGGCAGCTCCCTGGCACAGGGGATGGGGGTGTGTGCAAGGTCAGAGTGCACAGGGGTGACTTTGAGGGCACTGCACCCAGCAGCTGATGGAGATTGTCTCTGCTCCCAGGAAACTGCAGTTTTCCAGGTCTTCTGCTGCAGGGGGTTTGTTTTTTCAGGCAGTTTTGAAGCATGGTGGCATCCAAAACCGAGGCTGAGCTCTTGAGCATCCTGTCTGGGAAGCCCCAGAAGTGCGTGCCCGCTGCTACAGCATGAGAGAAAGCAGAATGTTCTTTCTGAGATTATGGGCTTCACATCTTGCTGATCCATGACTGTGTTTAGGAGTTAATATTAGAGGAATCCCCTAACTGCAGGGCCCAGCACCAGCACGCTGTGGGCAAGTTTTGGTGGGGCTGAGAGAGTGCAGCCTGGATGGGAAGGCACGGGAGACTGGGAAATCAAGGCACTGACTGGGAAATTCCTCGGTTCCTGCTTTTGGGTAAGAGTGAGCCCCATGCTTGCCTCCCTCTTCAGGGCTGATATAAACAAAGGCGAAGGCCATTAATAAAAAAACCAAAAACCAACAACTAACGGAGCTTCTTTGTAAAAATACCTTGGATAATACTTTGGATGGGATGCCAGGAATGTGTGGGATCACTCCAGGCTTCCAGCTACCTCCATAGCTGCAGGAATTTAGGGTTACTTACATTACCTTAAGGTAGAAGCTATGATCCCGAGGAGCTGAGGGGATTCATATCCTTTGGAAGGAGAAATGACACATCTCCTGAGAGGTGGGATGTGTCTCACAGCCCCAGGAGCTGGGCACGGACGTGACTCAGGGGGATTCATCGGAAATTACTCAGGGAGCTGTCAAAACACGGCTCCGCTGCCCTCGGAAATTGGTCATTTGAAGCAAATTTGTCAGCAGATCACTTGGAACTGATTTGACCCCGTGTGGTGGCAGATGTGAAGGCTGAATAATCGTGTGCTTGACCTAATCTTGCGAAAATCTTCACACCAATGACTAATAGAAATTCCCTGCTTAAAGAAAACATCTGCACGTTGCAAATCTCGAATGTTTGGAGGTCCCCGGTTAAGACCATCCCTGAAAAACAATTTTCACTTCCTCAGTGATTTACAGTGCTCAGTTTACTGTGCTGCCTTTTAAGTTGTCTGCTGGGATCCAGTTCAGACATATCAGAGGATTCCTGTCTATCTCAGCCTGGGATTTAAAACTGGTCCCCTGGCCTAATTCATATGATACCAGCAGTGACAACTCTCAACTAAAGGTGCAAAAAAAGGGAGAGGGTGCAGGAAGACAGATGAAAACCAGGCTTTCCTTAGAAAAGCAAGCGTTGACTTGCTCCCAGTCCATAAATACCTCTTTGGGGAGAAAATTTTGGATGTGAGAGCATTTTCTGCAGCAGGTGAAGACACAGGGAATGCAGCGGCTCAGGAGAAGGTTGTCAGAAGGCCACAGTTCCACAGCAGGGAAGGTCATTCCCATTCTCACCTTTCCCATTCTCACCATTCCCATGCTGCTCCTGGATTGCACTGAAACCACTTTGGATGTGGGCAGAAGTAAACCTGATTTTTCAGACTGATCTCAGTTCATTTTAGGACTGGGTGAGCTCTCCATGGGGAGAGAAAAGAGGAGGGAGGGTGTTATTCCAAGGAAAAAGGAACCTCTTGACTACGGATTTGGAAGCAATAACATGGAGAGGCCAGGACGAGAAAAGCAAACAGAAATGCAAGGACAGGAGGAGAAAATGCCAGCTTTGGAATGCACCTGATGTAGCTCCTTGCCAGCCAGAGGGGCAGGAGCCACAGGAAGGAACTGTGAGGGTTAAACCACAGCCACAGACATCCACTACAATATTTCCATTTTATGTATTCCTTGAGTATTTTGTTCACTGAGCTGCAGGTCCATTTGCCTCCTAAATAAGAGGCTGACAGTGGGAATTTTTGACCAAAGAAAGGAGATATCTGAGGGCCTTGCACACTGGAATCTTGGAGATGGAGAAGAACGTGGAGGACAGTAGGTAAAAGCATGGAAATGGAGAATTAGTGCTCCATCAAAACACTCCAGTTGTTTGCCCAAATCCGTGGGAAGGAGTGGGTAAATGTGGGAATGAAAACCTTGGCCACAGAGCCAGGGCACCCCTTCCCAGCACCAAAATCCCACACGTTCTGCTGCTAATCTTTCCCTTCGTTCCCATGGAAAGAAGGACAAGCTAAAGCAAATCGGCATTCCGGGATGTTGGGAACCACTGGAACAAACTGGGATCAGGAAATATAAGGACAAGCTGGGGTTCAAAGGGTAAGAATGCAGGTTCCCAATTAAAGGGGTGATTATGTGAGCATTTAAGGAGGGATTAGAATTGTAGGTGATAATTGTAAGCAGCTGGAAAAGGAGGCCGTAAAGAGGCAGAAATAAAATAAAAGACAGGTGGAAAAAAAAAGAACAGATGAGAGAGGAGTGGTGGGAATCCGGCCCCAATTAAAAATAGGAAAACAAATGCTCTGATGCACCTCATTTCAAAGGACCATCACAGAAATGCATGGAATGAGGTGCCCTGTGAGGTGCTGTGACTTCAGATGAAACGCTGGCTTCTCCCACTCCTTCCTGGGTTCTGATGTGAGTGGGAGCCCGTGGTCCTTGGAGAAGGGATCTTCTGCTGAAGGGGTACCTCTGTGCTAAGTGCAGTCTTTAAAGTCCTGCTGAAATGCCCCTGCTGCACCACAGGGCTGTGGCTGGCTGGGAAACCATCCTTGATGCTTCCAGCATTTCCTCCAGAGTCCATGGTGCCTTCCCAGCCAGCTGCCGAGGGCTTAGAGGGAAAAAAAGCCTCCAAGATTTTGTCCAAAGCACTGAACACCCCATGCCTGGAGCTGGTTTTCATTTTTGCTGCAGCCTTGGAGCTGGGATTGAACCAAGGCAGGTTTACATCTCCTACAGTCCTGGCTCCTGGAGCTACAGCCCACCGCTGTTCTCAGATTTATCTTAAACCCACAGAACCTCAGTCTCAGTCCTGTGGGTGACCTGGGGACCCACTGCCAAAGGGAAAAGCAATTCTGGCCGTTCTCACGTGGCTGGGCCACACATGAGGCTCAGGATATTGACTGTCACCTGCAGCTTGGACCCACTGAAAAATGAGAGCTCCAATACTTCCAGTTCTGATCCATCAGAGCTTTTATCCTTTGTATTTCCAGTTCTGATCCTTCAGAACATTTATCCTTGTATTTCCTTCTCCCTGCTTCAGAAACCCTTCGGAGCTAAAGGCAACGGCACATGGCAGAAAGCATAAAGATCAAACCCAGTTTAACCTAAATTTAAATTTAATTTAACCTAAATTTGCTCTTCAGAATAAGAAGCTACCCCAAGCCCTTCAAACCGATGTACAACCTCCCCTCTTTGCTGTACCTCTTTTCTAATTCCCCTTGGTAGAAACACCAGATTCATGGAAAATCAATTTGTGTTTAGGCCACGGAGGAAACAAGGAGGTGTCTCCTGCATTTCCAATCCTACTCTGGGGGCTTTCAACCCTGTGACAGTTTCAGTCCTGTGACATCTATCAGGAGCCCAGTGAAGAAGAGGAAGCAAATTTACAGTAGGAACAACCTAGTCTAGTGGAAGGAGGTTGGAATGAGATGGGCTTCAAGGTCCCTTCCAACCCAAACCATTCTGTAATTCTATCAGTCTACAATAACATTTCTTTTAAGGCCAGAGGATCAAAAGAATCCTGAAGATATTTCTCCTTCTTCACCCCCCCCCCAAAAAAAAATCCTAAAATATTATCTTATAAATTTATAAAGTTATAATTTTACAAATTGTGGAATAAATTTTATTCAAGTTTATAGCTTGAAAGAGACTGATGGAAACTGTGGGAGAGGGTTTGAAGTTGGAGAGACCCTGGTCAGGTCTTCTGTGTTGGGGAGGGTGTGGCCAGGTTGACCCATTTCTGTCATGTAGATAAAGGAATTCTGTCTCCCATTTCTGTCATGTAAATAAAGGAATTCTGTCTCCCATTTCTATCATGTAAATAAAGGAATTCTCTCTCCCATTTCTATCATGTAAATAAAGGAATTCTCTCTCCCATTTCTGTCATGTAAATAAAGGAATTCTGTCTCCCATTTCTGTCATGTAGATAAAGGACTATCAGCTCCAAGCAGGGGCAACGGTTCAGTGATTTGGGTTTGGGAGGTCACCACCCACGTTTTGGCTCTTCCAGACCCTTGCCAATGTGAATTTGGGCTCCTGTCCAAAATGTGGCAATTCAGCCAGAGACAGTGTTCACACAATTAAACTGGAACCAGTGCAGGGGGCCAGCCACGGCACACCAGAACACTCTGGTTCTGCTGGGTCACCTCAGCTCCTTTAAAAGAAAAAGAAACAACCAAAAAAACATCCATAAAGAGAAACTAAAAACCCAGCAGGGACAGCAAATCTCCAGACCTGCAGTCTCTTGTGACTTTTTAAGTTGTTCTAACTGCTTTGCTTCCCCTTTAAATGTTCCAGGCAGCCCCGGGAAGTGGTGGCTGAGAGGGTCCAGAGAGAGGGCCTGGGTGTGATCCACTGTTGCACTTTTCCAGCTTGGCTGTAAAAAGGTGTTGGACATTTTAAGAGGTGCATCTGCCCAGTGTCCAGCTCCCTGCAGGAAACCAGGGGGCCAAGCTGGTTTTCCTCCAGCTTTTTGCCATGAGTGGTGTATGTTCACTGCTCTGCCATCAGCTGCATCTGCCCAGCTGTTTCACTGACATCAGTAAAGATATTCCTCTGCTTTTAGGCTTAGGCTGACCCTTAAATCCAGCATTTGGGTCGTATCAGCTGATTCTTGAGCAGGTTTTGGACACTCCTTTTTTTCCTCACTGATTACATCCAGAACGTGGCTTTTGCTTCTTGGTGGATCTAAACTGAAGGCAGAGGGGAGCAGGTGGGAGGTGAATCTCTTTTGGTTTGGTGTGGGCATCACTTCGGATCTGTGTCAATTAGGGGTTTATTTTCCCCTCATTTATTTGCCCCTCATTAATGTCAGGGCCAGTGTTTCTGTTGGGTTTGGCTTGCACTGTCTGTGTCCATGTCATCCATCCTCAGGGATGCAGTGATGCAACGTCTGTGCCTTCCAGGAGCTGTCTACCCCAGCAGCTCCCCAGCTGCTTTTGAGGGCTTTTTAACCGTTAAAAAAAAATTAAAAAATTAAGAATTGCAGCCACTCACCCTCTGGTTTCCTTGCAGCTCTTCCAGCTGCCCAGTGGCCACCACCCTCTGCAGGGATAGTCACTCTCGGGAGGGAAATCCCAGGGGAGAGTTACAGTGACCAGGGACCTCGTGCAAAAAGCAGGAAAAAATGCTGGAAGGGTGCTGGGGAGCACAGCAGGAGTGTGAGAGATGAAGGCAGGGGTGAAGGGTCAGCCATGAAACTTCTCCCCCGTTTCTCCCAGGCTTCATCCAGCTGACTCCTTGGCAGCTCTCACCTTGCAGCCCTGGCCCTGCCAGTGCCTTCACGTGGCAAAAAAACTGTCAGCAGAGTCTCAGGTGTGTTCAAGTGACCAAAACCAGGCACATTCCCTTTTTCTTGCCGTTGAAAAGAGGGCTGGGAGCCCTTTGAGCAAGCTCTGAGCTGTGGCAGCTCCGTGGATGTGGCACACACTCCTTGAGGTGGGCAGCGCCTCGAGGGCTGCAGTTTGGGTTTAAAAACTGGGTTTTACACCCTCTTTTTAAGAGGGGCTGGTGGCTCTCAGCGTGTGTGCGAGCACCTGGCTCCTCCACTCAGGAATTCATGGGTGCAAACATCTGGAGGAGCTGTGGGAGAGATCCTGGCTCCAGGGACGTGGCTGAGGGAGCAAATGGCATTTTGAGGTGTCTGCTGGCCCCTTGCTTCACTTCCTGGCCTGCCCTCCACGTGCCCCCAGCCTGGGAGATGTGGGAAGCACGTTGCTGTGGGGTTTCAAAGGACTTGGCAGCGGGGGAAGTGTCAGGGGAAAGATAAAGCCAGAGGTACCTTTTCTTGTGGTGTGAGCTGAAGATTATTGCAGGTTTGGGGCTCTTGGGCAAGGATTTCGCAAGAGAGTCTGTTTTGTAACTCTTTTATTTTTTTTTTTTTATTGTTTCCTCTGAAGACAACATGCTTAGCTGGCTCATTACAGCACTTCCCAGAATTTGTCCTAGGACAGGATTCATTAACAGGGCTGTCAGCATGTTGGTTTCCCACCACAGCTCTCTTCCATGGCCTCCCTTGGGAAAAAGGCCTCTGCCCAGGGGGAAATGCTTAGGGTGATGGGCAGGCTGCAATCTCCTCTTCCTCAGAAGCTGCACTGATTTTAGGGATGAAAAGACGTTTACAAAGGCTTTAACCTAAAACCTTCTGGAAGTGGTTGCAGTTTGGAGCACTTGTGTATGTCAGCAGCAAATATCATTTTGGTTACCTGTTGCTCTGACCTGAGAGGGGATCCAGGGAAATGCCTGGAGAAAATATTTGAGGAAAAAGAGCAGAGGATCTTCAGCTTTGATTGTGGTTGTCCTGAGCAGGGCTAGGAGTTGGACTTGATGAGGATGGAAATACTTTGTCTCTTATCCTGAAGTTCTTTGTGACTTCAAAGTGGTTTTTCTTGGCGTCTGGACCCAGTCTGACCCTTGTGAAGGGGAAGAAGGACATTTTAGGATCTCCTTGCACTAACAGAGGAGCCCTGCAGTGATAACCTTGCTGGCTTTCTCCAGATTTTCTCCTTGGAGCAGGTTCTTGGCAGGATATCAGGGTGGTGGGATGAGCACAACTGCTGCCCATTCCTGGGGGTTTCATTGTCTCCTTGCCACCTTTCCCCCTCCCTTTTTGGAATCACAAAATCATTCAGGTTGGAGAAGCCCTCGAAGATCATCGAGTCCAAATGTTCTCCCAGCCCTGCCAAGGCCACCACCAGCCATGTCACCAAGTGCCACATCCACAGGGCTGTTGAACGCCCCTAGGGCTGGCGGCTCCTGCCACATTCTGTGAAGAAATGTCTCTGAAAATCCCATCTTTCCACCCAGTTATCCCACTTTCTCACAGCACATGCTCTCCCACCCAGCTCCTCTCCTCCCTCTTGCCACATATGACTTGCATTAGCCCTAATGGGAACTTTCCATGCAAATCTCCCACTCAGCTCACACAGGGATGGCTCCTGCTTGACAAGATAATCTCACCCATGTGCAGAGCTTTTCAACTGGGGTGGCTTCATAGCTCGGTAAAATTTAAACTCACGGACCTGAAGTTTAAAAAAAAAAAAAAATTAAAATTAATACTTCATTTGTGGGCAGCATGTCCAGCACGTGCCAGTGGGAACTGCTGGGTAGACCTAGAAGGAGAGACAGGCACAACAGTTAAGGGAGGAGCTCCCCAGAGAGGACATTCCAATATTCCTGGCCTTTTTTCTTCAGGAGCTGAAAGGATCCAAGTATCCGTGTGTGGCAAATGCCTTCCAACCAGGAGTGTTCACAACAGACTTGCAGCATCCTCTGCTTCCTGCAGTTGCATAATCACAGGACCACAGGCTCATGGGATGGTTTGGGTTGGAAGGGACCTTCAATTTCATCTCATTCCACCCCCTGCCATGGGCAGGGACACCTTCCACTGTCACAGGTGGCTCCAAGCCCCAGTGTCCAACGTGGCCTTGGGCAATTCCAGGGATCCAGGGGCAGCCACAGCTGCTCTGGGCAGTGCCAGGGCCTGCCCACCCTCCCAGGGAACAATTCCTAATTCCCAATATCCCATCCATCCCTGCCCTCTGGCAGTGGGAGCCATTCCCTGGGTCCTGTCCCTCCAGGCCCTTTTAAACTGTTCCTTTGGGATGCTCCCCTCGATCCTCAGGATGGGCTGCTACACTCAGGATTGAAAGCAAGATCCAGAATCAGATATAAATATTGGTGAGATTTTCTCCAGGATACCAAAAAAAGAAGTGTTTCATATTGCACAAGAGGTCACAGTGCCTGCCTTCTGTGGATTTTTTGTTCTTAAACACTTTGGGACTTTGAGATGGCCTGGAAGTGACCACGGAAACAGAAACCACATTGGGAACAGCTCTAAGAATCAAAAGTGAATGTGTCCCAGGACCTGTATGTGTTCACCTTTATTATTTCTTCAAATCTTCCATCTTCTCCTTTTTTTTTTTTTTTTCAATTTGTGGGATGCAGGCTTTGAGCTTCAGGCTGGAATTGAGTGGAATTCACGTGTCTGAACCCAAAATGTTGCTGTCAAGACTTGGGGAGAAGGTGGGAGGGGGGTGCTGCCATCCCAGTGTACATCCCGTGTGAAAAACTGAAAAACCTGGCAAAGCCCTGGCAAAGGGATGTTCCCAGATGTGCTACAGAGACTTTGGCCACCGTGGGATGTGCACATTTCCCTTTCCCCTCTTTGTTCCAGAGAGGAACATTTCACCCACGACGACTCGGCCACGCTGCCAAAAAAAAACCAAAGCATTGCACGATGAGAGAGGGAGATGCTCATTGGAAAAAAAAAAAAAAAAACCAACAAAATGTGAAATAAAGATATAAAAAAAGAGCAGAGCCAGCTGCACGAAAATCCCCATAAATTGTGGAGATTTCTGCATCGGGATGGAGTCACTCACTTGGGAAGGCTGAGGTTCCTGGAGGAATGACACAAGGAGGTTGTCCAACCCCTGTCCCTGCAGCAGGACAGCCTGGAATGGGCTTCCCAGGGAACTGATGGAGCCACCATCCCTGGAAGTGTCCCAGGCCAGGTTGGACACGGCTTGGAGCGCCCTGGGATAGTGGAAGGTGTCCCTGGCCATGGCAGGGCTGGGACTAAATGATCCTGAGGTCCCTTCCAACCCAAACCATTCCAGGATTCAATGTCCATCCCAGCTAAGATTTTAGGTTTTTAGAGATATTTTTTTTTCTTTTCCCAAAGGCTGTTTGGGCATCCTGAGAGGCTCCCCAGGGAAGGGGTCACAGCACCAAGCCTGGAGGAGCTCAGGAGCCCTTGGGCAATGCTCTCAGCCATGTGGTTTGGGTTTAGGCACTCCTGTGAGGAGCAGGGAGCTGGGCTCGATGGGCCTGGGGGGCTCTCTCCCAATTTGGGATATTCTGTGATCAAAAATGAATTCTTCTCCTAATGGGGAACGTTTTATCCTGGCTCCTGCATCCATCACAGGCAGGAATGCTGAGAATTTGAGCTCATTCCTGATGTGCTGGGGCATGGAATTGTCCCTGCTCTTGCAGACTTGTTGCAAGACCTCCCTTGTCCAGATCAATCTATACTTGGTCTACATTTTGGACACTGCAGCTGGTCCTTTTTCCATTTTTTTCACTTTATGCGCTTTTCTCACTTTTCTCACTTTTTAAAGTTCTTAATTTTTTTTTCACTTATTTCACTTTTTTCACTTTTCTCACTTTTAAACGTCTTTAATTTTTTTCACTTTTTTCACTTTTTAAACTTCTTTAATTTTTTTCACTTTTTTCACTTTTCTCGATTTTTTCACTTTTTTTGATTTTTTCACTTTTTCACTTTTTTTCACTTTTTCACTTTTTTCACTTTTTAAACTTCTTCAATTTTTCCATTTTTTACACTTCTTTAATTTTTTAACTTTTTTCAATTTTTTCACTTTTTCTTCACTTTTTCAACATCTTTAATTTTTTCATTTTTTAAACGTCTTTATTTTCTTCGATTTTTTCACTTTTTTGATTTTTTCACTTTTTTCACTTTTTACACTTCTTTGATTTTTTCACTTTTTCTCTTTTTTTACTTTTTAAACTTCTTTACTTTTTTTCATTTTTTCACTTTTCTTACTTTTTAAACTTCTTTAATTTTTTCACTTTTTTCACTTTTTCCACTTTTTTCACTTTTTGACCTTCTTTAATTTTTTCCACTTCTTTCCCTTTTCTCACTTTTTTCTTTTTTCCTTTTTTTTTCACTTCTTTCACTTTTCTCACTTTTAAAACTTATTTAATTTTTTTCACTTTTTTCACTTTTTCACTTTTCAAACTTCTTCAATTTTTTCATTTTTTACACTTCTTTAATTTTTTAACTTTTTTCAATTTTTTCACTTTTTAAACTTCTTTAATTTTTTCACTTTTCTCGCATTTAAAAATTCTTTAATTTTTTTTCTTTTTTTTTTTTTAATTTTTTCACTCCTTTCACTGCCTCTTCAACCCCCAGGGCTGTCGGCTTTGCCACTGCTTCTGCTCACTGAAACGCTGTGGATTTTGCTCCCTCAGCCCTCATGTTTTGAATCACTGCTGCTCTGGGGGAGAGGAAGTTGCCTTCCATGCCCTGGATGCTATGAAGGAAAATCACCAACTGTCTGATGATCATTATTATTTTACAATTCTTTTTTTCCCTGCCCTTAGAACACCAAGAGTAATGAATGTGCTAAACCCCACAGCAGCAGAAAGCTGAGGAGACAGGACATCTATTTATAAAAATAAAGGCAGAAATTGCCCCCAGCATTCACAAATCATTAGGAAGCTAAACTGTGGTGGTTTTTCGCAGGGGAAGAGACAAGAATCTGACTCCATGTTTCAGAAGGCTACTTTATTATTTTATGATATATATTATATTAAAAGAAAATTATACACTAAAACTATACTAAAAGAACAGAAGAAAGGATTTCATCAGAAGGCCAGCTAAGAATAGAAAAGAAAGAATGAATAACAAAGGCTTGTGGCTGGGACAGGGAGCCCGAGCCAGCTGGGCTGTGATTGGCCATTAATTAGAAACAACCACATGAGACCAATCACAGATGCACCTGTTGCATCCCACAGCAGCAGATAATCATTGTTTACATTTTGTTCCTGAGGCCTCTTGGCTTCTCAGGAGAAAAAAACCCTAAGGAAAGGATTTTTCATAAAAGATGTCTGTGACACTAAACCCCAGCCCCAGAATGATCCCTTCAGCCTGAACATGTGCTGCAATGACACACAGGCACTGCATGGAAATCCCCACCCCACGGAGACCAGGAGAGGTAATTCAGCAAAAAAATGGAAACTTGGGGGAAATCCCTCCATCTTTGCCCAGGTTGTTTGGGGAAGAGGAGAGGGAGATTGTGAATGCAAGGTGAGCCTCCTCCTGCATCTCCCTGGGGAGCTGCTGGGTCCTGCTCTGGATCCCACCTTGTCTGGGGGGATCACCGGAGGAACGCGGGTTAACTTCAGATATTGGGAAGTGTAAGAGCCTGAATGAGGGATGTGGGACTCCAGGCAGCTCTCCAAAATGCACTTTATTGTATCCAAGATGTCACAGCAGCCCAGGGCTGTGGGTGACAGAGCTGTGCCTACAACTGTCAGCTCCAGCTGCAGGCAGGCCTGGAGACCCTTTGGTTTTGGTTACAATGCATTATATACTTTTCTTTTGGTTACAATGCATTTTATACTTTCCTGAGCATCTTAATACATTAGAACCAATCTATACCTTAACTATTATCTATAGCCTATCATAACTACTGTAATTACCATATTCATGTTACTGTTCTCCAATCACTAACAGTCAGTACATACAGTTTAAGCTAGGAGTTGTTTTTCAGTTTTCTTGCAGTGGAAAATTCTGAGACTTTTTTTCACTTGCAGCTTTGCTGATTTGTTTGCCTGTGCTCTCTTCTGCTTGGTAAAAAAACTCTCTTGTTTGGGGTGGGTTTATCCTTTGCTCTAAGCCATAAAAACCCCTTCTAACTAACACACCCTTTGCCTCCTTGGTTATCCAGTGAGACTGGCTCAGCAATTCTTTTCTTCTATATCAGAACTTGCTTCCATCTCCATTCCTTCATCAGACTCCACATTTAAAAATCTTTCTGCCAAGCACACATATCTGTGAGACTTTCATGTCAAACTTCCATCCTTCCCAACAGGGAAGGAATTCTCTGCTGGGATGGTGGTGAGGCCCAGAGCAGCTGTGGCTGCCCCTGGATCCCTGGGAATGTCCCAGGCCAGGCTGGACAGGCCATGGAGCAGCCTGGGACAGTGGAAGGCGTCCCTGCCCATGGCAGGAGGTGGAATGAGCTGATCTTTAGCGTCTCTTCCAACCCAAACCATTCTGACAGGTCACTTGTTGAGTTTCAATGACCCACAGGGAGGGTGCTGGCCACATGGGCTCTGTCCTGTCACTTTCTGCTCCCCTGAAACCACCTTGTGCTCAAACACGAGCAGAACCGTTTCATCTGGCTACGATTCTGAGACCCCACTCAGACCAATCCAGCCTTTAAAAGCACAGCCAGCTCTGTTTGTTGTTGATGCAAGATCACGTATGGTAATTAGGGAGCCGATTCAGCCTAAACAAATATCCGGTTTTTTTTGTTTTGTTTTTTTTTTTTTTTTTGTGTGCCTGGCGGAGCTTTTTGATGTCTTTCCAAAAGGGGAAGGGAGGGCAGCACCTGCAGCAGGACAAAAGGGGCGGCAGGAGGAGCACAAGGAGGGCTCGGGATGCTGTGTCTGGCTCGGGCAGCTCCAGGCACAGCCCCGTGTGGACCTTGTCAGGTGCACAGCAGCCTCCTCTTCCTCCTTCGCGTCGAGATGAAAGGGGGAAAACGCGCCCATGAATATCAAAAGAGCGGATGATTGCAGCCAGTGACCAGCACAGGCTGTGCTTTCTGTGCTTTGCAAAGCAAGCCAGGAGACAATTAAGGTCTAATGGCAATTAGACCCCTAAGAGTAATAAAATAAGTCGGATTTATTCTCTGTTAGAAACCACAGCCTGATGGTTTTAGTCCTTCCTCAGGAAACAGCTCCTTCTTTTCTTTTCTTTCACTCTTCTTATTTTGATTGTTGTTTCCCCAAGCTTAGCAGGGGTTTGCTGTTTTCTCCATGAAAAATGGACTTCTCTACTCTTCAATAAACCCCCAATAAAACCAACAAAAGGAAAAAAAGAAAAAAAGTAATTGGAAACTGATATTTCTGTGAAAATTGTCTCGGGGCAGGGCAGGAGGGAAAAATGTTTCTCATTAAATGTTGTGAATGAGATTTTTTTTTTTACCCTCTCCTTTCAAGTGCAGATCCTGTGGTCTCCCTCCTGATAAGCAGTGTAAATACATCCTTGTCCTTGCCACTGCTTCATCCTCTTCTTCTCTGCACCAGGATCTCTCCAGATCTCTCCAGCAGCCTCCTCAGGCCACCTTACCCCCTGAAATGTGGGACTTTAGGATGGAAAACCCTCCAAAATCACCGAGTCCATCCATTCCCCCAGCACCAAACCACATCCCCGAGTGCCTCGTTCCAGGAATGGTGATTCCAGTTCCTTGGGCAGCCTGGTCCAAGGCTTGCCATGCAAAGGCCAAGCATAGGATGGATCTGGCTGCAGAGAGGGCAGGGAAAGCCCCACGAATCAATCCTCACAAGCCCCAAACACCTCAAAACACCTCAGCTTTCCAGTTTGGAAGCTTGGTCCTTTTTTTTCGTTTGTTTGTTTGTTTGGGATTTTTTGGTTTTTTTTTTTTTTTTGGTTGGTTGGTTGGTTTTTTGTTTGTTTGTTTGTTTTGTGTTCTGCCGCCCTGATTTTTTAAGATTTTCTAAGCCTTCTGATGTTTACATTCTTGTAACAAACTTTCTCACGCACTTTCTGTAAATTACTTCTTGGTTTGCATTCTTTTATGGAGAAAGAGAAATCTGATGGACTGTTGGTTTGCCCAGTGTCATTGGAGAGGTGGCACTGTCACCCTCCAATCCGCTGTCACTTTGGGAAATCTATAAATGTTGGAGTCAGAAAATAAACTTCCCCCTTTTTTCGCCTTGAGAACAGCGGCGTGTCCGCGCCGTGCTGTTCCGCGTCCTATATGTGTGACAGTTTCCCCTTCCTTTTTTCATTTCAGCATTTCAAGCGCAAGATTTAGCGCTAAACCGACGGGCTTAACTTGTGAAGTCACTGGTGAATCTTGAAAGGATTGTGGCTTGTTTCCCCCCCTCCCCAAGGAGGCTGCGAGTGCCACGGTTGGTTTTCCACTGCAGTGATGGATGGCACTCTGTGCAGGCAAGCGCTCCCATACCCGAGCGCTGAAGCAGCCCCAGGTCTGCTTCCTATCAAGAGGACATTTTGTCACGCAGAAATTGGAACAGCATGGGCGCCACACGCAGAAATGGGAAGGAGAATTGGACGTGAAATTCATTCTGCCCCTAAAGGAAGGTGGTTTCTGCTGCCTTGGCTCGCAGGGGGATGCTCATTTCGTTTCCTGGGGATTGTCCGCTCCTACATTTTACCTTTGGTTCTGGGGAGCAGTGGGATTGCAATGAAATCATCAAAAAAAATTTTAAAAAAATCAGCAAAACCCCAAAACAGCACAAGCCCCTGCCCCTGCAAGCTGGACTGAAGGAGCTGATTTGATTGAAAGGGGATTATCAGGGTCAGGGATCACCTCAGCTTCTCAAAAGTCCTTCTGGAGCCCGAGAATAAATGTCATTACTATTTAAGAATAAATGCCATTATTTGGGCACTGAACAGCTCTGTTTTAAAGCAGTTCTTTCCTTGAATAGGTGCATGTTAAGGACACAAACAGGGCCTGTTCCATGCACAAATGTCCAAGGGTGCATTCCAGTGCACTGGACCTGCCTGAGGTCCCAATGATCCCAGACTTCTGAGATGAGCAGGGAAACTCCTGCTTTGCCAGGGAAACTCCTGTTTTTCTCTGTGTATTCAAAAAAACTGGCAAACTTCTGGGGAAAAGTTGACTTTTTGGGGATGTCTTGGGCCAAAACTGCAGTGAAGCTTTTTTGGAAATGAACTGCCCAGGGAAGTGGTGGAGTCCCCGTCCCTGGAGGGGGATCCAAAGCATTTGGATGCAAAACTGGCTAGGAAATTGTTCACCAAGAAACAGCACCTGATTTGACAAAACATTGGGATTAAGGATGTTAAGTGATGCTGTTAAGGACAAAATTGGTCAGGAATTCCTCACCTTCTAATTAATGAGGAATGCTTCAAGATGGGTCACCCTTCCAAGCTCTTTGGACATCTCCTTCTGTTCTTCTCAGAAAAGTCATCTTAAACACTTTTGCGTTTTAAAATTTTCATTTCCCAGTCAGCTCGTGGCTGCTCTGGGTCTGGGGCTTTCCTGCCTTTGGTTTGGAGGCAACTGTTGCTAAGGGACATCCAGAAAGCCAATGGGATGATTCCAGAAAAGGGGATTACAGGCAGAGCCAGCCTGTGCTATGCTCATGATGGGAACAAAAAAAAAAAAAAAAGAAAAAAGAAAAAAAAAACAACCAACCAACAAAAAAACCCAAAAAGTAAATAAAAAACGAAAGGCCAGGAGCTGCAGTGCTGATTTTTGAGAAGAATACCTGTGATTTCTTTTCCTGCCATGCACTTCCTAGATCACCTCGAGCCGTTCCCTGCCACCACCCCTCACCTTGGTCCGAGAGGCCTGACGGGTTTAAAAACCCTGCAGAGCTTCTGCAGCCCCGTTTGATTTTGGGGGACCCATTTTGGGGATTTTGACCCGTTTTGGGGGGGCCAAAGGGAGTTTTTTTTGCAGAGCTCAGCCTGTGCCTGGAGCTGGATAACACCAGGGATTTATTTCATCAGCCCTGCAGGATCACAGCTTGCCTGTGAACGCCGGCCAAGTGAAAAAGGGCCAACAATGCCTTTCTTTTTTTTTTTTCTTCTTCCTTGATTGGCTTAAGTCAGTATTTTTAGCATTTTTCTATTTAAGCATAAGCTCAGAAATCAGAGCAGGTAATCACCGATTTCAGCATGGGGAGAATTATGGCAGCCCCTCCATAAAAGCCGCGGGGATTTGGGGAACAAAGTCGGGAGGAATTCGGTGCCAGAGCCGGAACGAGGAGCCCTGGGCTGGGCTCTGAGCTGGGCACTGCCTTCAAAAGCCAGCAGCCAGCATGGAACAAATTAAAAAGGGAAGCAACAAACTCCTCTGGGCTTCCATAATCGCTTAAACATTCCTCTGGGACATCTGAAGCGGAGAGGGAGAGGGAAAGGGGCGGGGGGTGGTGGTGAAAAAAGTGTTTCTGACTGGGGAGGAATGTTAGCAATAAAAAAAAAGGGACCCAAACGGGTGTGCCACAGCCTGCATTAGTCACAGAGCAGATGTGCAGCCTCCACTTTCCACCTCCTTGCTTTCTCCCCTGCTTCCTTCCTCCCTCTCTCCTTCCTCTTCCTCTCTCCCACAGCAGTTCCACCTGCGGGATGCAGGGCTGGGGGTGTTTGGTGTCTCGGGTTTGCCCCAAAAATCACCTTGGGAGTGGAGCTGGGAGGGAATAATCCAAAAATAAACCATGTGTGAGTTTTATTTAGCTTTCTGCCTGCTGCAGGGAGCCCACAACGGGGTACAAATAATGACTTTTGGGGGGTTTTGCCTCTTTCTCACACCCCTAGGATTCACAGGATCATCCCTTTCCTCTCTTTGAACCCCTTGGAGGAGGCACCAGGTGATGCCCCAAAAGACTCTGGGGTCAACAGAAATGATCCAGATTGGTCTAGACCACTTTTTACCTGCTTGTTTAGAATGAAAGTTGCTTTTTCTGCACCTGAGGAGGCAGGTCATCTGCTGAATGGCCTCAGAAATTCCATTGGGAGCCAAGGAACCCAAATCCCTCTTGTCTGTGAGCTTTTAATGTCCCCTTGGCTTGCACCTCTGTGTGCGTGTGCAAAGAATGCCAAGTTTGGGTTTATTAAAGGAAGAAAAAGGGGAAGAAATAAAAAAAATCCCAAGCGCCCAGAGCCCAAGTGTGACATAAGGAGCCTCGAGGCAACTTTCATCGTGTTTTTAATGTGGTTTCCTTCATCTCCCTGGCCTGTTTGCTGCAGCAGATTGGATTTTAGATGATGTTTTTACCAGATCGGCGTGAGGATGCTCTCCCCACCCCCGTCAGCTCCAACACCTCAGGGCTGCACCTGAGAACAGCAAAAAAACCCAAAACAATTTAAACAATTTAATCTTTCAATGCACAGTTCTGAAGCACAGTGTCACTTTGTCCTCGCACTAATTACAACAAAATAAAAGCATTTGGCCTCATTATTCACCCCTGGAGGGACTGGACGTAGTTTGATTCCCTGAAAGAAGTCCCAAGCCTTCAGAAGCATAAAATCCCAATGTCAGCCTCAGAATTTGCATGTCCATCCCCCAAAAAAAATAGGAAAATCCCCCTCATGCTGCAACAGTGCTGATGATCTCCAGGTCAGGATTCTGGCTAAGAAATAGACACAGCAGAGCAATCTTTCCAGCATTCCCGTGTTCCTGCACCTGCTGCACGTGCTGTGGGCATCCCTGATCCCTGCATCCCATCCCAGATCCCTGCATCCCTGTGTGCATCCCTGATCCCTGTGTGCATCCCTGTGTGCATCCCTGATCCCTGCACACATCCCTGATCCCTGTGTGCATCCCTGTGTGCATCCCTGATCCCTGTGTGCATCCCTGTGTGCATCCCTGATCCCTGCATCCCATCCCAGATCCCTGCATCCCTGTGTGCATCCCTGATCCCTGCATCCCATCCCAGATCCCTGTGTGCATCTCTGTGTGCATCCCAGATCCCTGCATCCCATCCCAGATCCCTGTGTGCATCTCTGTGTGCATCCCAGATCCCTGCATCCCTGTGTGCATCCCTGATCCCTGCATCCCATCCCAGATCCCTGTGTGCATCTCTGTGTGCATCCCTGATCCCTGCATCCCATCCCAGATCCCTGTGTGCATCCCTGTGTGCATCCCTGATCCTTGCATCCCATCCCAGATCCCTGTGTGCATCTCTGTGTGCATCCCTGTGTGCATCCCTGATCCCTGCATCCCATCCCAGATCCCTGTGTGCATCCCTGTGTGCATCCCTGATCCCTGTGTGCATCCCTGTGTGCATCCCTGATCCCTGCATCCCTGATCCCTGTGTGCATCCCTGTGTGCATCCCTGTGTGCATCCCTGATCCCTGTGTGCATCCCTGTGTGCATCCCTGTGTGCATCCCAGATCCCTGCACACATCCCTGATCCCTGTGTGCATCCCTGATCCCTGCACACATCCCTGATCCCTGTGTGCATCCCTGATCCCTGCACACATCCCTGATCCCTGTGTGCATCCCTGATCCCTGTGTGCATCCCTGTGTGCATCCCAGATCCCTGTGTGCATCCCTGATCCCTGCACACATCCCTGATCCCTGTGTGCATCCCTGATCCCTGTGTGCATCCCTGTGTGCATCCCAGATCCCTGTGTGCATCCCTGATCCCCTGCACACATCCCATCCCTGCACACATCCCAGATCCCTGTGTGCATCCCAAATCCCTGTGTGCATCCCAAATCCCTGTGATCCCTGCGTGCATCCCTGTGTGCATCCCTGATCCCTGTGTGCATCCCTGATCCCTGCACACATCCCAGATCCCTGCACACATCCCAGATCCCTGCACACATCCCAGATCCCTGCACACATCCCTGATCCCGGTGTGCATCCCCGATCCCTGCACACATCCCAGATCCCTGCAGCACTCCCCAGCTCTGCCTGCTGTGGGCACAGATTATTTTTCCTTTTCCCCCTATGAAGGAGCCATGGCTCCTTTGCCAACCATGCCCACTGAATCCCATTTTCCTGCTGGATGGGAGGGAGAGCAGGATCTGGAACCTTGCACACAGGCCGGGCTTAACCCTGGCCTGGCTTAAACCCCTCCTGGTGTTCACCAAGTGTGGAGCAGCAGGTTCTGAACCCCTCCTGTGGAATGGGAATGCCTGGGGGGGCTCCTCTTCCAGGAAACCCACGCAGTTGTGAAGGGGTTTTGGAGGATTTACCTGGATTTTGGAGGAGTTTTGGAGCATCACCTGGATTTTGGAGTTTTGGAGCATCACCTGGATTTTGGAATTTTGGAGCATCAGCTAGGTTTTGGAGGAGTTTTGGAACATTACTTGTATTCTGGAGTTTTTGAGCATTTACCTGGATTTTGGAGTAGTTTTGGAGCATCACCTGGATTCTGGAGTTTTGGAGCATCACCTGCATTTTGGAGGAGTTTTGGAGCATTTACCTGGATTTTGGAGTTTTGGAGAATTTACCTGGGTTTTGGAGTTTTGAAGCATCACCTGGATTTTGGAGTTTTGGAGCATTACCTGTATTCTGGAGTTTTTGAGCATTTACCTGGATTTTGGAGTCATTTTGGAGCATCACCTGGATTCTGGAGTTTTGGAGCATCCCCTGGATTTGGAGTTTTTGAGCATTTACCAGGATTTTGGAGTAGTTTTGGAGCATCACCTGGATTTGGAGTTTTGGAGCATCACCTGCATTTTGGAGTAGTTTTGGAGCATCACCTGGGTTTTGGAGTAGTTTTGGAGCATCACCTGGGTTTTGGAGTTTTGGAGCATCATCTCTGCAGGATTTGGAGTTTTGGAGCATTTACTGGATTTTGGAGTTTTGGAGCATCACCTGCATTTTGCAGATGGGAAAAGAGTTCCAAACAGAGAATGCAATGGAAAACAGCCTGAAAGCAGAACCAGAGTGTGCCCAGTGATGGTTCAGGGGAGGAAATCACACCTTGGAGGAGTCGAGTGAGGCCCAAGGAAAGATCCTGTGCCATGAACTCCCACAGGGATCCCAGGATGTCCAATGGAAGGGAGCTGTGCTGGCCAGGCCTGCAGCTGGGCTTGCCCAAGGGATCCTTCAGTCATCTCCAGAGGTTTCTGGATGGATGGATGGATTCCAAATCCAAGGCTTCATTCCCAACGGGCTCTCCATGGCCTGGTGGAGCTGGGGTGAAGCAGAGGGAACCTCTTCCCGCAGGGAATTCTTTTCAAGATGGAAATGGGTGGATCTGGCCAGATGCGGACAGAAATTTTTGCCAGGTCTTCAAAGGTTTTTCAAAGGTTTGATCACCCTCAGTTTGGTAATAAAGCCTCAGAGGAGATGAGATATTCAGGAGGTCAGGTTTGGGTGCACAGGAGTGACCTTTCCCTGCCCAGACATGCAGTTTCCCAGTCCCTGTTTGGAACTGAGAGACCACAGCTGAAATGTGAGTGTGGAAAGCAGGAACTGGGGACACTGATGCCTGGCCTGGGCAGTTCTGCTCAGCGCTGGACTCTTGGGTCTTTGGGAGATCCCAGGAGAGGTGTTTGTCCTGCTTGGAGCCCGGCTGTTCTTTGTGGAATTCCGTTCTAAATCTTGGCTGAAGCTGAGAACAAATTACCTCACCCAAGCAAACATTCACCCAAAGCTGCTCACCCCAGCTTGCCCTACAGCCCCAGAGCTTTCCTGCCGTCCTCTTTAAGGTGAGGAGAGTTGGTTAAGCTGGTGAGGAGAGGTACTGTCATTGTTTTGTACGTGGGGATGGACAGATTTGGTGTCACACATTTCTCTTTGTCCCAAGGGTGCCTGAGCAAGGAGCTCCTACCTCATCTCCTCCCTGTTCACCTCCTGCTTTTCTCCCCTCCAGCTGCCACCTCGGCTCACCCTCTGCAGTCACCAAGTGAGGAAATTGTGCTCATTGAGCGGGAAAATTCCAGCTCTCTTTGGTGAGGAGGAAATCTTTGCTTCTTACCCCCCAAACCATGACGCGGGGATGCCAAAGACCCCAAGGAAGGCTCCAGAACTCCAGAAATCTTTGCTTCTTACCCAAAAAAAAAAAAAAAAAAAAAAAAAAAAAAAAAAAAGACACAGGGATGCCAAAGACCCCAAGGAAAGCTCTGGAACTCCAGAAGCTGTGCCAGTAGAAGGTGTTGATCCAAGGGCTGGACCTCTCTGCTCCAAAGCCAGGCTGGGAGAGCTGAGGAAGAGAAGGCTCCAGGGGCTCAGAGACCCTTGCAGGGCCTGAAGGGGCTCCAGGAGAGCTGGAGAGGGACTGGGGACAAGGGATGGAGGGACAGGACACAGGGAATGGCTCCCACTGCCAGAGGGCAGGGATGGATGGGAGATTGGGAATTAGGAATTGTTCCCTGGCAGGGTGGGCAGGGGCTGGGATGGAATTCCCAGAGCAGCTGTGGCTGCCCCTGGATCCCTGGCAGTGCCCAAGGCCAGGCTGAACACTGGGGCTGGAGCACCCTGGGACAGTGGAAGGTGTCCCTGCCCATGGCAGATGATCTTTAAGGTCCCTTCCAACCCCAACCCCTTCATTCCATTCCATCCCATTCCAAAGCAGCACCAGGAGGAGAGCCCAGCCCCAGGCACTGGGAGCCTGCCCTGCTGCCCAGACAAAAACCTGGGAATTTGCAGGCAGTTTGTGCCGTGCAGGGGCCATCACCTGCAGTAAACAAAGCAGCTTTCCTGAGCAGAGAGAGCAGCTTGTGATGGATGAGCTGTCGCTGCAGCCACGGCCCAAGTGTTGGAAATGCCATTATGGAAATGCTCATAAAAGCTCAGCAGGGCTGGGAAACTCTGCCTGATGCTGCTGCTGCTGCTGCTGCTGTGCCTTCTTTCTGCACACTGCTGTAAAACACATAAAGAGGTGCCTTAATAGGAAAAATAGGGTTTCGGTGCACACAGAAATGTTTGTGCAGCAGGGCTGGATGCACAGAGCCCCTGTTTCCTCACAGGAGCTGAAGTGGTGGATAAGGCACAGAGTCCAGGTGCAGAGCTGAGGCAGAAACAGCCCTGGAAATGCTGGTGTGAGGCAGAGGAACCAGTGGAACAAGCAAATCCCTGTGCTCTGCTACCCCTGGGGAACATTTTTTGGCTGCCCAGCTCCTCTGCTCTCCCAAGAGCTGGAGGTGTGCAGGCTCTGGGTCTCCTCCTCCTCCTGGTTCTGTACTCAGCACCTTGGCTGTGAGAGGAATGAGGGATTTGTCTTTCCAAACCAGCTGTGGGTCTGCTGGGAGGTGAAACCGGCACTGGGAGATGAAAGGAACAATGGGAAGGGTTCCACCGACTGACGAATGGAAAATATACAAATTTTACAAATGGGATTTCGGGTTGGCTGATAAATGAAATTGGACGTTGAAAGATGAAAGAAACAGTGGGGAAGAAAAACCCCTAAATTCCACAAGAATTAAGAATTAAAAGGAGGGTTTATACATTGGAGGGAAATCTCTGGTATCAGGTGTATCAGGGAGTCTGTACCTGTCAGGTACCTCAGCCAGTGGGAAAGAGAGAAGGGAAATGAGGCTGGGAAATTGGGATAAAAAGGGGGGCTGCATCCTCCAAAAACAGGAGAGACCCCAGGGGAATGCCCCATGGCCTCTCCCTTCTTCAATGAAGTTCAAGGACTCCTCTGTCTCCTTTTGGACATAAACCTCTGGTGTTTGTGGTTAATTTTCTAACAACTGGGACCATCACAGCAGAGCTATTCCAGCTCTCCTGCAAGGACTCCCCTCCCATCCCTACCATGCACACCTCTTCCTAAAACCCCAAAACCCCACTTCTGCCAGCAGCTTTGTGGCAAGCCAGAGAGAATGCAAAGACCCTTTGTGATCATGGGCACACCTTGGTTCTGGAGCTTCTGCTCTGGATTTTGGGGATCCAGGGCTGCCCCAGCCCTGCAGCCCAGACTGTGAAGGTCACACTAAGAGCCACAGCTTTGTGGCTGCTCTCCTGGGAATAACACAGCAAGCAGTGTGGCCTTGTGTGTTTCCCAGGATGCTTTAATTCCCCTTCTGAGACAAATGCGCCTGAAATTGCACATCATAAGCCCAGCTTCCTGAAGATTTTGCTTGTTTCTTCTCTAAGTGCAGTCTAACATCTTCCCCTTCAGCTGGCTGTCCTCTGTAGGCAGCAAGTGCCCTTTTACCTCAGTGGCCTCCCAGAACATGCAATTCAATGCTTGACTGAGGGCTCTGGGCTCCCAGTTCAAACGTGGAGCAGGCCTATAAAACTTTTATGTCATCTCCAGTAATATTAGAATCGTATTCCCTTGACCATCCTCAGGAAAACAGCTCTTGACACACTCCTGGGATGAAAGGAGGGGGAACACATGGTCTCAGTAAAAAGGGAGTTAACAGAGCATTCCAGGCAATAACATCGCACTACACGCTGTAGCAACAAGCCAAGAAATCACAATTTTTGGGGCTCAGTGGAATCCAGAGCGCCCCTAGTGCTGCACTGAGCTCCTTTCACTGCAAGAACCTCAGGCACTCAGCGCAGTACAAAAAAAAAAAAAAAAGGTCGTTTGGCCTGAATTAAAGCCTCCCTTTTCCCAGGGATTTGTGCCAGGCCTGCTGGGTGCTCTGGAGGTGTCCAGGAGGCCAAGCCCGGCGGGCCTGGTGCTTCCTTCCCTGGCAGATCCCCGTGGCTGGCTGAGATCCCCATCCTGGGCTCTGCTGGGCACCCCGGGGCCTCGTGCTGTTCCCCAGCTGGCTTTGCCAGCAGGAGCAGCCCCTGGAGCAGGAGATGCCCTCAGGAGGGGAGGCCGCTGTGGCGAGGCTCAGGAGGGCTGAGGGCAGCAGAGGCCGTTCCTGAGGTGCCACCTGGGACTTGAGGTGGCAACCAGGAACGTTTGACCTTCTCTCATTAAACCAAAGGACGCCCGAGATGGAAGGGACCCACAAGGACCACAGAGACCAGTTTTTCCCCCTGCTACCCCCGAGAATTCCATTCTGTGTCCCTGCGCTGGCGCGCAGCAGGGAGCAGGTGCTGCCCCTCTCCCATCACCCCATTCCCAGTTCCCCCAGTTCCCCAGTTCCCCCCACCCAGTTCCTCCCCAGCCTTTGGCCCAGCCTCAGGGTCACCCTGCAGAGCTCTGGCCCAGGGCTGGCATGGAGAGCCTGTCCTGCCACCACAGGGGCAGTCAGCCATGTTTT
>CM032360.1:1038419-1065258 GCA_019023105.1 Diglossa brunneiventris
GATCATTATTATTTTACAATTCTTTTTTCCCTGCCCTTAGAACACCAAGAGTAATGAATGTGCTAAACCCCACAGCAGCAGAAAGCTGAGGAGACAGGACATCTATTTATAAAAATAAAGGCAGAAATTGCCCCCAGCATTCACAAATCATTAGGAAGCTAAACTTTGTGGTTTTCGCAGGGGAAGAGACAAGAATCTGACTCCATGTTTCAGAAGGCTGCTTTATTATTTATGATTATAATTATTTAAAGAAAATTATATACTAAAACGATACTAAAAGCATAGGAGAAAGGATTTCATCAGAAGGCCAGCTAAGAATAGAAAAAGAATGAATATTAACAAAGGCTTGTGGCTGGGACAGGGAGTCTGAGCCAGCTGGGCTGTGATTGGCCATTAATTAGAAACAACCACATGAGACCAATAACAGATGCACCTGTTGCATTCCACAGCAGCAGATAATCAATGTTTGCATTTTGTTCCTGAGGCCTCTCGGCTTCTCAGGAGAAAAAAACCCTAAGGAAAGGATTTTTCATAAAATGTGTCTGTGACACTAAACCCCAGCCCCAGAATGATCCCTTCAGCCTGAACATGTGCTGCAATGACACACGGGCACTGCATGGAAATCCCCACCCCACGGAGACCAGGAGAGGTAATCAGCAAAAAAAATGGAACTTGGGGGAAATCCCTCCCTCTTGCCCAGGTAGTTTGGGGAAGAGAGAGGGAGATTGTGAATGCAAGGTGAGCCTCCTCCTGCATCTCCCTGGGAGCTGCTGGTTCCTGCTCTGGATCCCACCTTGTCTGGGGGGATCACCGAAGGAACGCGGGTTACTTCAGATATTGGGAAGTGTAAGAGCCTGAATGAGAGATGCAGGACTCCAGGCAGCTCTCCAAAATGCACTTTATTCCATCCAAGATGTCACAGCAGTCCGGGGTGGTGGGTGACAGAGCTGTGCCTACAGCTGTCAGCTCCAGCTGCAGGCAGGCCTGGAGACCCTTTGGTTTTGGTTACATTGCATTCAATACTTTTCTTTTGGTTACAATGCATTCTATACTTTGCTGAGCATCTTAATACATTAGAACCAATCTATACCTTAACTGTTATCTATAGCCTATCATAACTACTGTAATTACCATATTCATGTTACTGTTCTCCAATCACTAACAGTCAGTACATTACAGTTTAAGCTAGGAGTTGTTTTCAGTTTTCTGCAGTAGAAAATTCTGAGACCTTTTTTCTACTTGCAACTTTGCTGCCTTGTTTGCCTGTGCTCTCTTTCTGCTTGGTAAGAACATCTTCTTGTTTGGGGTGGGTTTTTCCTTTGCTCTAAGCCATAAAAACCCCTCTAACTAACACACCCTTTGCTTCCTTGGTATCCAGTAGACTGGCTCAGCAATTCTTTCTTCTATACCAAACTTGCTTCCATCTCTATCCTTCATCAGACTCCACATTTAAAAATCTTTTTCTGCCAAGCACACATATCTGTGAGACTTTCTTGTCAAACTTTCATCCTTCCCAACAGGGAAGGATTCTCTGCTGGGATGGTGGTGAGGCCCAGAGCAGCTGTGGCTGCCCCTGGATCCCTGGGAATGTCCAGGCCAGGCTGGACAGGCCATGGAGCAGCCTGGGACAGTGGAAGGCGTCCCTGCCCATGGCAGGAGGTGGAATGAGCTGATCTTTAGCGTCTCTTCAACCCAAACCATTCTGACAGGTCACTTGTTGAGTTCAATGACCCAGAGGGAGGGTGCTGGCCACATGGGCTCTGTCCTGCCACTTTCTGCTCCCCTGAAACCACCTTGTGCTCAAACACGAGCGAACCACTTCATCTGGCTACGATTCTGAGACCCCACTCAGACCAATCCAGCCTTTAAAAGCACAGCCAGCTCTGTTTGTTGTTGATGGAAGATCACGTATGGTAATTAGGGAGCCGATTCAGCCTAAACAAATATCTTATTTTTTTTTTGTGTGTGTGCCTGGCGGAGCTTTTTGATGTCTTTTCAAAAGGGGAAGGGAGGGCAGCACCTGCAGCAGGACAAAAGGGGCGGCAGGAGGAGCACAAGGAGGGCTCGGGATGCTGTGTCTGGCTCGGGCAGCTCCAGGCACAGCCCCGTGTGGACCTTGTCAGGTGCACAGCAGCCTCCTCTTCCTCCTTCGCGTCGAGATGAAAGGGGGAAAACGCGCCCATGAATATCAAAAGAGCGGATGATTGCAGCCAGTGACCAGCACAGGCTGTGCTTTCTGTGCTTTGCAAAGCAAGCCAGGAGACAATTAGGTCTAATGGCAATTAGACCCCTAAGAGTAATAAATAAGTCGGATTTATTCTCTGTTAGAAACCACAGCCTGATGGTTTTAGTCCTTCCTCAGGAAACAGCTCCTTCTTTTCTTTTCTTTCACTCTTCTTATTTTGATTGTTGTTTCCCCAAGCTTAGCAGGGGTTTGCTGTTTTCTCCATGAAAAATGGACTTCTCTACTCTTCAATAAACCCCCAATAAAACCAACAAAAGGAAAAAAAAATAAAAAGTAATTGGAAACTGATATTTCTGTGAAAATTGTCTCGGGGCAGGGCAGGAGGGAAAAATGTTTCTCATTAAATTGTGTGAATGAGATTCTTTTTTTTACCCTCTCCTTTCAAGCGCAGATCCTGTGGTCTCCCTCCTGATAAGCAGTGTAAATACATCCTTGACCTTGCCACTGCTTCATCCTCTTCTTCTCTGTGCCAGGATCTCTCCAGATCTCTCCAGCAGCCTCCTCAGGCCACCTTACCCCCTGAAATGTGGGACTTTAGGATGGAAAACCCTCCAAAATCACCGAGTCCATCCATTCCCCCAGCACCAAACCACATCCCCGAGTCCCTCGTTCCAGGAATGGTGATTCCAGTTCCTTGGGCAGCCTGGTCCAACGCTTGCCATGCAAAGGCCAAGCATAGGATGGATCTGGCTGCAGAGAGGGCAGGGAAAGCCCCACGAATCAATCCTCACAAGCCCCAAACACCTCAAAACACCTCAGCTTTCCAGTTTGGAAGCTTGGTCCTTTTTTTTCGTTTGTTTGTTTGTTTGGGATTTTTTGGGGTTTTTTTTTGTTTGTTTGTTTGGTTGGTTTTTGTTGTTGTTTGTTTGTGTTCTGCCGCCCTGAATTTTTAAGTTTTTCTAAGCCTTCTGATGCTTACATTCTTGTAACGAACTTTCTCACACACTTTCTGTAAATTACTTCTTGTTTTGCATTCTTTTATGGAGAAAGAGAAATCTGATGGACTGTTGGTTTGCCCAGTGTCATCGGAGAGGTGGCACTGTCACCCTCCAATCCGCTGTCACTTTGGGAAATCTATAAATGTTGAAGTCAGAAAATAAACTTCCCCCTTTTTTCGCCTTGAGAACAGCGGCGTGTCCGCGCCGTGCTGTTTCGTGTCCTATAGTGACGGTTCCCCTTTCCTTTTTTCATTTCAGCATTTCAAGCGCAAGATTTAGCGCTAAACTGACGGGCTTAACTTGTGAAGTCACTGGTGAATCTTGAAAGGATTGTGGCTTTTTCCCCCCCTCCCCAAGGAGGCTGCGAGTGCCACGGTTGGTTTTCCACTGCAGTGATGGATGGCACTCTGTGCAGGCAAGCGCTCCCATACCCGAGCGCTGAAGCAGCCCCAGGTCTGCTTCCTATCAAGAGGACATTTTGTCACGCAGAAATTGGAACAGCATGGGCGCCACACGCAGAAATGGGAAGGAGAATTGGACGTGAAATTCATTCTGCCCCTTAAAGGAAGGTGGTTTCTGCTGCCTCGGCTCGCAGGGGGATGCTCATTTCGTTTCCTGGGGGTTGTCCACTCCTACATTTTACCTTTGGTTCTGGGGAGCAGTGGGATTGCAATGAAATCAGCAAAAAAAAATTTTAAAAAATCAGCAAAACCCCAAAACAGCAACACCCCCTGCCCCTGCAAGCTGGACTGAAGGAGCTGATTTGATTGAAAGGGGATTATCAGGGTCAGGGATCACCTCAGCTTCTCAAAAGTCCTTCTGGAGCCTGAGAATAAATGTCATTACTATTTAAGAATAAATGCCATTATTTGGCACTGAACAGCTCTGTTTTAAAGCAGTTCTTTCCTTGAATAGGTGCATGTTAAGGACACAAACAGGGCCTGTTCCATGCACAAATGTCCAAGGGTGCATTCCTCCAGTGCACTGGACCTGCCTGAGTCCCAATGAGCCCAGACTTCTGAGATGAGCAGGGAAACTCCTGCTTTGCCAGGGAAACTCCTGTTTTTCTCTGTGTATTCAAAAAACTGGCAAACTTCTGGGGAAAAGTTGACTTTTTGGGGATGTCTTGGGCCAAAACTGCAGTGAAGCTTTTTTGGAAATGAACTGCCCAGGGAAGTGGTGGAGTCCCCGTCCCTGGAGGGGGATCCAAAGCACTTGATGCAAAACTGGCTAGGAAATTGTTCACCAAGAAACAGCACCTGATTTGACAAAATATTGGGATTAAGGATGTTAAGTGATGCTGTTAAGGACAAAATTGGCCAGGAATTCCTCACCTTCTAATTAATGAGGAATGCTTCAAGATGGGTCACCCTTCCAAGCTCTTTGGACATCTCCTTCTGTTCTTCTCAGAAAAGTCATCTTAACACTTTTGCGTTTAAAATTTTCATTTCCCAGTCAGCTCGTGGCTGCTCTGGGTCTGGGGCTTTCCTCCTTTGGTTTGGAGGCAACTGTTGCTAGGGACATCCAGAAAGCCAATGGAATGATTCCAGAAAAGGGGATTACAGGCAGAGCCAGCCTGTGCTATGCTCATGATGGGAACAAAAAAAAAAAAAAAGAAGAAAAAGAAAAAAGAAACAACCAACCAACAAAAAAACCCAAAAGTAAATAAAACGAAAGGCCAGGAGCTGCCAGTGCTGATTTTTGAGAAGAATATCTGTGATTTCTTCTCCTGCCATGCACTTCCTAGATCACCTCGAGCCGTTCCCTGCCACCACCCCTCACCTTGGTCCGGGAGGCCTGACGGGTTTAAAAACCCTGCAGAGCTTCTGCAGCCCCGTTTGATTTTGGGGGACCCATTTTGGGATTTTGACCCGTTTTGGGGGGGCCAAAGGGAGTTTTTTTTGCAGAGCTCAGCCTGTGCCTGGAGCTGGATAACACCAGGATTTATTTCATCAGCCCTGCAGGATCACAGCTTGCCTGTGAACGCCGGCCAAGTGAAAAAGGGCCAACATGCCTTTCTTTTTTTTTTTCTTCTTTCCTTGATTGGCTTAAGTCAGTATTTTTAGCATTTTTCTATTTAAGCATAAGCTCAGAAATCAGAGCAGGTAATCACCGATTTCAGCATGGGGAGAATTATGGCAGCCCCTCCATAAAAGCCGCGGGGATTTGGGGAACAAAGTCGGGAGGAATTCAGTGCCAGAGCCGGAACGAGGAGCCCTGGGCTGGGCTCTGAGCTGGGCACTGCCTTCAAAAGCCAGCAGCCAGCATGGAACAAATTAAAAAGGGAAGCAACAAACTCCTCTGGGCTTCCATAATCGCTTAAACATTCCTCTGGGACATCTGAAGCGGAGAGGGAGAGGGAAAGGGGCGGGGGGTGGTGGTGGTGAAAAAAGTGTTTCTGACTGGGGAGGAATGTTAGCAATAAAAAAAAAGGGACCCAAACGGGTGTGCCACAGCCTGCATTAGTCACAGAGCAGATGTGCAGCCTCCACTTTCCCCCTCCTTGCTTTCTCCCCTGCTTCCTTCCTCCCTCTCTCCTTCCTCTTCCTCTCTCCCACAGCAGTTCCACCTGTGGGATGCAGGGCTGGGGGTGTTTGGTGTCTCGGGTTTGCCCCAAAAATCACCTTGGGAGTGGAGCTGGGAGGGAATAATCCAAAAATAAACCACGTGTGAGTTTTATTTAGCTTTCTGCCTGCTTCAGGGAGCCCACAACGGGGTACAAATTATGAATTTTGGGGGGTTTTGCCTCTTTCTCACACCCCTAGGATTCACAGGATCATCCCTTTCCTCTCTTTGAACCCCTTGGAGGAGGCACCAGGCGATGCCAAAAGACTCTGGGGTCAACAGAAATGATCCAGATTGGTCTAGACCACTTTTTACCTGCTTGTTTAGAATGAAAGTTGCTTTTTCTGCACCTGAGGAGGCAGGTCATCTGCTGAATGGCCTCAGAAATTCCAATGAGAGCCAAGGAACCCAAATCCCTCTTGTCTGTGAGCTTTTAATGTCCCCTTGGCTTGCACCTCTGTGTGCGTGTGCAAAGAATGCCAAGTTTGGGTTTATTAAAGGAAGAAAAAGGGGAAGAAATAAAAAAAAAACCCAAGTGCCCAGAGCCCAAGTGTGACATAAGGAGCCTCGAGGCAACTTTCATCGTGTTTTTAATGTGGTTTCCTTCATCTCTCTGGCCTGTTTGCTGCAGCAGATTGGATTTTAGATGATGTTTTTACCAGATCGGCGTGAGGATGTTCTCCCTACCCCCGTCAGCTCCAACACCTCAGGGCTGCACCTGAGAACAACAAAAAAACCCAAAACAATTTAAACAATTTAATCTTTCAATGCACAGTTCTGAAGCACAGCGTCACTTTGTCCTCGCACTAATTACAACAAAATAAAAGCATTTGGCCTCATTTATTCACCCCTGGAGGGACTGGACGTAGTTTGATTCCCTGAAAGAAGTCCCAAGCCTTCAGAAGCATAAAATCCCAATGTCAGCCTCAGAATTTGCATGTCCATCCCCAAAAAAAAAATAGGAAAATCCCCCTCATGCTGCAACAGTGCTGATGATCTCCAGGTCAGGATTCTGCCTAAGAAATAGACACAGCAGAGCAATCTTTCCAGCATTCCCATGTTCCTGCACCTGCTGCACGTGCTGTGTGCATCCCTGATCCCTGCATCCCATCCCAGATCCCTGCATCCCTGTGTGCATCCCTGATCCCTGCATCCCATCCCAGATCCCTGCATCCCTGTGTGCATCCCTGATCCTTGCATCCCATCCCAGATCCCTGTGTGCATCTCTGTGTGCATCCCTGATCCCTGCACACATCCCTGATCCCTGTGTGCATCCCTGTGTGCATCCCTGTGTGCATCCCTGTGTGCATCCCTGATCCCTGTGTGCATCCCTGTGTGCATCCCTGTGTGCATCCCAGATCCCTGCACACATCCCTGATCCCTGTGTGCATCCCTGATCCCTGTGTGCATCCCTGATCCCTGTGTGCATCCCTGTGTGCATCCCAGATCCCTGTGTGCATCCCTGATCCCTGCACACATCCCAGATCCCTGCACACATCCCAGATCCCTGTGTGCATCCCTGTGTGCATCCCAAATCCCTGTGTGCATCCCAAATCCCTGTGATCCCTGCGTGCATCCCTGTGTGCATCCCTGTGTGCATCCCTGATCCCTGTGTGCATCCCTGATCCCTGTGTGCATCCCTGTGTGCATCCCTGTGTGCATCCCTGATCCCTGTGTGCATCCCTGTGTGCATCCCTGTGTGCATCCCTGATCCCTGCACACATCCCCGATCCCTGCACACATCCCTGATCCCTGTGTGCATCCCTGATCCCTGCACACATCCCTGATCCCTGCACACATCCCCGACCCCTGCAGCACTCCCCAGCTCTCCCTGCTGTGGGCACAGATTATTTTTCCTTTTCCCCCCATGAAGGAGCCATGGCTCCTTTGCCAACCATTCCCACTGAATCCCATTTTCCTGCTGCATGGGAGGGAGAGCAGGATCTGGAACCTTGCACACAGGCCTGGCTTAACCCTGGCCTGGCTTAAACCCCTCCTGGTGTTCACCAAGTGTGGAGCAGCAGGTTCTGAACCCCTCCTGTGGAACGGGAATGCCTGGGGGGGCTCCTCCTCCAGGAAACCCACGCAGTTGTGAAGGGGTTTTGGAGCATCACCTGGGTTTTGGAGGAATTTTGGAGCATCACCTGGATTTTGGAGTTTTGGAGCATCACCTGGGTTTTGGAGTTTTGGAGCATCACCTGGATTTTGGAGTTTTGGAGCATCACCTGGGTTTTGGAGTCTTGGAGCATCACCTGGATTTGGAGTTTTGGAACATTACCTGTATTCTGGAGTTTTTGAGCATTTACCTGGATTTTGGAGTAGTTTTGGAGCATCACCTGGATTCTGGAGTTTTGGAGCATCCCCTGGATTTGGAGTTTTTGAGCATTTACCAGGATTTTGGAGTAGTTTTGGAGCATCACCTGGATTCTGGAGTTTTGGAGCATCACCTGCATTTTGGAGTAGTTTTGGAGCATCACCTGGGTTTTGGAGTTTTGGAGCATCACCTGGGTTTTGGAGTTTTGGAGCATTTACCTGGGTTTTGGAGTTTTGGAGCATCACCTGCATTTTGCAGATGGGAAAAGAGTTCCAAAACAGAGAATGCAATGGAAAACAGCCTGAAAGCAGAACCAGAGTGTGCCCAGTGATGGTTCAGGGGAGGAAATCACACCTTGGAGGAGTCGAGTGAGGCCCAAGGAAAGATCCTGTGCCATGAAATCCCACAGGGATCCCGGGATGTCCAATGGAAGGGAGCTGTGCTGGCCAGGCCTGCAGCTGGGCTTGCCCAAGGGATCCTTCAGGTCATCTCCAGAGGTTTCTGGATGGATGGATGGATTCCAAATCCAAGGCTTCATTCCCAACGGGCTCTCCATGGCCTGGTGGAGCTGGGGTGAAGCAGAGGGAACCTCTTCCCACGGGGAATTCTTTTCAAGCTGGAAATGGGTGGATCTGGCCAGATGTGGACAGAAATTTTTGCCAGGTCTTCAAAGGTTTTTCAAAGGTTTGATCACCCTCAGTTTGGTAATAAAGCCTCAGAGGAGATGAGATATTCAGGAGGTTTGGGTGCACAAGAGTGACCCTTCCCTGACCAGACATGCAGTTTCCCAGTCCCTGTTTGGAACTGAGAGACCACAGCTGAAATGTGAGTGTGGAAAGCAGGAATTGGGGACACTGATGCCTGGTCTGGGCAGTTCTGCTCAGCGCTGGACTCTTGGGTCTTTGGGAGATCTCCAGGAGAGGTGTTTGTCCTGCTTGGAGCCCGGCTGTGCTTTGTGGAATTCCGTTCTATTTCTTGGCGGAGGCTGGGAACAAATTACCTCACCCAAGCAAACATTTCACCCAAGCTGCTCACCCCAGCTTGCCCTACAGCCCCAGAGCTTTCCTGCCGTCCTCTTTAAGGTGAGGAGAGTTGGTTAAGCTGGTGAGGAGAGGTATTGTCATTGTTTTGTACGTGGGGATGGACAGATTTGGTGTCACACATTTCTCTTTGTCCCAAGGGTGCCTGAGCAAGGAGCTTCTACCTCATCTCCCCCCTGTTCACCTCCTGCTTTTCTCCCCTCCAGCTGCCACCTCGGCTCACCCTCTGCAGTCACCAAGTGAGGAAATTGTGCTCATTGAGCGGGAAAATTCCAGCTCTCTTTGGTGAGGAGGAAATCTTTGCTTCTTACCCCCAAAACAATGACGCGGGGATGCCAAACACCCCAAGGAAAGCTCCAGAACTCCAGAAATCTTTGCTTCTTACCCACAAAAAAAAAAAAAAAAAAAGACACAGGGATGCCAAAGACCCCAAGGAAAGCTCTGGAACTCCAGAAGCTGTGCCAGTAGAAGGTGTTGATCCAAGGGCTGGAGCCCCTCTGCTCCAAAGCCAAGCTGGGAGAGCTGAGGAAGAGAAGGCTCCAGGGGCAGCTCAGAGCCCCTTGCAGGGCCTGAAGGGGCTCCAGGAGAGCTGGAGAGGGACTGGGGACAAGGGATGGAGGGACAGGACCCAGGGAATGGCTCCCACTGCCAGAGGGCAGGGATGGATGGGATATTGGGAATTAGGAATTGTTCCCTGGCAGGGTGGGCAGGGGCTGGGATGGAATTCCCAGAGCAGCTGTGGCTGCCCCTGGATCCCTGGCAGTGCCCAAGGCCAGGCTGGACACTGGGGCTGGAGCAGCCTGGGACAGTGGAAGGTGTCCCTGCCCATGACAGATGATCTTTAAGGTCCCTTCCAACCCAAACCCCTTCATTCCATTCCATCCCATTCCAAAGCAGCACCAGGAGGAGAGCCCAGCCCCAGGCACTGGGAGCCTGCCTGGCTGCCCAGACAAAAACCTGGGAATTTGCAGGCAGTTTGTGCCGTGCAGGGGCCATCACCTGCAGTAAACAAAGCAGCTTTCCTGAGCAGAGAGAGCAGCTTGTGATGGATGAGCTGTCGCTGCAGCCACGGCCCAAGTGTTGGAAATGCCATTATGGAAATGCTCGTAAAAGCTCAGCAGGGCTGGGAAACTCTGCCTGATGCTGCTGCTGCTGCTGCTGTGCCTTCTTTCTGCACACTGCTGTAAAACACATAAAGAGGTGTCTTAATAGGAAAACAGGGTTTTGGTACACACAGAAATGTTTGTGCAGCAGGGCTGGATGCACAGAGCCCCTGTTTCCTCACAGGAGCTGAAGTGGTGGATAAGGCACAGAGTCCAGGTGCAGAGCTGAGGCAGAAACAGCCCTGGAAATGCTGGTGTGAGGCAGAGGAACCAGTGGAACAAACAAATCCCTGTGCTCTGCTATCCCTGGGGAACATTTTTGGCTGCCCAGCTCCTCTGCTCTCCCAAGAGCTGGGGGTGTGCAGGCTCTGGGTCTCCTCCTGGGAGCTCCTCCTGGTTCTGTGCTCAGCACCTTGGCTGTGAGAGGAATGGTGGATTTGTCTTTCCAAACCAGCTGTGGGTCTGCTGGGAGGTGGAACCGGCACTGGGAGATGAAAGGAACAATGGGAAGGGTTCCACCGACTGACGAATGGAAAATATACAAATTTTACAAATGGACTTCGGGTTGGCTGATAAATGAAATTGGATGTTGAAAGATGAAAGAAACAGTGGGGAAGAAAAATCCCTAAATTCCACAAGAATTAAGAATTAAAAGGGAGGGTTATACATTGGAGGGAAATCTCTGGTATCAGGTGTATCCTGGAGTCTGTACCTGTCAGGTACCTCAGCCAATGGGGAAAGAGAGAAGGGAAATGAGGCTGGGAAATTGGGATAAAAAGGAGGCTGCATCCTCCAAAAATAGGAGAGACCCAAGGGGAATGCCCCATGGCCTCTCCCTTCATTCATATGAAGTTCCAGGACTCCTCTGTCTCCTTTTTGGACATAAACCTCTGGTGTTTGTGCGTTAATTTTTCTAACAACTGGGACCATCACAGCAGAGCTATTCCCTGCTCTCCTGCCAAGGACTCCCCTCCCATCCCTACCATGCACACCTCTTCCTAAAAAACCCCAAAACCCCACTTCTGCCAGCAGCTTTTGTTGGCAAGCCAGAGAGAATGCAAAGACCCTTTGTGATCATGGGCACACCTTGGTTCTGGAGCTTCTGCTCTGGATTTTGGGGGATCCCAGGGCTGCCCCAGCCCTGCAGCCCAGACTGTGAAGGTCACACTAAGAGCCACAGCTTTGTGGCTGCTCTCCTGGGAATGACACAGCAAGCAGTGTGGCCTTGTGTGTTTCCCAGGATGCTTTAATTCCTCCTTCTGGAGACAAATGGCGCCTGAAATTGCACATCATAAGCCCAGCTTTCTGAAGATTTTGCTTTGTTCCTCTCTAAGTGCAGGTCTAACATCTTCCCCTTCAAGCTGGCTGTCCTCTGTAAGGCAGCAAGTGCCTTTTTACCTCAGTGGCCTCCCAGAACATGCAATTCAAATGCTTGACTGAGGGCTCTGGGCTCCCAGTTCAAACGTGGAGCAGGGTCTATAAAACCTTTTATGTCATCTCCAGTAATATTAGAATCGTATTCCCTTGACCATCCTCAGGAAAACAGCTCTTGACACACTCCTGGGATGAAGGAGGGGAACACATGGTCTCAGTAAAAAGGGAGTTAACAGAGCATTCCAGGCAATAACATCGCACTACACGCTGTAGCAACAAGCCAAGAAATCACAATTTTTGGGGCTCAGTGGAATCCAGAGCGCCCCTAGTGCTGCACTGAGCTCCTTTCACTGCAAGAACCTCAGGCACTCAGCGCAGTACAAAAAAAAAAAAAAAGGTCGATTTGGCCTGAATTAAAGCCTCCCTTTTCCCCAGGGATTTGTGCCAGGCCTGCTGGGTGGCTCTGGAGGTGTCCAGGAGGCCAAGCCCGGCGGGCCTGGTGCTTCCTTCCCCTGGCAGATCCCCGTGGCTGGCTGAGATCCCCATCCTGGGCTCTGCTGGGCACCCCGGGGCCTTGTGCTGTTCCCCAGCTGGCTTTGCCAGCAGGAGCAGCCCCTGGAGCAGGAGATGCCCCTCAGGAGGGGAGGCCGCTGTGGGCGAGGCTCAGGAGGGCTGAGGGCAGCAGAGGCCGTTCCCTGAGGTGCCACCTGGGACTTGAGGTGGCAACCAGGAACGTTTGACCTTCTCTCATTAAACCAAAGGACGCCCAGAGATGGAAGGGACCCACAAGGACCACAGAGACCGGTTTTTCCCCCTGCACCCCCCGAGAATTCCATTCTGTGTCCCCGTGCTGGCGCGCAGCAGGGAGCAGGTGCTGCCCCTCTCCCATCACCCCATTCCCAGTTCCCCCAGTTCCCCCAGTTCCCCCAGTTCCTCCCCAAGCCTTTGGCCCAGCCTCGGTGGTCACCCTGCAGAGCTCTGGCCCAGGGCTGGCATGGAGAGCCCTGTCCTGCCACCACAGGGGCAGTCAGCCATGTTTTCCTTCCCTGCTCCCTTTTCCCTGCTCCCTTTTCCCTGCTCCCTTTTCCTGCTCCCTTTTCCCTGCTCCCTTCCCTGCTCCCCCCTTCCCCACGAGTCACAATTCCCAGAGGGGATGCTCCTCCTGTGCTGGCCCCTTCTCCAGGAGGAGAAATGGGGGGCTGGTGGCTCACCCCTTCTCTCCAGGGCCAGGCAGTGCCTGAAATCCCCCTCTGATGGGTACCAGAGCTTCCTGCTCCCGTCTCACCTGCCCACATCCATCCCGCCTCCATTTCCCCCCTTTTTTAAGCCTTGTGGTGTTTTTATCCCGCTTGGCACAGAGCAGAGGGTTGGGTGGTGGGTGCCTGGGGGGGAGGCAGGAATGTGGGGTCGGGGTCTGCAGGGCACAGCAAACCCCGCTTGGCAAGGCCTGCATCGCCCCCCTCCCGACGCAGAGCCATGGAAAACAACTTCCTGTCAATAAACAGGAACAAAAGCTTGGAAAGCTCTTCAAAGTGGTGAGTTATGTCGAAAATATGTTTCGGGGCACTCGGAGTGTTCCTGCAAACTGGAGGGAAGTGATTGTTCCTGACGCTGTGGCCTTGGAGGGGAGTTTATAAATACCCAGGGCTGCGTGAGTTCCCTTTGCCACGGGGAAAAAAAAACACATGGAGGGAGAGGAAGAGGAGGGGAGGAAGAGGCCTAAGAGGAGAAAGACACTGAAAAACAGCTCCAAAATCTGGGGAATGGGGGGAATTTTAAAAAGCAGGTGCGAGGTGGGTTTGGTTTGGGGAGAGGGTCTTCTTCTCACACCTGGCCCGGGTGGTGCTGGGGCAGGGGAGGGAAGGAAGGGAGGAAGGAAGGAAGGAAGGAAGGAAGGAAGGAAGGAAGGAAGGAAGGAAGGAAGGAAGGAAGGAAGGAAGGAAGGAAGGAAGGAAGGAAGGAAGGAAGGAAGGAAGGAAGGAAGGAAGGAAGGAAGGAAGGAAGGATGGTATGGTTCCCATTGGTTTCCCCAAGTGAAAACACGTGCTGGAACCTCAGCCAGCCATGCTTCTCGTTATTTTAATGAGAAATTCCGTAATTAGTGGCAAAAAAATAAAAGGAAGCCACGCTGCAAGTGAAGGAAAACCCCTCTCTCCCCTCTCCAGCGTGTGATGGATGCATCAAAGGGATGTGGTGGTTTTTTGGTGCTTTTTACATACAGATATTACTTGACAGGCTGGGATGTTCCTTAATCTGTCTGTTTGAAGGAACTAAAGAGAAACATGGAAACAACAAAACAGCAAAACAAAAAAAGCAACCAAATGAATGTGGCAGGTTTTTTTACTTAAGGAGTCCCTGTCTCCCCACCTGTGATTCATTTGTCAGCAGTTAAACATCATTACAACATTAACAGCCAATCTCAGGGCAGAAGAGCTGGGCTTTGTGCAGCCATAAAGCACAGGACATCAAACTGCACTTTATGGAGCCGGGGCCGCTCGGGAGTGACCCCTTCTAAACTTTTACAGTTCTCTGCATTCTTCTGATTATGGCAAAGATTTATTTGGACTTTGATATATATATGTATTAAAAGGGGAAAAAAAAAAAAACAAAACAGTAAGGAAAGAACGAAAGGAAGGGAGGAGTGTTTTATTAAAAACATTTCATCCAGGTTCTTTAGGAGAAGAAACAACAGCAAGAGGTTTTCTGCTGGTGGGTTTGATTCAGCTCCCCAAGGGGTCACGGCTGGATTTGCTTGGGTTCCTGCTCAGAAATAAACACGTGGGCTTGCGTTGCACCCCGAGCCTTGCCTGACATCCCATTGCACAACCCCTGGCAAGCTGCAGCACCACGGAAAGGCCTGGCCAGGGCTTCTTTCCCTTTCTCCGGGGGAGGACAGATAACTCGGTGGGTGAGTGCTGACTGACTCCCTCTCTCACCTCCTCCTCCTCCTCCCTGTCTGTCCCTGCAGCATCCCTTGGCGCTGCTGGTGAAGGAGTTTAGCAATTCTCCCAGAAAACAGACCCTGAAAATCAGATTTAACCTCTCAGCTCTCTGCAGAGAACACGGGGCTGATCACTGCCCGCTGCCCTGCAGCCCCAGCAGGGATGGGAGAGGCACTCAGGGGGTGCTGCAGGCTGGACTGGGCAGTCAGGAAACAGGAAAGCTCCTCAGGTTTTCTTCCTTTTTTCCAGGATCCCCCTTGTGCTGCTGCCACGACTGGCTTGACTCAGAGGGCTGCACTTCAGCACTCGGCCTGTGGACCTGTGGAGCAGGGAAAATCCCAGTGCTGGGGGAGCCCTGCTGCACCACTATGGAGTATCACCTGCTAGGCAGCACTATTCCATAAAAATGGGGCTTTTCCTGGCTGTAAATAATGGGATTTTACACACTCACTCACAGAAATGCACCTGTGATGGATGTCTGCACGTACAAGGGTTATTGCAGAAATGCTGGGATGGGATGGGATGGGATGGGATGGGATGGGATGGGATGGGATGGGATGGGATGGGATGGGATGGGATGGCTCAGCAGCTGCTCCAGTCCTGGTTTAGGTATGGCAGGCTCTCAGCCTCCTGATGCCCAAGGGTGTCCATCCATCACGTTGCTCCCTGTGCTGTTTTTTTGGAAAACACCCTCTGAGCAGGGAGCTTGATTTAGGGGCAGATACAAGAGCCATAAATCCCAGGAAGCCCCCAGATCAGGGCAATGGGCTTTTTGGAGGTTGTACACAGTGGAGAAGTGCTGATGAGACAGATTTTTCCAAGGAAACTTGCCACTTTGCAGTTGCTGTTTCCCATGGGGAAGAAATGTGCTGAAAACTTGCAGTACTCTTCTTTTACGTCTTTTTTTCTTCTCCCTATTTTATTTTGATGGGTTGAGGGGAGACAAACCTGAAATGAAACACTTCATTTTGGTCAGTTTAAGCTGATAGGGGGAATACTTCATTCTTTTGATTGGATGGGTTTCAAATAAATTCAGAATATGCTTCAGCTTTGCTCAGGGAAAGTGCAGGTCCGTCTCTTCTCCTTTATTGGGGATCTGCTCTTGGGATCACCTCCATGCCCTGGAGGCAAAGAGAAACTCTTGTGCTGGCCAAGCCCATGGGAATGGCTGCACATTCCAAAGAGCAGGGAGGTTGAGAGCGGCCCTAATAATCCACAGTTCCTCTCCAGAGCTACATGAAGGAGAATGAGAAAGAGACAAACTCTCCGAAGATCCTTGTCCCAAGCCCCTCCCTGCTGCCAGCCTTCAGCAAAGCACACAGGGGGATTAACACAAAGACCTGAAAATAAGTATTTTGCAATAGTTTCAGCTCCTGTTCAGGTTTCCAGCATTTCAAATCCCCTTTATGTCACATCAGTTCCAACATATCTATAGAAAATATTGGGGTTTTTTTAACTCGACAATTGTCCTGGAGCCTCATTTGGAATTTCAAGCTGTCCCAGCACTCCTTCCCTCCAGCTGAAGTCTGTGGCTGAGATAGGAAGACAAAGAAGAGCTGGAATGAGCCATCAGTTGCTGATGTTTTCGTGCTGAAGAGCTCAGTGATCATTGCTGGGTTGGGTTTTTTATTTTTCCTGTTTGTTGGCCAGCTCCCTCCAAATTTCTCTGTTTGCTTCCTCCAGAATGGTTCTGTTTTCCTCAGTAAAATTTAAAGCACAGATCAAACAGAGCAGGTTGTCTTGTTTTTCTGTTCACATTTCTCAGGAAAAAAACCCTAAACTGGTGTGTTTTGAAACGGTATTACCTTGTCCTAAAAGCGCTGAAACCCAATCTGTTATCAAAAGCAGCATTCTCCTGGGGTTTGGGAGGGTTTTTTTTTTTTTGCTGTCCAAATGCTACAAATGATGCTGGCTAAAGCAAAATAACAAAATGGGGAGTCATGAGGTTTTACTGGGACAGACTGGGGAACGTGGCCCTGTTTTGTCCAGGATCCCTGGCCACTCCTGCAGCTCCAGTGCAATTGCAGAGTGGAAAATATGATTTTCCTGCAGGAGGATCCCTGATATTCTTTCTGTGTGCATTCACAGAGCTTCTGTGCTGGCATGGGTGTCAGAGAGGGAACTGGAGATGTGAATCTCCCCTGGATGTTTTATTCTACGATTTTTGCAGGAGAAATGCAGGGACTGCTGTCCCACAGCAGGTAGGAGATGTCCTGTCCACGCTCATGGACTCTGCAATGAACCCCCCAAAGACACAGCAAACCTGGTTTGAGCATTTGCTCTTGCCTGAACCTTGGCAAACGCTCCTGCAGACCTGCTCCAAGAGCAGAGTAACCTCTGGGAGGGAAGATTTATTGCTCTGGAGCCAAACCAGGCAGCATTTCATGGTTCTGGAGCCCCACACTCCAGGCTGGGCGAGCTGTCAGGTGCTGATGTCCAGCCCAAGGGACCTCCAGGTGTCCTCTGCTCTGCCCTCCCCACTCCACGTCTCAGGGGTGGCTTCTCCAGAGGTTTCTCCTCAGGCTGGAGTCCCCTTCCTTCCTTCTGGGACTCCTTGAGGAGCCTTTCCTCTCTGCCTGTAATGTTCCTAGCAGCCATGCAACGAAGCAGTCCCAAAATCCAGAGGTTTTTGTGAGTTTGCTGTGAGCTGGACGGGAGCCCTGATGGCTCTGATGCATTGAAAAGGACCTGGGGAAACAAGGAGTAACAGGATCTGTTGCCATAACACAGGATGATCCGACTTCTTCCCAGCTAAAAATAGCTTCTCCCTATTAACCTCTCTGTGGGAAGGAAGGGCTCCAGGAAATAAGGAAGGACTGCAGGAAGGAAGGAAGGCAGTACGTACTCCAGGAAGGAAGGAAGGAAGGAAGGAAGGAAGGAAGGAAGTACTCCAGGAAGGACTCCAGGAAGGAAGGACTCCAGGAAGGAAGGAAGGACTCCAGGAAGGAAGGAAGGAAGGACTCCAGGAAGGACTCCAGGAAGGAAGGAAGGAAGGAAGGAAGGACTCCAGGAAGGAAGGAAGGAAGGACTCCAGGAAGGACTCCAGGAAGGAAGGAAGGAAGGAAGGAAGGAAGCACTGCAGGAACGACTCCAGGAAGGAAGGAAGAAAGGAAGGAAGGAACGACTCCAGGAAGGAAGGAAGAAAGGAAGGAAGGAACGACTCCAGGAAGGAAGGAAGGACTCCAGGAAGGACTCCAGGAAGGACTCCAGGAAGGAAGGAAGGACTGCAGGAAGGAAGGAAGTACTGCAGGAACGACTCCAGGAAGGAAGGACTCCAGGAAGGAAGGAAGGACTCCAGGAAGGAAGGAAGGAAGGACAGACACCTGGCAGTTCCAGGAGCTGGAATGAGGAGTGGAAGAACAGGCTTGCTGTTAAATATCTGGGATGAGGTTTGGCAAGACCCAGCTCTTCCCTTGGCTTTTCCCGTGGTCCTCACGTGACACTGGACTGATCCTTTCTGTTCCTGGTTCCTTCTGGGTTCTTCCTCCCTTAAATGTCCCAGGGAAGAGACTATTCCCAAAATGTCCTTCCGAAGGGTGGAGTTACTCCAGCCTTGCTGGCCTTGGAAGCAGAAGTCCAAGGAAACGCTTTGAAGACCTCTGACCCCACAGCCTGCCTGGCCTCGTGCCCTGTGCAACAGTCACCACCAGCCATCCTCAATAGCTGGGAAACTGTTGGGATTTCCCTCATGGAATTTCCCAGTAAAACCAAGGGCTGACCCCAAGATGTCGCGCCGTGTCCCTGCTCTGGAATTTGGTTGTTTTCCCGTTTTTTTTTCCCCTCTGACAAAACACACCAAGTTGTGGAGGAAGGGGAGACCTCAATGGATGAAATTCCCAATTCCCAATTTCCAAATTCCCAGTTTTGGAAAAGGGCTGCTTTGTTCTGAACCTCTCCAGGGGTGTTCTGGCTGAGGGTTTGTCGTGCCAGAGATCCTATAAGAAATCCCAGGAATTGGCTGCCAAGGCCTGGATGGCTTCCACTTCTCCCCTGGGCAGCAGGATGCTAATTAGGATGCTAATTGCCCTCTCCTGATGATGTCTGCAGGCTGAGGAGCTCATGAGGGGCTGCTCTGGAAGAAGCCACAGCTCCATCCCTCTGCTTTAACATGGAACTCAGGAGGTTTGTGTGTTTTAAACAACCAAAACCAGAGCACACGGAGCAGGGCTGGGGTCTCTGCCCACTTCTTTTGGATATATCTGCTAAAGATCTCATCAGTTCCTGTTCCTGAAGTTCATACCACAGCACAGCCAACCCAAAGCCATGGAAAGTACAATTTATTTGGAGAGTGAAAAAGGCCTCTGGATCTGCAGCTGCTATAAACTCACAGGAGACTTTTTTTTTTTTTTTAACAATAAGTGGGAAAGTCTCATTAGTTTTGCCTGCCAGTTTCTGAGCTTTTGGGGTATTCCAGCATCTGCCTCTGTGAAGATTAGAAACCCTGTTTCTGTGAAGGCTGGGATCCTTTCCCAGCAATAAAAGACAGAGGTTATTTTTAGTGGAGGGTTGAACTTAGCAGGGTCACGAGAAAATGGGAGATAGACGGGAAATATTGGTTAAACAGTCACCATGGGAAACCCCCTGGGAGATGAACCTGCACTTATTCCCTAGCTCTGCCTATCCCTGCTCTCCCTAGATTTCAGTGCCATGGATTTGGTGTCTGTGTGGAGCTGGGGAGGGGATTACCTTGTCCTTGGACCTGCCCACTGTGAGAAAGGATCATCAGAAAGGTCGAGGAATCACCAACCACTGCTGCTCTGTCCCCTTCATCTCCTTGCAAAGGATTCCCAGACTTCTCCAATCTGCTTCCAAGGGGAAGCTGGTGGGTGCTAAACAGATTTATGGAACAGAACAGCGCTCCAAACACTCTGATGCTGCTGTTTCTGCTCATCCCCCACGTTTTCAGCATTTTAAACAGGAGCACTCCTATTACAAAGCTGAAAAATCTGCCTTCTCTTTGGGAAGAAAACTCTGATTTCATTGTTTTGCATCAAAATCCCCGTGAAATTCTCTCTCTGTCGAGTTGAGGGGCCACAATAAATTGCAAATGGAGCTGGAGCTGGATATTCCATGCATGCACTGCTGGGCTGGAATATAACCCCAGGGAAGGAAGCAGATGGATGTTGTGGTGTCTTAACTTCTTTTTGCCAGGGCTGGGATCAAATGTGTGAGATGGAATTTCTCGTTGGGACTCAGATGTTTATTAGTTCTTATCTATGGCACAGTCTCACAAACCCTGAGTTCTGCAGCACTTCAACAAACTACAAATGGAGCCCCATCTCTCTCTCTACAAGGCCTTTTAAGTATAAACTGTCCAATTAAGAAATGACACCTAAATTATTTTTACTTTTAACCCAATAACCAACCACCCGTGCCCGCAATGGGGACTTTTTTATCCAGTTACACAAAAACACCCAAGCCCAAGGAGAAGAAGGTGAAGAAGAAGACGAAGAAGAGAAGAAGAAGAAGAAGAAGAAGAAGAAGAAGAAGAAGAAGAAGAAGAAGAAGAAGAAAAAGATGAAGAAGGGGGAGGAGAAGAAGAAAGTGAAGAAGAAGAAGAAGGTGAAGAAGAAGAAGAAGAAGAAGAAGAAGAAGAAGAAGAAGAAGAAGAAGAAGAAGAAGAAGAAGAAGAAGAAGAAGAAGAAGAAGAAGGAGAAGAAGATGAAGAAGAAGGACCAGCCACTGACCTAAAACCTCCATTTTTCTTTATCTATATTACCATATTCTAAACCCTTAAACTCTAAGTTTTCCACCCGGTGATATCACACACTTCTATTCAAACTCCACACCTATAATTTTAGTTCTATCATTCAACTTTGGAAGCTTCTCCACAGCCTCAGGTCGAATGCAGTGTTCTCTGGGGGGTCAGTGCCTGTCAGCACAGAAAGTCTGAAATTCTCAGCAGGTAGGGTTCCAACAGGATGTCTAATTTGGGTGTTCATGAGCCACCCATCGCTGCCCTGGTGGTTTGAGTCTCTGTTGGTTGTGGCTTCTCTCTCTGGAGCTCCCTGGTGTGGAACCAGCCCTGCATCATCCCCGGGCCTGGCTGACCCCTCTGCCCGTGCTGGGAAACCCACGGGGCTCCTGCAAGGCCAGGAAATCTCTGCCGCCACAACACAGACAAACCACATCCATGTCTGTCCACAGCTCTTTCCACAACTCCTGGATTCCACTTGCAAAACAAAACAAAAAAACAAACAACAAAAAAAACGAATTTGGGTTGTTAGTAACACCAGAAAATGAGTGGGAGTGAGTCCTCCAGGATCAGACATGGACATTGGGAATGCTCCGTGGTAGGAGCAATTACCCCATTGCAACAGGCTTTTCCCACTCACCTTCAAAGCCAAGTTGGGCTCCAGTTGTATCCGATGCATTGGCATGGAATAATGTCTGCTTGGGAAAGCCGGGCGATAGTTGGCTGAAGAAAAGAAAAATATCTTTCAGATATTTTATAATCCAAAAAACGTGGTCTCCAACGAGCTTTTTCCAAGCACATTAGTGCTACAGCCATTAATAATCATAGGGCTCAAAGAAGGAAAAAAAAAATCAGCTGGAAGAGAGTTGAAAGGGAAACCTATTAAAATAAAAAAAGCAATTTCCCAAAAATATATACAGCTTCATTTCCATTTTTTTTTCTGGGTTTTTTTGGGTTTTCTTTCTTTCTTTTTTTTTTTTGAGTTATTTTTTGCTGTAACTAAAACTTTCAGTGACCTAATAGTCCTTTAAAAAGACAGCTGCAGGGAATAAAATGGGGCTGTTTTGTTCCTCTTGCATTGTTCCTAACAGCGGGACCCATTCCTCCTTGTCCTGATTGAATGCTTCCCAGAGTGTCTAGACATGTCACCACCACTGCTGAGGAGCCAGGAGATACCAGGGATACTCATCCCAGGAGCTGGGAAGGCCCCTTATCTGTCCTCCTCCCCATGGAGACTCTCTCCAAACCCAAGACTTGGGCAAAAACCCAGATTATGCGATTCCTAAAAATATCTCCTGCGCTGTTCATTTTTAGGTTGTGCCGGGGTCACATTTTCCATGTTTTCAGCAACGAGATTCCTGCAGGAGAACACAACTTCCCAAGCAGGGATTTAGAGGCCAGCACCCAACTCCCCGTGCCTGGTGACCACAGAGCAGAAGGTCACAGGATGAGCTGTCCCATCCCTCAGGTTCCTGCAGCCTGGGACAGCTTTCCCTGCCTTCCAGGGAGGCTCCAGGTGCACCCACCTGGCCCGATGCTGCGGATGTTCCCGATATTTAAACATTAAAATAAAATAGAAATAAAATAGAAACAATAAATAAAATAATGAATTAAATATAAATATAAAATATTTAATTATTTAAATATATAATTAAAATATTTAACTATTTTAAATAGATATTTACCCTTTGTGAGACGTTTCACCCCGGTTTCCACCGCCTTGTCCAACTCTCGCTTCCCAGCCGCTCCCTGGCGTGGCAATTCCTTGGCCTTGGAATGTCTCTGGCTGGGATGAAGTGCTGGTCCAGTCCTCTCCTTCCTGCCAAAGGTTGTTAGCACATGCATCCCACAGCTCATAGCTCATCTCCAGTCACACCCTTGGATCCCAGAAATCCCGTGTTCCAACGACAGGAAGACTCTTGCCTGCAATCCCGGGAGCACTTGAGGCAGTAGGAGCGCTTCCCAAATAAAAAATAACTGGGATAATAATAGCCCTTATCCCTGCATCCCCCCTCGGAAGCACCAGGACTTGGCCAGAGCCTGTCATCTGTCAATTACAATCTATTCCTGTCCTGTGCAGAGGGATCTGGCCGGGATTCCTGGGACTGGGCTGCCAGCGTGACTCATTCCCAGCTGATTGCTCCGTGGCTTCAGCCAGGTGCTCCTGGGACTTGGTGTCCTCATCTGGTGTCCATAAGGAATCCATGCTTCAGGGGCAGGAGGGAGAAAGGGAATGATGGTGAGGAGCACATCCCTCAGAGTCCTCTGCCCAGAAATTGTCCTTGTGAAGGCTCAGAGGTGTTCCAGAGGTAAGGACAGGAAAGACAGGGATGAAAATCCCCAATGCAGGTTTCTGCTGCACTGAGGGAAAGATGGAGTCACAAAAACCTCAGGAATCCACCTCAAGGATCCGCCAAATTCTTTGAGGGATTTCCTGTGGAGCCATTCTCAAAGTTGCACGAGATTCCTTGAGGGATTTCTTGTGGACCCATCTCAGGGACCCTCCAGATTCCTGGAGGGATTTCTTGTGGACCCAATCTCAAGGATCCTCCAGATTCCTTGAGGGATTTCTTGTGGACCCAATCTCAAGGATGCACAAGATTTCTTGAGGGATTTCTTGTGGACCCATCTCAGGCATCCTCCAGACTCCTTGAGGGATTTTTTTTGTGTACCCAATCTCAAGGACGCACAAGATTCCTTGAGGGATTTTTTTGTGGAACCAAGAGCCAGAGGAAGGATGAGATGGAGGAACAACATCCATGGCAGGGTGTGGATGATGAGGTTGGCTCTAGGGTTGCAGGATTCCCTGCGGGAAGGCATGGACAAGGCCCAAGCTGTTCCTTCCCTCGGGAAGCACAGGACTGAGCAGTAGGGCCTTTTTCAGCCTTAGGGATGATCCCTGAGGAATGCCCAGGAGCAAAGGCCTGCGCCAGTGTCCATGGGGCCCCTGTTTGTCCACGTCCACCATGTCCACCTTCCAGAGGCATCACTACCATCCATGGGCTCCTCTCCAGAGCAGAAATGCTGGCTCCTGCTGCCTGTGGTCTGCTGGGCCTGGAAGAGCAGATCCACGAGGATAAAAAGGGAGGGAAAACTCCCTTTAAAATGCAAGGGCTGAGAAGAACTCTGGGTGAGAGCTCCAGCCCAGGACCCTCCCTCAGGGGGCCCAAAGGGGTGAGGAGGGATATTCTCCCCCATCAAGCATCCCAGTCCCACTGGTGTCCAGCACGCTGTGTTTCCCAGCACAGCCCGGAGCAGAGGGCTTGGGAATGCAGCCCAGGGCCCAGTGGCTCCAGCAGCATCCCAAAACCCGCAGTGCTTTCCAAATTCTGTGGTAATTCCCAGCTCACGGACAGCCACCAGCAGGACTTTGCAAGAAGTGAGTCGTGGATAATCCTTCCAGCTGTTGTTATCCCATAGGTGGTGGGGGCAGAGGGGTGGCACCCTTGCACAGGAGATGGAAAATGGGGAAACCTTCTCTAGCACCCCTTCAAACCCAGCTCCTTTCATTTCTTTTTCCCACACAAAATAAATGCTGCAGGTGACAAACACCAGCTGAGCAAGGAGGGGAGGGGGATGCAGGGGAAGCACGATCCCCACCCCCAAAAAAAAAATTGTGTTGCTGTGCAAAAGGCAAAGCTGAAGATGAGCAGAGCTCCGGGCAGGCAGGGGAATGAAATGTGGTCCTAATTACTTGCTAACTATCCCACATTTCACAAGTCATTTTAATGGCCCAAACGGATTCCTTTCAAGCCTAGGAGCCAGCGCTGGAGCGATAGGGATAGAGTTCTCTCGCAGGGGGACATGTGGTGCCAGAAGCCCTCTCTGAGAGGAATATTGTTATCTGGAATGACATTAATACATCCTGCTATTCCCTCTCGCCGGATCGTGTGCCGGGCAGGGACCGTGGTGCTGTTAAAATGTCAGCATTCAGGCAGCATCCCGGCACAGCAGCTGCTGCTGAGGGGTCAGGCAGGCAGCCCTGGGGGTAATCCCTATTGCCCTGGGCAAATCCAGACCCTTCCCGGGAGCTGGATGCTCCATTGGTGCTCCATCCACCTGTGCTGTGCTTCCAGGTGATCTGGAGAAGGGATGCTGGCACTGGATGCTGGTTTGGTCCAGGTTTTTTTTCCCTCTGTACCCAGCAAAACGCTGCTCCATGGATAATGACAGCTCTCACGGGAGATCACTGCTGCTTTTCCACAGCTTCTGGACACCTCACAGTAATTGGAAACAAGCTCAGTAAGAGGTGGCTGCTGAAACTCACCCCATGCCTTTAAAAAACGGGATATTTTTCCTTCCCATTGGGTTTTATTGGGCTTTAAGCGGGGAGCTGTTAAATTGTGTGGATGTTCTCCCAGCTTCACCTGCCCAGTGAGTGTCTCTGCTCTGACCTTGTGGCTTGGCTGCTGAGGAAATAAACCGGAAAAGGGAAAGGAAGGATCAGATTTGGGTTTTCCTAATTGTGGGGAAAAAGCCCACAACAAAACAAACAAAACAAATCCCTTGTTTATTATGCAGAGCACTGGTGTGTGGGGAAGCAGGTAAAGGTGTGATGGTCTCTACTGCTCAGTTACATGGCTGCTCTGCAGAAAAAATCAGGATTTGGGGGTTTTTTTCCAAGCAGAACACCAAATGTTTATCCCCTGTCATTGCCTTAGTGTCTCACAAGCAAATCCATGCCTGGTGAGACCCTGGGGCTGCAGCAGAGAAGGATTTGGCCCCTGGAGGGCTCCAGGCCCAATGCTGCTGCTCCAGCGCCATAAGTAGGAGAAGACACCTGGTTCCCCACTGGAAGATCATTCCATAAAGCCAAGGGCTGTGTTCTCTGCTCTGATGTGAGTACCTGACCCAGTGTCAGTGCAGATGACCTCATATCCCACTCCCCGCTCCCCTCCCTGCTTTCCCTACTCCACGGCTCGTGGCTCCCAGCGCCGTTTGTCCGGAGCTGGGTGAGCTCATGGATGCTGGGAGGGAGCTGTGCTGACACCCCTGCCTGGCCAGCACAGCCCAGCACGTGCTGGATCCATCCCTTCCCCGAGCAGCAGCCTTTAACACATCACCTTTAAAGCCTCACACCGAACTTCCAAGCTTGAAAGGCGACGTGGAAGGAGAAGCACCAACTCTTTTTCCACCATGGAACGGTTTGGGTTGGAAGCGACCTTTAAAGTTCATGAAGCCACAAGCAGGGACACCTTCAGTTAGATTATTTTAATGCCTCATTCTTCTTGCCCGTAAGTGGGATATACCAGCATGTTTTCAGTCCCAGCCTGCCTGAACACAGGAGGTTTAGAGCAGGGCCCACACTGGGCCTTGCCTGGGCTTGTTTCCACTGCTCACTGGGTTGATTATCCGAGATAAATCTGAGATATGTTGGGATCCAGCTGACAGGGAACTCGCCTGGGCCCTTGTCTCAGTTTGGAAAGACAGGAGTCTGCTAAGGAAGGCAGGAGCCTCCCCTGAAATGGAGAATGTACCCCTCTGAATTGCTATAAATTTTAAATTAAGGGTCTTTTAGGCAAAAAGTATGGGAGCAGGAATAACAGTTCTTTAATAGGGAAGAAAATAAAAAGATAAAATAAACAATGCAGTACACCAGAACAACACTGACAGAGTCAGAACCCAACCTGGCACCCTGTGGGTCAGGGTGTTGGCAGCAGTCCCATTGGAATTGTGGCTGCAGCCCTCCTGCAGTGTCAGGGGTGGTTCTGCTGGAGCAGGGATCCTGGAGAAAGGTGCAGTCTCTTCCTCTGAAGATCCAGGGGAAGAGGCAGCTGCTGTTCCTCTGGGAAATCCAGTGGAGAAGCCATGCTGGTGTCCCAGGATCTCAGATTCTATCCGGGTAGGAATGCTTGGCTCCTCCCTCTGGGCTCACATCTCCCAATGGGATGCTGTAGCTCTTATCAGCCATGCAGGGACATTCAATGGCTGTTATCAGCAGATGTCCCCTCCCAGGGGAGGAGTGGGTGTGGAAGAGATAAGGAGAACTGCCCATGAACAGGAGACAGCTGCCATACCGATGGCAAATAGAATCACATTGCCCTGCAATCTGGAACAGCCCTCCTGAGGGAGTTTGTTGTTTCATTTGGGTCTCCTCATCCATTCCTGAGCTCTGGTTGCCAACACTCTGCAGAGGCAGCTCCTGGCTAGAGAATAATGGCTTCATTTGGGAGTGGAAACCCGCTTAATTTTGGGAACCTGCTTAATTTACCCTGGCTCTTCTCGGGAACACAGGTTTATATGAAATGACAGCCCATCCTGCACTGCACCATCTCCATCACACCCTACAGCTGTGCCAAAGTGCTCCCCTCCTCCCAAATCCCACGGCAGCAGCTTTTCCACCCCGGGCAGCAACGTTTATTGCAGACAAGGAGAAGCTGCACATATCCAGCACATCTCCTTCCAGCCTCACGCTTCCCAGGGAGCTCCTGGCCCACCCTGGGGATGAGATGTGTCTCCCACCACCTTCCAAAATATCCAGGCTGTCCCTTCCAAGGCTGTCTCCTTTGCTCACGGGCTTCATCAAGGAATCATCAGGATCAGAGAGCTCTCCCAGTGGCCAAATTCGAACTCCCAAGTGGAAAACTCAAGAAAATCATCTGTTCCTCGCCAGGCGTGCTGAC
>CM032360.1:1065358-1146688 GCA_019023105.1 Diglossa brunneiventris
AAAGCTGGTTCTACTTTAATATTGGGGAATAATATCCCTTAAAACACGCATTTATGAATGAGCAATACTTTCCTCACCTCCGCGCAAACCCGGCACCGGGCTGGAGTCCAGGATGCGGCAGCAGCAGCATCTCCTGCAAGAAAAGGTGCTGAGTGGTGGTGGCCAGGCCCCTCAAGTGCTTTGGGGATCAGATCCAGCCTGGCCCTGGCCCCTTTGGCAAGCTGGGCATGGGGAAAATCACCCAGCCATGATGTTTGGTTAGTGGGCATCAGTGGTTGTGTGAGGACATTCCTGGGAGGTTCCTGTGACCCTTCATCCCCCATCATCCAACCAGCCTGTGGGGATGAGACTTCATCCCCCATCATCCAACCAGCCTGTGGGGATGGGACTTCATCCCCCATCATCCAACCAGCCTGCAGGGATGGGACTTCATCCCCAGGCCAACCAGGCTTGGACAGGTTGAATGGACGCTGCAATTTCTGGGCGCAGCTTGGGTGGACTCTGCATTTTTGAGAACTGAAATGGTGCCCAAGCTGGATGAACCTCGGTGGCCGAAGCCTTGGAGCTTTGGGAAAGAGCATGTGCAGCTCAGGGAAAGAAAAACAGCACAAGGTAAATGGAAATCTCTCACCCAGGGCTTTGCTAATCGGCACCAGCTGGTGCTCTGCTAATATTTTGATAAAGTCCTGTTTTCTCTCCAGAACAGAAACGTTACAGAGATTTTCTTTTTTTTTTTTTTTTTCTCTCCCCCACCCTTTCCCTGCCCTTTCCTTCTGTCAGGGTTCTGGCACGGTGCAGAGGGGAACACGTGTAGCAGACAGAAATGCTGGATGAAAGGAGAGAAGAGGAGAGGAGGGTAAGAAATCCCTCAGCTCCATCAGCACATCAAAACCTGGATTGCACTCCCTCTGTCCCCTTCCCATCCCATCCCATCCCATCCCATCCCATCCCATCCCATCCCATCCCATCCCATCCCATCCCATCCCATCCCATCCCATCCCAGGCTCCCACAGCCTCCCTCTCCCAGCACTGAAGGGGAGCAGAGCACACACAGACCTTGACCAAAGGGTGAGGATTCTCCTTAAAAACATGAGGAACCAATCCAGTCCAAATTCCACACTTGATTGCTCTTCCCAGCCAATGCCTAGAGAAGCTCTGGAAAAGTTGCTGGGCTTGGTCATCCCAAAATCCAAGGGAGGGAGATTCCAGGTGTCAAACCCGAGGGAGATTACAGGAATACATCAGTTTTACGCTCAATGAATGTGTGAGAAAAGGGAGGAAAAAAAAGAAATTATGTCAATGTCAACAGATTGCATTTGGTGACCTTAGAGGTCTTTTCCAGCCTGAAGAATCCCTTTATTCCAGTGTCCCTCCCAGGGAGCATGGGGGGGTTTATTTTATTTAAGCTGCTGTTGGATAATAAGGCAGATGTCCACACTGTGCCTCACTTTAGCTAGATCTAAGCCAGAAACAAATGTATAAACGGGATGAACGAATGTGTGCTGTGCACCCTGATCCAGGGCATCTGATGGAGGCAAGAAAGAGACCCTGACTCTTTCTTTCCTTAAAAAACCAAAACATTTTATCATTTGAGGGAGCTGCTTTTTAGACGGGAAAATGGGAGTGCCCACACAGAGGAGGGATTCTCAGGACACAACAACTCCTGTGGGGAAGGGTAAACCACAGGTGAGAAAATATCGCTGGAAACAGGCAAAATGCAGGAAATATAGGAAATATATTCAGGACATACAGGAAAATGCAGGAAAATACAGGAAAATGCAGGAAAATACAAAATACAGAAAAAGTGGTGGCTCTGCCTCCTAGTTTGGTGCCCAGGGGGGTGGGGAAAAGAAAAGCCACTTGGGAATGCTGAGTGTTTGGAAGAAAGATTCACACTCGGATGCCTTTGAAGGCTCCATGCAGTAATTCCAGGGTGGAACAGAGGCCAGGCTCAGGAAGGAAGAGGGAGATCAGGCTTGGGGAAGAACACACGTGGGGCGAAGCAGAGCAGCAGAGGCTGCTCAGGTGAAGATCAAAGGAGAAGGGCAGGTTCAGGGAGCCACCTCTGGAGCCGGGGATGTCTCTGGCTGCCCTGGCCTTCCCTGCACAGGTGTCCCTCTGTTTGGACAGCTGTCCCTGCTCCGAGGGGTCAGTGCTGGTGGCTGGGAAGCTCCCGGGGCTCTCCAGGGCAGCCTGGAGCCTGTGTGTGGTCGGTCAGGGCTCCTTCCTTCCCTCCCAGAGGCAGGGATTGAGCAGAGCACAGCTGAGGAACTCAGAATGCTCCAGAAGGAGGAGAAATGGGAGCTGGGAAATCGGCACTGCGGCTGCACGGGGCACCAGAATGAATCTGTAGGGTTTATTTTAATTTTTAAAGCAGAAATTAGGGATGTAGCTGCGCTTAAAGCCTGTCACAGAAGTCTGCATCCTTTCTGAAGCTGGAAAGGCAACCAGAGCACCCCAGATGCCCCCAGCTCACTCCAGGGCGGCAAAAGCAGGAGAGGAAAGCCATCACTCCACGGGAGTGAAGGGTTTGTCCCCCCATTTGTCACCGGGGTTGGCATCTCAGGACAAACATCTCACGCTGGCTGAGGGCCTTCCTGAAGGCCAGAGTCACCCTCTGATCCTCCCGAGCCCAGAGAGCAGCTCAGCTCGTGAGGCCACAGTGTCGCCGTCTGAGGCTCCTCTCACCCTTTTAATTTCCCCCAAATCTCTACTTCACTTGTTGGGTTTGGCACCTCCTTTGTACTATTTTTGGAGGGGTTCAGCACACGTTTCTGACTTTGGCCATCTTCTTCCTATAATTATTAATAATATTTTTCCTTCCAGACACTGGCCTCGTTCCCACGTTGGCTGCAAGGCTTCAATAGTCATTTGATTCAGCCTTCCTCTCATTCCAGGAGCACCTTCTCACAGCACTGCTAATGAGGAAAATCCATGGAAAAATCAAAATTTGGGTACCCAGGGGCTGGGAAAGCACCTTGAAATATGTCTCGAGTATGTTTTGTCCCATAAATGCCTTCTCTCCTCTTCCATGTGCCTGGTAGGACACAGGAAGATCCCTAACACCTCAGAAGGGTTAAAATGCAATCTTTCTCCCTCAAAATCTGGGATCAGCTTCCTGCAGTGGGGTACCCATGTTTGAACACGAGGGATCTCCTGGCTGGATCACATTTGGGACCAGCCAAGGGGTCACCTTTGAAGCCCCAGGAGCCAGGAGAGGTTCCAAGGAAACAAGAGGAGACCTCATACAGCACAGGGAGATCCCCAGCACCTCAGAAGGGTTAAAATACAATTTTTACTCCCTGAAAAGCTGGGTTCTGGCAGCCTCTAGAGTGGGATATCCATGTTAGAGCAAAAAGGATCTCCTGAACAAGCCTCCCCCATTTGGGATCAGCCCAGAGTTCCCTTTTGGAGTCCCAGGAACCAAGGGAAGACCTGAGGTCCCAGCAAGGGAAAAATAAAAAAGGAAGGGCCACGGGAAAGAAACAGGAAAAAGAGTCTGCAAGAAGCAATAGGTATTCCTGAGCCTGACAAATGTGACAAATATTCCTTCCACTCTGTGGTACTGGCACTCTGTCTCCTCTTCTTCAACCCTGAGACCGCAACGTTCCCAACTCACATCCCTCCCTCAGTTCCCTAGAAATCCCCACCTTCCCTCCTCCCAAACCTCCACCTTTCCTCCTGCCTCTGTGTGCGCGTGTGTGTGTGTCCTTACACACAAAATTAGCAAGCAGCATCTCGGGGGAAAATCCTAAGACATTTTAAAGGGATTGATGGGAAAATAAGGTCCTTGCCAAAGGAGCACGAGCCAAGTGATGTTATTCCCAACAGGCTTCCCAGAGGCAGGGAAGTGCTTTCAGCAATGAAATAACACAGCCCGTGTTGGGACCCCCTCCCACCTTCCCTGGATTGATGATATCTTAAGGCACCACTGGGTTTTCCAACGATGAACCAAGGAAAACCTTCATTTTGGGCACCTGGGCTCTGACACAAGGCAGGCTCCTGCCTCCACAGAGAGGCAGCACAGTGCAACTGGGTGAAAATTCCTTTATTTGTTTGAGTTTGATATTCCTGCCTGCTCTGCCAGAAGCTTTCCTTGCCCTCCACAGCAAGTGCTGTTACACAGGACATCGATTAAACAATCCAAGGGGATTTATCCCACCGGGTGAAAGCAAGATGAAATTCAGGTTCTTTCCTATTTGAGCTCGGAAAAAAAAAGCAAATTTTGCCTTCTCTTTGGGGGGAAACTGAAGCACAAAGAAAAACCTGGGGGGCAGGGAAAGGAAACCAGGTAAGCAGGCTGGTTTCTTTCCTGAACTCACGTCACCCCAAACCACATAAACCAAACGCTGAACTCAGAGCTGAGCTCCAACGTGGCTCCAACCACATGCAATTAGCCCAATTAAAGGAATTTTTTTGTAAGGCCCTGTTAGGTCCTGCCAGCATTTTAAGTGGGAGCAAACTTGCTTTGCCAGCAGATGTTGCCACTTTTGCAGCGGGGCTGGAGTCTGGGGCCGTGTTCTCGGAAAAGTTGCGTGCTCGGGCCGTGAGGAAAGGCAGGGAAAAGGTTCCCTGTCAAGATGAAATACATTAAGAAAAGCTCACATGCTCCCTGATCGTGCTGTGCCAGGCATCAGAGAATGTGACCAGCTGAAATCGCCTCCCAAAAAATAAAAGCGAGGGGGCGGTGGGACTGCTGGAACCCGGGATTATTGAAAAAGAAAACAAAACCTGGAAACGTTCGCCGAACGAAACCAGATTTTGGTGATTATTTTGTAATTATTCATGGTTGGAGGGACGGGGGAAAAAAATCCAGGATTTAAATGGGCTTATTTGTTTGTTTGTTTGAGTCCAAATGCTAATGGTGATGGTTAATGGGAATAAAGATAAAAAAAGGGAAGGGATGTGTATAATTGGCATGCAGTGCATTAGTTCCCAAGTCAACCAGCAAAACCCATCTTATCACTGTGGGCCCGTGTGGATTTTATTCCTGAATCTGTCTTTCAGATCCTGGGTGCTGTCCAGGAATTACTCTAATAAAAAAAATTTTAAAAGATATCCTGGAGGTTTAGGAAATACATTTCCCTGTACACCATACTCCATCAATGATGCTGGCATGGAAAACAAGGGGAAAAAAGCCCATTTCTTTCTCATTTTTTGTAAGTAAATTGATTTAAGAATTATTCTGAGCTGCTCTGAAATGGCTCTGTGCCCCTTGGAAGTTCTGCCTTCAATCTGAAAGGGATCTCAGGAGTCCAGGAGTGCTGGTGAGCAACAGAACTGGTGGCTTGACAAGGCCAAGGCAGGATGTGAGGACTCAAGGTTCCCCTCATGCTCCCTGGCATCCTTGTCTGCTGTCCGTGAATATCCAGGAAAATTATTCTGCAGGCTCCCCAGCTGGGCAGCTGCCCTTCAGGACAAACCAGCAGGACTGCACACACCAAACACAGAATCCCAGTGTGGTTTGGGGTGGAAGGGACCTTAAAGCTCATCCCATCCCACCCCTGCCATGGGCAGCCACAGCTTCCACAGGCCCAGTGTCCAACCTGCCCTTGGACACTTCCAGGGATCCAGGGGCAGCCACAGCTGCTCTGGGCACCCTCCCAGGGAACAATTCCTTCCCAATATCCCACCTATCCCTGCCCTCCGGCAGTGGAAGCCATTCCCTGTGTCCTGACGCTCGAGGCCGTTGTCCAAAGTCCCCTCTCCATGGTCAACAACAAAACCATCAGCTTAGACAATTGTCCTGGTGGCTTGGGAGGTGACAGGTCTTCCCAATGTCCATCAGTGACTTAGGAACACACATTCCCCTGACACCTGAGACATTTAAGGGCCTCTGAAAGTGCCCAAGCAGGAATGGAAAAGCCCAAACTCTCTCTGCCCCTCAGAGCATGGCCTTGCACTGACTCAGACCGAGACCTCGCAGCGTCCCAGATGTGATGTCCCAGACATCCTGGATGGTGGCACAGCCATTCCTGCCCTCTCTTGGCCCCTGGAACAGCAGCCACTGCCTGAGGCTGTTCCTGTTTCCTGTTGGAAGCAGCCCGAGCCATGAACAAGCACCAGGGGCGGGCACTGAAACATCCATGGAGCTGCCCTGGGTTACTCCAGACAGATGTGCCAGAGGTCCCTGGATCCTTCTGGAGCAGCGCTGGGAGACTTGGCAGCCCAGCTCAGCAGCCCTAAAGTGGTGACATCTTTGAGCAATCCACTCCAGTCTGGGATGTCTGGAGCATTTTTTCCATCCTGAGACCTCGTCCTGGCCCCTGTGGATTGAACTCGGAGAGGGCAGCGTCCTGCTCCTGCAGTGTGGCCTGAGGGAGAGCTGGGAGTGCAGCCACAGCCAGACAGAGGGGACAATTCCCTGTGAGCAAGGACAAACAGGCAGGGATTCATCTTCTGGAGACATGGCCAAGAAATCCTCTTTCCTGAGGAAGGAAGGAAGGAAGGAAGGAAGGAAGGAAGGAAGGAAGGAAGGAAGGAAGGAAGGAAGGAAGGAAGGAAGGAAGGAAGGAAGGAAGGAAGGAAGGAAGGAAGAAGGAAGGAAGGAAGGAAGGAAGGAAGGAAGGGGAAGGAAGGAAGGAAGGAAGGAAGGAAGGAAGGAAGGAAGGAAGGAAGGAAGGAAGGAAGTGGCGGAAGGAAGGAAGTGGCGAAGGAAGGAAGTGGCGGAAGGAAGGAAGTGGCGGAAGGAAGGAAGGAAGGAAGTGGCGGAAGGAAGTGGCGGAAGGAAGTGGTCGGAAGAGTGGCGGAAGGAAGTGGCGGAAGGAAGGAAGGAAGGAAGGAAGGAGGAGGAGGAAGGAAGGAAGGAAGGAAGGAAGGAAGGAAGGAAGAAGGAAGGAGTAAGGGAAGGAAGGAAGGAAGGAAGGAAGGAAGAAGGAAGGAAGGAGGAAGGAAGGAAGGAAGGAAGGAGGAAGGAAGGAAGGAAGAAGGAAGGAAGGAAGGAAGGACGGAAGAAGGAAGGAAGGAAGGAAGGAAGTGGCGAAAGGAAGGGAAGGAAGTGGCGGAAGGAAGGAAGGAAGGAAGGAAGTGGCGGAAGGAAGGAAGGAAGGAAGGAAGGAGGAGGAAGGAAGTGGCGGAGGAAGTGGCGGAAGGAAGGGAAGTGGCGGAAGGAAGGAGTGGCGGAAGGAAGGAAGTGGGGAAGGAAGGGAAGTGGCGGAAGGAAGGAAGGAAGGAAGGAAGGAAGGAAGGAAGGAAGGAAGAAGGAAGGAAGGAAGGAAGGAAGGAAGGAGGAAGGAGGAGGAAGGAAGGAAGGAAAAGGAAGGAAGGAAGGAAGGAAGGAAGGAAGGAAGGAAGTGGCGGAAGGAAGTGGCGGAAGGAAGTGGCGGAAGGAAGTGGCGGAAGGAAGTGGCGGAAGGAAGTGGCGGAAGGAAGGAAGTGGCGGAAGGAAGGGGCGGAAGGAAGGAAGGAAGAAGGAAGTGGCGGAAGGAAGAAGGAAGGAAGGAAGTGCGGAAGGAAGGAAGGAAGGGCGGAAGGAAGTGGCGGAAGGAAGGAAGGAAGGAAGGAAGGAAGGAAGGAAGGAAGGAAGGAAGAAGGAAGGAAGGAAGGAAGGAAGGAAAGGAAGGAAGGAAGGAAGGAAGGAAGGAAGGAAGGAAGAAGGAAGGAAGGAAGGAAGGAAGGAAGGAAGGAGGAAGGAAGGAAGGAAGGAAGGAAGGAAGGAAGGAGAAGGAAGGAAGAAGGAAGGAAGGAAGGAAGGAAGGAGGAAGGAAGGAAGGAAGGAAGGAAGGAAGGAAGGAAGGAAGGAAGGAAGGAAGGAAGGAAGGAAGGAAGGAAGGAAAGGAAGGAAGGAAGGAAGGAAAAGGACAGTTGGACAGTTTTGGGGGAAAGGCTGAAGGAGCCTCCTGGGGTGGCAGGTGCTGACCACAGGAGCAGCAGCCTCCTCTTCTGTCCCTGCCCAGGGGCCATTGCCTGCTGCCCCAAGGATGCTCCGTGCTTCCAAAGGGATCCAGACCCACCTGGTGATCCTGGCTGGTGGGAAAGATCCCCTTCAGGCCCATTTTGATGGGGGCACTTTAACAAACCCCACCTTGCAGCTGCCAGCAGGCACTGGCATTAGCTGGATTTATAGCCAAGCTTTATCTGTTGCCTGCAATTCTAATTTGTGGCTCATAGGCCATAAAATTCCAAGTTTTCCAGGCAGGGAAAAAAAAAAAAAGTGACGATTGACTGTTAGTGCTGCCTCTTTTTTTCTTTTTTCTTTTTTTTTTTCCACTGGAGCTGTTCCTTATGCAGTTGTAACCAAATGGTAACCAAATAGACTCTCTAATGGCCAGCACTGTTTATTCCAAAACAGTATGGATTTTCCATTTGTGATTCAAAAACCATAGGGTGTCACTTTCCCTGCTTGGCATGAAGCAAGGTCAAGCTTTGGGGATGCAGAGAGGATTCTGAGGAAAAATGTCCCTGCCTGAAGGAGAATCCCTGAGAATTAAACTGCCTCTCACTGTGAGTGAATGATGGATTTTTTAAAAGCATCTCCAGCCTAAGCTGCAAACCAGCCATTGGTTTCCCAAAGTGAGTATTTATTAGACCCTGCACAGCTCAGTGCTTTTTATTCCCACTTAAAAATCTATTTTTCTTGGTCAAGCTTCCATTTACACTGGAAATGGGATTTTGAAACGAGCTTCATCAATAGCACCCAGCCCACCACACGCCAGGGATGCTTCCTCTGTCATTCCCACGTGGAGTAACAGAGCCCTGCTGAGCTCCACCTGCTTCCATCCTGCAATCTGGGGGCTATGGAGCAAAGTTCCTCTCCCTCCTGATCCAGGAGGAAATTTGGCAGCATTTTAGGACTCCAAAACCAGTTGCAAAGCTGCAGGAACCCAAAGGAAGGTGGGTGGGGGGAAACACAGCAGCTTAGAAAGATGGGGTTTGTCAGGTGTGGGATTCTCCACATTCCCATGAATTCTGAAAGCCTGGAAAAACACTGGCATGTTTGCCTTGCAGCATGGGTCACGGGTTCTGGTGCATTATTCAGTGCAGGTAGATCAAGGATTTGGGCTTGGATTCCCAGGAAGGTGTGGAGCGATGCAAACGAAGGCTGGGGAGAGAAGAGCCAGGTGGGATCAGATCCTACCCCAGCAACACGGGAAAGACCCCACAGAAAGGACAACCTCAGCAGGAGCAAGGGAGATTCGGGGAAGCTTTTTTGTGAGGAGCACCAAGAACGGGAATAAAATGCAGGAGAAGAGGGTGGGGCTCCTGGGAAGGAGGCTCAGAGCACATCCCTGGGAATAGGTTAGACCAGGAACAGGGTGAGTGCTGGGCTGGGCAGCAGAACAGAGTCCAGCCCAGGCACAGCTCAAGGACCACAAAGCATTTTGGCAAGCAGAGCCTCCCCAGGAGCCAAAGGGCAGAGCAGGGACGCTTCCTTGCAGGCCAATTACCTTGGCAGGGATCTAAAAGATATTCCCATTGCCTGCGAAGCCGCGCGCCAAGTCTGGTGTTTGTTTGTGTCTGTGTTTATTTCTCAGAGCGTTTCTTTCCCTGCACCCCGGGGAACTGGCTGGATGCAAGCTCTGGCCTTCTCATGGAAGAAGAATTAACTCCTGGATCTTGGCAGCACCGGCCAGAGACCGGCTCCTGCTGAATTGCAGCCTGACGCAAGTCCCATGAGCCACAACATACCCAAAAATCAACTTCTGCCTGTCCCTCATCTGCCTGGAGACCCAAAAAGCTCCGTGCCCTGGTTCTGTGCTGCACCGTGGGGCTCTCAGCACTGCTTGGGCACCCGCTGTGCCCAGGCCACTCAGAACTTGAAGTGCCCACAATCCACGGCTCCTTGTCAACTCTGCAGGTGAACAGAGGGGCAAAAATCAAGAGTGAAAGGTGCAGCAAAGGAGTTTGCCCAGGTCCAGTTTGTCACGGGGCTTTGGAAATCCTGAACCCACTAAAATCTTCTGGTACAAACTGGTTTTGCTTCTCCAGCCGGCGACGTCACCTTGCACGAAGGGAGGCTCTGACCCATCCTTTGAGCAGCTCCTTCTGCTGCTAGGAGAGGGTGAGTAAGAGCTGAAACACGTGGGGACTTCAGCATTCGGGGCCATTTGGTGAAAAATCCTCTCTCCCTGTCCCCAGTGGGGCTAAGCCAACGTCAGTGCTCGGCAGCTGCAGGGAAATGAATCGCTGGGTTGGACTTCCCGCACGCCGGGGTGAATCACAGCCACCAGACGTGGCACTCATCCACAGCAACCAGCCTGGATTCGGGGGGTCTGGGCACAGAGATGCGATGGAAAAACCCTGAGTTCAAGGAGAAAATGGGCCTGGCTGCACCCAGGCTTGGATGTTCCCATGGGATCAGAGGCACGTCAAGCTGGAGAGCTCATGGCTCCGTCCCCCATGTGGGATGCAGAGGAGCCAAGAGGCAGCTTTGGACACTGGGAAGGAAAAATGGTGATGAACTGATGGAGCCACCTGCACAGGGACATGGGGAATCCCGTCAGGAGGAGGGAGCTGTGGGCCTGACCCCTGAGCAGTACTCTGGGCTGTGGAACCAGCTCCATCTGGGAGGAATGGTGGTCTCAGGAAGCACCCGAGATCCATCTGATTTGTAATCCAATCCTCGGGTGACATTCATGGCGTGGGAACTGTTTTCCATGGAAACCTATCTGCAGGAGGACACCCATGCCAGATGCCTTGATTTAATCAGCCCATGTAATATCCTCAGCTACATTCCAACATCTGACCCCTGCTAACCGGATTGGGCACTTCAAAGCCGGGAGAGCATTTTTAGTGCCCAGGAAAAGAACCATGGAATCTCCAGAGCTGCAAGAGAGCCACAAGGATCATGGAGTCCAACCCCTGGCCCTGCACAGACACCCCAGCAATCCCTGAGAGCAGTGTCCAAATGCTCCTGGAGCTCTGGCAGCCTTGGAGCTGTGCCCATTCCCTCAGGAGCCTGGGCAGTGCCCAGGACCCTCTGGGGGAAGAGTTTTTCCTTTAGCTGGGTGGGCACCATAGTTGGGAACCAAAGTGAAAGTCCAGCCAAGGCTTCCCTGTGAATTCTGTGCTGGTTCAGAGTGGACACGATGCATTTTCACCATGACTGTGTGGCATTTTGAATGCTCTCTTGTGGGAAGCAAGCACAAACCTGCAGCTGTTCACAGCAGCACAAAGCTTAGAGTTCCAGAAGTCTGAATGTACAAATAATCTCTAATTCTCCCGGGATTTTTTTGTCTTTGGATAGCACAGAAATACGGGATTTCTGTTTACCTGCACCTTTTGGCCTCTCTTGATGCACAGACACATCCACAGAGGGAAGAGGAACAAGGTTCCCAGCAATGGGAACGGTAAAACTTCCTGGCCTTGTTTGCGTTGGCACAACGGCTTCTGCTGACATCTCTGCATCCCTCACGGTCCGCCATGCATGAAACATCCCGGGTTATCACTGAGCTGAAAGCTGATGGATCCAGCCCAAAATTTGCTGAACGTCCAGCAAGAACAACACCCACCAAGAGGGACCAGACACTGTCTCAGGCTGCTGGGTCAAAAATAGCTCTCAGTTGTCAGATCTCACAGCTGGCCCATGGCAAGGGGTGGGATGAGATGGGCTCCAAGGTCCCTTCCAGCCCATCAAATCCCTCTGGGATTCCAGAACGCTTCAGCCTGGAGAAAGTTTGCACCAGTGGAGGTTGGTAATTAAGGGACCTGATTCTAAATGGAATTTAGGACAACTGAGAATTTCTGCTTGCCTAATGGTATTTATAGGATTTACTGGTCACTTGGATGAAGGTAAAGCCTTGAACACCTTCAGACAACAGTCATAAAATCTGTCTTTACAAAGCCAAATTCCTTTCCAGCTCAGTAAGATGGACCTGGAGGTGAATGTCCAGGTGCCACAGGCACCTTGCAGTATCCCAGGGTGCTCCAAGCCCTGTCCAGCCTGCCCTTGGACACTTCAGGGATCCAGGGGCAGCCACAGCTTCTCTGAGCAACCTCAGGGCCCCCCCATCCTCACAGGGAAGAATTCCTTCCCAATATTCCATCTATCCCTGCCCTCTGGCAGTGGGAAGCCATTCCCCTCTGTCCTGGCACTCCAGGTCCCTGTAAACACTCCTTGTGTAAAGATAAGATCAAAAGGATGAAAATTCCAGAAGCTGCTCCCACACTGATATAAAATGCTCAATAGCTAAAATTATCCCCCAAAAAAGATTTTTTTTGGTAAAAACTGCATCATGTGGGATGTGAAACAAGGGGTGAACCCATGAATATATCCCAACTGCAAACAAAAGCAGGCTCAGAAACACTCACCAAACAATCCATCCCACTCCATCTGCCTCCTAAATCTCCCGTGCCTCCAATGGGTACCACAGGCTCTCAATGCCGTGAGTGACACCACAACGTGGGGCTAACAGCACTCAGTGCTCTAAAAGCTGTTCCTTAATTTAACTTCCAATTTATGGAGGCATTTTACCATCCTTCAACTCTCATTTTCTCTGAGGAAACGCAGGCCCCGCTTTGCGAAACATTAAAATAAATGGATGTCGCCAAATTATTAAAATGAAAGGCAAGTGCAGGGTTGGCCAAGCAGATCATGGCTGCAGCCCAGCTTCCCAAATTCCCCGAGCAGCTTTCAGCTGATTGTGGAAAGGCGCCATCAGCGGGAATGCCGCGTCTGCAAGCATCACCTCACCCTGGTATGTTTGGAAAGCTCATGGACAGCCTGTGCCACGGGGAGGGGAGCGTGCACGGCTCGTCCATCATCCTGATGCCTTGGGGGGGATGGCTGGAGCCATAAATCAACAAAGCTCTGCTGCTCCATCCTACCCATCCTGCCTTCATTTTTCTCTCCGCGCTGGATCGTGGAATCGCAGAGCGCTGTGGGTTTGAAAAGATCTAAAAACCCGTCCTGTTCCACGCCCTGCCGCGAGCAGGGACACCTTCCATGAGGCTGCTCCAAGCCTGGCTTGTCTCACTTTGCAGTTTTCAGAGCCTTTTTGGGAGCAAGGCCGTGGTGGCACACGTGGACTCCTGGCCAGGCAGGCTGGGGCTGGCTGGGTTTCTGCTGGAAAGCTGCGCCGTGCCTCTCACAAACACCAGATGCTCCAGGCCGGGGAAACAAAGAGCACTTTCCTGTAAACAACAGCACACTGCAGCCCTCTGCCAGGCACCAACAATGGGAACAGCAAAACACGTGAAAAGAGGTGGAAAACAGAGCAGCGCATGTGGCCTGGGGGGAGAAGTGTGGGATGTAGAGGGAAAAATGGGAAAGGTGCTGGATGCAGGTGAGAGAATGGGAAAGGTGCTGGATGCAGAGGGAAGAATGGGAAAGGTGCTGGATGCAGGTGGAGAATGGGAAAGGTGCTGGATGCAGAGTGAGAGAATGGGAAAGGTGCTGGATGCAGGTGAGAGAATGGGAATGGTGCTGGATGCAGGTGAGAGAATGGGAAAGGTGCTGGATGCAGGTCGGGGAATGGGAAAGGTGCTGGATGCAGAGGGAAGAATGGGAAAGGTGCTGGATGCAGGTGAGAGAATGGGAAAGGTGCTGGATGCAGGTGAGAGAATGGGAAAGGTGCTGGATGCAGGTGGGAGAATGGGAAAGGTGCTGGATGCAGGTGAGAGAATGGGAAAGGTGCTGGATGCAGGTGGGAGAATGGGAAAGGTGCTGGATGCAGGTGAGAGAATAGGAAGGGTGCTGGATGAGCTCTGTGGGGGCTGCAGCCTCACTGTGCAGGGCTGGGGAGGGCTTGGGCAGCCACTGCCCTCTCCATGAAATCCCAGAAAATTTGGGTGGGAAGGGACCTTAAAGCCCATCCCATTCCATCCCCTGCCATGAGCAGGGACACCTTCCACTATCCCAGGCTGCTCCAAGCCCTGTCCAACCTGGCCTGGAACACTTCCAGGGATGGGGCAACAAGAACTTTTTCCTTCTTTTTCTTTCACAACACTTTTCTTTCTTTTTCTTCACCATTGCAAGTTGTCGGGGTCACAAAGAGCTCTTCTGGGAAGGAAGACAAGGCTAGAGGAGCTGATGGAGAGCAACAACAATAAAAAGTTAAATAATTTGGGGCTTCCCCAGCAGCGCCTAGGGAGTGGGAACAACAGGTCCTAGAGGAAATGCTTTGAGACTGCCAGAGATTTGGTAAGCTCTCATAGCCCAGAGTGAATATTTGGGCATCACACAGTGCAAGAAGAAATACTTTCCTCGCTGCTGCAGATCTCAGAATGAGATTAACAAGTGTGAGTAACAAGGAACATGTTGCAATGCTGTTATAAAAGCAAGGACAGGCTCTCAGGGGGTCTGTCACACAGGAAATGCAGTGAGAGGGGACCAGAAGTCCCAGCTTGTCTGTCCTGGAGGGCACAGGTAAGTAACAGGCAACTCCTTTAAACAATTCCACATTTATTGTCCCCAGACTGGCAGCTCAGACACACAGATCTCTCCTGTTTGAGGAAAAATCTCCAGTTCCAAGCTGCAGCACAGAGATGATGTCACTGACTTGTGGGTACCAATTTGGGGTGGCCTGTGGGGAGATGCATGAAGAGGCAGGAGGGAGACACTCCAAATTAGAATAATATCAAGGCTGGAAGTGTTAAAATTTAAGATTAGGGCTTGTTTGGCTTTGTTTTTCATCACCGTAATTCCAGACCATTTGATCCTTTTCTTCCAATTCAGGAAAAACTCTGGTTTTGCCTTCAGAGGAAACACTGGCACCAGATCAGACACACATCTCCCGAGTGAAAAAAGCAGGAATCCTAAAAAAGGGACTGTGCCCTTGCCTGGAGGCAGCTGCATGGACTAAATCCTCAGGTACACATGCTAATCCTCAGCAAAAACAGAGCAACCAGCAGAAACTCTTGCTGCTCAAGCTTGTAGGGAGTTTTCCAGTGAAAAGGCCACAAAATAAAAAAGCTAAAAAATATTTTGAGGAATTACGTCCACTTGCATGCCAAGACAAACTGAGGAGCTGCATTTCCAGAGCGACCAAGGGAGCAGGGGCAGGAATGAGAGGTTTAAAGAGCCCTCTTCAGCCCGGTGTGAAGGTGGAAAAAATTCAGGATGCCCTGAACATGGCCCGGGAGGGGCAAGGCAGGAGGTGGCAGCGGCGCTGTCCCTGTAACCCCAGACAGGGACCGCGGTTCTCCGGCCCCCTCCAGTGGCTACAGCACAGGGAGAGGCCGGCAGGATCCAGCCTTTCCCAAATCCAGAGGCACCCTGCTCCTTTTTGGGCTGCAGGTGGATCCACCTGCCCTCAGGTCTGATGCTGCTGCTGTCCCAAACCATTTTGACCCAGGGAAAAGCCAACAGGCACTGCTGGGCACTTCTGGAAGTGGCATTTTGTCCCCTCTGTTGTGTCCTGCCGCAGTTTTCTTCACTGGAAGAGGAAGGGCTAAAAAGGTACTGTAACTCAAGCTGGGGTAAAAAGGGCTTTACTTGACTCCAGGGACTGAAAAACAAGAAACAAACAAACAAACCAACGTCCAAAATCAACTGGAAAACCACTTCAACCCAACAGATGCCTTTCCTCACCCTTTGCAAAATGAGCAGGAAATTATATTTGCATCCCAGCTACCAGCATCCCATACCCTGGAAATCCTCCCCTAGCAACAAAAGCAAGAAAACCAATGTGAAAAGACAGCTTTAGAGCAGTTTGGCTGATTCCAGACCTGGTTTGGTTCTTCAAGCATTTTCCAAATCTTCTTATCCTGGCTCATTCAAGCTTCCAGCAAGGCCAGGCCACACACACTTTATATATACTGCACAAATACAATGGGCATTTTTCAATGGATGGGATGTACACTGCATGAATGTTTAATTTCCCACCCACAGCTTCACAAAACTCAATTTTTACTCTGAGCATGACCCACGGACAACATGGGAAAAAACACCTGTACAAAATGGATTGCTTTGCTGCATAGGAGGGAATGGTGAAGTCCAAGCTAAGGCAAAAAGAAATGCTGTTTATATAGTGTGAAAGGATAGAAAGGCACCAATTATTGAGATTTCATACTGGAAGACGATTGTTCACTGGGTTTAAAAGGATAGGGTAAGGCACAGGATGAAGGGTTTTGCCCTATAGGACAGGACAATGAAGTCTTTGAATATCCTGAATCTGTTTCAAGATTATTATCTCTCTACAGTGAAAATTCCAAATTCTCTGTGTATTAAACCAGCTCAGCAAAGCTGGGTTTGAGTAGCCACAGCAACCCATCTCCACAGGGACTTCATTCCAACAGAATCCTGTGCACTTACAGCTTAATTTCATGTGAGTTGTGCCCAGGTTGGACTCATTCCAGGCCCTCAAGCCAAAGGTTTGGCTATTTCCAGAGGAAAAGTCCCTCCGTGAAGATGGAAGTTGGAGGGATGATGCAGGCACTCCAAAGCCCTGATTCCGCACATCTCCAAGTCACTGATGAACCTCAGGCTGGTTTGCTGCTGCTGGGCTGGGAGAACCATCCTTAGACCTGGAGAGATCCATGCTCAGGGGAATCCTTTGGACGGGATCTCTAATTAACATTGTAACAGGCTCAGCTTTAATTACAGCCCAGACTTACATCAAGCACTGAGTTGAGTCCATTCTCTCAATTTCTTTGGGCCACCCTCTGACATTCCCACTGAGGAATATCAGCTCATTCCAGGTGGAACCACCACCCGGAGAGGGGCTGAGCACAGGAACAGGGAATGGTCCCAGCCCCAAGGCTGCCCGAGCTCCAGGAGCATTTGGACAATGCCCTCAGGGGTGCACAGGGTGGGATTGTTGGGCTGTCTGGGCAGGGACAGGGGCTGGACTGGATGATCCTGTGGGTCCTCCCAGCTCTCCCCACATCCAACCTGTCACCTTCACCCCAACTGGGGGTCAAATTTACAAACCAACTAAAAATCCTCAGGGAAAAGCCAACCCCAAAAGTTGTTCCTGCAGCACTGTCTCAAGCCAGCCCATCTCATTTTCTGCCTCCCCACACTGGAGCTCGGGAGCACAGTGAGCTCCTGCAAACCATTATGGATCCCCCAGCCAGGTGCCAAGAGGCTTTACAACCTGCTTGCATCTCCCAGGCATGTTCACACCTCTATAAAGCCAGCGCACAACTCGCTGCCAGCGCTGGAAAACCAAAACCAGCTGCAGGCCTGGGAAGGCAATGGTGCAGAACTGCCCCTCCTCACCTGCCCACAGCTCCACTCCACTGCACCTCACCTGGAGAAGGTCTGGAAATATCCTCTGCTTTGGTTGGCTTTTGCATTTATTTATGTCTCTGGGAAAAGAATATTTTGGAACCAATGTTGAGGCCTATGGGGTAAACCCATAGGGTTCAGGAACGGGGCTTGGAGCAACTTGGGATAGTGGAAGGTGTCCTTGCCCATGACCTAGGTGAGATTTAAGGTCCCTTCCAACCCAAACCAAGCTGGGATTCTCTGATCTTTAAGGTCACATGTGGAAAATCACCTTTGCCAGCTGGATGAGCATGGGAAGAAGAGCTAGCAAAGAAAAAAAAATCATCCAAAAAAACAAAACTTATAACACAGTGACTTTACTTGAATCAGAAAAGTTAAAGCAAGTACCAATTATCACCTGAGATTTTTCCCAAGCTCCTAAGGCATCATCATCTCTATCCTGCAACAATTCCTCTGCATTGAGCACATCACTGGCTGACCCTGAGATCCCAACAAAGGGCTGCTGACTCCCTGCAGAATGACTCTTCTGGGAGTTTGTGGCATGAAGAGCCACTGGAAGTGAAAGGAGCCCAGGCTGCTGGATGCAACACTGTGATTAGAAGCACAAAATCTCCCAACTCCTCAAAAAAAAAAACCCTTTTTTTCTCCCTTTTCCACGATGCAAACAAAACAGACCTGTTGCGCTGATTTGGGTGGGTTTTCTCTGGTCTTACCATGGGATATGGAGTAAAATACAGGTAGGAACGTCTGGTTTTATGTGCTGTGATGGGAAAAACAGTAAAGTAGGGACACTTTCCCCACACAGAAATGCCACAGAGACCCCAGGGGTGTGTGTGTGTGTGTGACACAGATCAGTAACAGAGGTTACACATTTGCCAACAGCCACAGGATATATTGTATTTGCTCCAGCAACACCCACACACGTTTAGCAGCCTCTCCCCAAGGAGATAAGACACTGAATCACTGCACCCTAAATCTGGAGGAGAAAAAAAAAAATCCACAGGAGCAGGGAATTATGTGCACTCCATGAGGGAAAAAGAGGCAGGATTGGCACCTGGCTCTGTCAGGGCACTCATTTACCAAGTCAAACTGTCCCCAAAAGCAGCCAGCCGCCCTTTAACTGTTTTCGTGGAGTAAGAATTGTTTAATGGGGTCTGGGATGGGAAGGCTGTGGATCAGATCCAGGCGGGATTTGCCAAGGATTCTCCGCACTGCTATGCGGCACAGAGACAAGAGGCTCCGGGCGCGGCCTGCAAGGAAAAACACAGGGAAGCATTACTGGGGAAGCAGAGAGGGAGAACAGCAACACGGAGAGCTGAGCGTGCACAAATCCTGCTCTGTGAGGAGGTCAAAGCTCCTGGGTTTGGAGCAGATTTCCAACTGCATGGGCGGGCTGGAAGGGCTGGAGACCACGCAGGCCATCACAGCAGGACCTGAGGGAGCGGCTGCAGCTGCGCCAGGGTGGGTTTAGGTTGGATTTTAGGAAAAGGTTCTTCCCCCAGAGGCTGCTGGGCACTGCCCAGGCTCTCCAGGGAATGGGCACGGCCTCAAGAGCTCCAGGAGTGTTTGGACAACGCTCTCAGGGTGGGATTGTTGGGGTGTCTGTGCAGGGCCAGGGGTTGGGCTGGATGATCCCTGTGGATCCCTTCCAACTCCACGGTTCTATTTGGATCATTTTAAAATTATGTCAACAGCACTGACGGCCAGCTCAGGCCTTATCCCAGCTTTCTTTTGAGGGCTTCCTTTGAGTCCATGGAGAGCTCTTCCAGCACAGGGACAAGAGGATGGTGGTGCCCATGTTGATTCAGGAACTGGACCTCCATGGCATCACTCCATTATCCCATATGCTCCACTTGAGGAGCCCCATTTGCCTCCTAAACCCAGGCCTAATGGAACTCCAGCTTATGTGAACCTCCCTCCTCAGAATCCCAGGCAGGTTTGAAAACCAGGCCCACGCAAAGCTGAGTAATCTGGGGATGTAAATTCTATCCCACAGCCTGATTCCCTTTGAAATTTCTCAGGAGTTCAAGAGGGAAACCCCACTTCCACTCCTGGTGCAAAGCTGTGGCCTTCACCAGGTGGATTTCTGAGGTGCTGCACTTTTCGCCGTCTTTTTTCACCTCCATCCGAGCTTCCTCCTGCCCCTTTTTACCACCATTTGTAGCCCTCCTTCCCAACCAGTCTGTCGAGATTAAACTCTCTCCTGGATCCAGAGCCCAGGGTCACACAGGAGCAGCTGGGACACACCTGTGTGGCTCTGGAGAGCCGGTGATCTACAGCTCCAAAACCCAGCTCAGATAGGACCCCCCTATGCCTTGGAAAAGGCAAATGGAAAAAAGCTGGGAGAGATGAAAAAGGCGGAATAACAGAGTTTGGGCTGCTGAAGGACTCAAGAGGGGAAAACACAGTGTGAAGGTACAAAATGCAACAGGGGAAAAGGAGGGAGAGGAGAAGTCATTAATGCTTTGTTTGCCAGCTTGTTGAGACCCCACTATCTAATTGCTGAAGGTCCTCGAAGTCAGGACAGCAACACGCACCCCACCAGCTCAAACAACCCCTCCAAAGCGCTCTCCCGCACCCACAACCCCACTCACCCCTCGCCTCTTTGAACACCTCCAGCGCCTCGGCGTTCACCTTGACCCTCCCCGTGGCCTCGAGCCCCAGGGCCTCCACCTTGACGAGGTTGAGATCGGCCCCGAAGTCGACGAGCAGGCGGACGAAGGCGGGCTCACAGCCGTGCCGCAGCACGGCGTCCAGCACGCACACGGGCGAGCCCCGCGAGAAGCCCTGCACGTTGATGGGCCCGCAGCAGTTGAAATCCGGGTCGGCTCCCGCCTGGAGCAGCAGGCGGAAGCAGGGCAGGTTGTGGTAGGCAGCGCTGATGTACAGGGGACACACCACCAGCGTGGTCAGCGGCCGCAGCGCCTGCCCCGGCCCGCGCGACGCCGGCTGGTGGTTCACGTCCACGTCCGCGCCGTACCTGCGCCAGGGAGAGAAGGTTGGGAATAGCAAGGGATGAGGCTAGACACGTTTGGAGAGAGAGCCTCCAGAACTCGTCCATCCCCTTGGAAAGGGACCTGGGGGTGCTGGTTGACAGCTGGTTGAACGTGAGCCAGCAATGTGTCTTGGTGGCCATGAAGGCCAATAGCTCCTGCCTGCACTGGCTTGCCCTCCTGGTGGATTGGGTTTGCATGGCCAGGTTCTGGTGGTGGGAGGGTACAGGGGTGGTGTTTTCAGAAGCTTCCCCCTTGAGGAGGAGGGAAGGTGGTTTTGAAGATTGATTCCACTTCTCATTACCCTGCTCTGACTTTGTGTGGCCAGCAGGAGCAGGGAGGTCACCCTGCCCCTGTAATCAGCACTGGTGAGGTCACAGCTCGAGTGCTGTGTCCCCTCAGTTTGGGAAGGATGTCGAGATGCTTGAGCACATCCAGAGGAGGGCAACAAGGCTGGTGAGGGGCTGGGAACACAAATCCTGTGAGGAACATTTGAAGGAGCTGGGGCTGTTTAGCCTGGAGAAGAGGAGGCTTAGGGGTGACCTTATTGCTCTCTACACGTTCCTGAAGGGAGGTTGCAGACAGGTGGGGTCGGTCTCTTTCTCCAGGCAGCACTGACAGAATGAGAGGACACAGTCTCCAGCTATCTCAGAGAACGTACAGGTTGGATATTAGGAAAAAAATTTTCACCAAAAGAATAATAAAGTACTGGAATGCCTTTCCCAGGGAGGTGATAGAATCACCATCTCTGGATGTGTTTAAAAAAAGACTGGACATGGCACCTGGTGCTATAGTTTAGGTGAGGTGTTAGGGCATAGGTTGGACTCGATGATCTTAGAGGTCTCTTCCAACCTCTGTGATTATTCTGTGATTCTGTGATCCCTACCCTCAGATGGGCCTGGCAGCATTTCTGAGCGGGGACAACACAGTGTGATCTCCCAGAAGCAAAGATGTTTCCCTGCCCACAACAGCCCGGGATTTGGAGAGAGGAGGAACAGCAACATCTTTGCCCTCCTGATGGACTGGGTTTGCATGGCCAGGTTTGGGTGGTGGGAGGGTACAGGGCTGGTATTTTCAGATGCTTCCCCCATGTTGATTCTCCATTGAGAAGGAGGGAAGGGTGGGGGAAGGTGTTTTTAAGATTGATTCCACTTCTCATTTTTATTAGGGATCAATTAAACCGATAGCCCTGAGCTGAGTCTGTTTTGCCTGTGATGGTATTTAGTGAGTGATCTCTCCCCTTCCTTATCTCCCCCACTTCTTATCTCCCCCATTCCTTATCTTGACCCAGGAACTTTTAGCTGTATTTTCTCTCCTCTCGTGCCTTGGCACCAGGGACGGCTCAGCCCCGAGCCAGCACCACGTAATGCTGGATGCTAATGAGCTGCCTGGGGAGCAGGGATGTTTCCAGATGACTCCACTGAAGAGGGATGCTGAAATAACTTCCCTACCAGGACAAAACGGGCCAAAAAAGCAACACAGGCACTCGATCCCAAACAGCGGGGAAATGGAAACAGGAACCTGCACCCCGCAGCGAAACATTCGTGACAAACCCCTGCTCCCAAAGGAGCTGGAGGAGCTGGAATCTACTGGGGATTCCCTCAGACAGTAATTCCATGTAGCTCTCATGCAGCTTGGATGGGAAGAAGGAGGAAGACAGCACAATCCCTAAGGAGTAGCTGGTTTTAATCCAAAGCCCTGTCCGTTCTACCCACAGAGGGGAAAAAAAGTCCCTTCACCCACCAGTCTCCCTCCCCAGATTGCAAACTGAGCACTCAGAGAACCAGGTTTTGCCTAGACAGCATGATATTCCTTTCAGAATTTCATAAAGCTAAGGAAAATACTCGGGGACAAATCCTACCTCAAAGCAGGCACAGTTCTCGCTGAAACCAGCAGGGACTGCTCCCCATCCGACAAATATTTAACCAAATCCTGCAGTTCTGAGCATGGCAAGAGTCTCATTCTAACTAAGCACACCCAGAACAAGGGCTGAGAGACTCCTCTAAGAGCTGCAAATGGCACAAAGTGTATTTTTCCCCTTAAAATCAGATTACACAAGCATTTGGACAGAGTTATCTGTGCTGCTCTGGGACTTCCACAGGGCTGTTTAAAGGCTGCTGCCTCCTCAGCAGACAGCAGATCCCCCTCCATTTCAGTCCCTTCTTCCCCCATTATTACCATCAAAATTCTCAGTGGAAGCCCTCAATTCAAAGCAAACCCCCAAATTCTACTTTTAGCAGGGTCAGGCATGCACCTGAGGGATGGGGGTGATCTGGCAACTCTCTCTTCCCCAGTTTTAGCCTGGCAAAAGGATCCTCTCATCCTTGCTACCCTCAGTTCCACTGCAGGTAGCAGTGGATCCCACCACAGCATGATCCCAAATTATCAGGAATGTCATTTATACCCTGGCATTAGAACCCTAAATATTTCCAGCAGCCTCCCAGTAAAATGGATCCCCACTCCACAGCCACGTGTGGATTTACTGTTCATGGATGGGATTTCACCTCTTGCTTGCTTCAGCACTTGTGGGAATGCTCAGGGATCCCAACAGGATTTTCAAACCAGGTGATGTTTACACACCTGCAGCACACCTGACTGGGTTCAGGTTCTCTCAAAATATTCCCTCCTATCTCAGGAAAAGTGTCTTCCTCGTTGCACTCTCCCAGCCAAATCCTGTACATCTAACATTTTGAAAATCCCTGTAACATAAAGGCTGCATTTTTCACTAAGTAACTCTGCACAGATCTCTGAAACCCCTACTCTGAGATATTTGAAATTTTGGGCAATCTGACAATTTGGTATTAGCTTAGCAGCCTTGGGAGAGACATTGCCTAATAAAAAGAGATTGGACAAACTCCAGTTAATTTTTAATCCTGAAAGTTGTCCAAAATCTTGCTTTTAATATTGCTCGTGAGCTATCCCAAGGAGCAGACACATAAATCAAGGCATCAGCCCTCCCTGTGCTGCTGAAATACCATTTGCTACATTTCACCCTGCCTGGGTGGAGAGAGCAGGGGAGATTTTTGGGAATGCAGAGAGCTGAACCCTGTATCAACAAGACTTTGCTGATGGGAACATCCTCCTCTCAGCTTGTTGGGAAAGGAGCAAGGAGGGGGGGATTATCTCCCGTTCTTCCTCCAAGCAGTACTTGTATGAAAATTCAAAAAAGGAAGAAAATCCCCAAGGATTTTGAATATTTTCCTATTCAAATCCTTTTGTTATTTTCTAGCATTTGAGGTCATCAAAGGGATTCCTTCAATTTTCTTCTCTTTCACTATTTCTCCCTACAACCTACATTTTTCCCATTATTATCCCTTATTATTTGGCATCCACGGCCCACATAGCTGTCCAGAACAACCCCTTGGACAGAAATCTTCCCATTTAAAAAGAAGGAATAACCAGGGCATGCCTGGTGATTTCCTTCTTTTTAAATGGGAAGATTTAAAGGCAGAAGGAGCAATTCAAGTTCCCACAGCCTCCTGCTACGACTTGAGCCCTGCTGGTGTTGCCTGAGGGAAAAAACCAACACCCCTGAGGGAAGTTTTCTGGGGGAATCCACCTCCCTTGTAACTCCAGTCACGGGCATGGTGGAAGTGGGGAGGATTGCAAGGTTTGGATGTGACTGGACGGCAGGCTCAGAGCTAGAGATCCTCTCTTGGGCTTGGATTGGAACCTGTGTGAACAGCCCAGCCCCGTGATGGGAAACCCAAGGATGCCCCTTTGGGTACCTCTCCACCCTCTCCTCTCCAGTCCAAGAGGCGTGGAGGCTGCAGCCAGGCGAGGAGGGAAGGCATCCCAAGGGAGCAGCAGGGGGAAAGAAGGCAGAGGCAGCCCCAGCTCTGACCTGATGAGCTCCCGCAGGATGTCGGCGCGCCCCACCCGCGCCGCGTGGTACACCGGCGTGCTGCGGTGGTGCCGGCTCCCGTTGGGGTCAGCGCCGGCCTTCAGCAGGATCTTGGCACACTCCAGGTGCCCGTTGACCACGGCCACGTAGAGAGCTGTCTGCCCCTTGACGTCCACCAGGTCGATCTGGGCCCCCTTGCGCAGCAGGAAGTCGACGCAGGGCCCGTGGCCGGCGGTGGCGGCGATGCGCAGCGGCGTGCAGGGCAGCCAGCCACAGCACCACACCGACTTCTCGTTGATCCGGCTGCCAGGGCGGGGAAAAACACAGTCAGAGCAGCCCCAATCCCTCCATGAGGGTGCCCCCTGGGAGCTTGGGCACTGCCCAGGCTCCCCAGGCAATGGGCACGGCCCTGAGGCTGCCAGAGCTCCAACGCTCTCAGAGGTGCACAGGGCAGGATTGTTGGGTGTCTGTGCAGGGATGGGGCTTGGGCAGGATGATCCTGTGGGTCTCGTCCACTCAGGATATGATTCTCTGATTTCTGGCACTTTTAGCAGCCCCAAAAAGCTCCTGTCAATCACCTGACAGATGCTGCCTGGACAGGTGAAACAGAATCACCTGGCTGCTTGGACAGTGGGCTTTAGTTGTGCCAGGGGCTGCACACCTGCACAAACCCCGCCTCAAAAATCACCCATAAAAAAAACCAAAACAACCTCTCCCCTCTGGCCCTTTTAAAGGGAGATGTCTCAAACTGGTAGCCCAGAGAAGCTGTGCCTGCCCCATTCCTGGAAGTGTCCAAGTCCAGGCTGGACAGGGCTTGGAGCTACCTGGTCCAGTGGAAGGTGTCCCTGCCCCTTTCCAGCTTAGCATCAGGATGAGCTTTCAGGTCCATATCTGCCTCCCAATTCAAAGCCATCACTTCTCTGCTCACACCATCACCTGTTGAATGGAGCTGTGGGCCCCACCCTCCTGTCCTGTCAGACTCTGCCTTTTCCCCCAAAAAACTCTCAGCCCAAGGGTCCCAAGAGCCCCAGCTGCCCAGGTAGCAGAGAGAAGGGCTGGCTCATTCACATTTTTTGCTGAAATAACACCTTTTTTTTTTTTTTTGTGAGGCTGGGAAACATTTAGCACTCTAAGCAGATTTCTCCATGATGCAGGAAAATGAATTAACTATCCCCACAGTCACAGGGTTAGCACTGGGCAGATTTTGTAACATGGGGTGTTTCAGGTTTATAGTTGATTATAATCCCTTTTGTATGTTTTCCCCATTATCCGTAGGCTCCCGTTTTCCTGGTATCACATTCCTATTCTGATCTGCACAGAGTTCATGCACAGCTGCCACAGCCTCATGAGCAGCTGTGAGATCTGCCTCCTGGGAAACCAGGGGAATGATCTGGGGGAAAGGGGAGCATCCTCCCACCCTGACACCTCTCCCATAAAAACCCCCATCTCTGGAATTGTCCAAGGCCAGGCTGGACAGGGCTTGGAGCAACCTGGGACAGTGGAAGGTGTCCCTGCCTGTGGCAGAGGGTGGGATAAAATGAGCTTTAAGGTCCCTTCCTACCCAAACCACGCTATGAAAAAACCGGATGAGATGGGGCTCACCAAAAGGAGCAGGCTGTGGGGACAGCGAGGACATCCTAGGAAACACCTCTCCCCAAAACCAGCAGGTGGGATGGGAGCCCCCAAAAGGCGCAGGCTGTGGGAACAGTGGGAAGAATGCCCCGACACCTCTCACATGAAAAAGGCTGAGATGGGAGCCCCCAAAAGGCGCAGGCTGTGGGAACAGTGGGAAGAACGCCCCGACACCTCTCACATGAAAAAGGGCTGAGATGGGAGCCCCCAAAAGGCGCAGGCTGGGGGAACAGTGGGAAGAACATCCTGACACCTCTCACAAGAATAAGGCTGAGATGGGAGCCCCCAAAAGGCGCAGCTGTGAGGACGGCGAGCGCAGCATCCTCCCTGACACCTCTCCCACAGAAACCCCCATCCCTGGAAGTATCCCAGCCAGGCAGGAGGGGCTTGGCGCACCCTGGGAGGGGGGCAGGTGTCCCAGGGCGGCACTAGATGCTCTTTAAGGTGTGTGTGGCAGGCATGCCCACCTCTGGAAGCTCTCGTCCTGCAGCAGGCTGCGCAGCGTGGGCAGGTCCCCCACGAAGGCCGCGTCGTGCAGCCGGGTGTCCTCGCAGTGCTCCAGCGGGTGGTCGCAGAACTGCTCCCGCAGCCACTCCTTCAGGTTGCGACCTGCGCTGGAGAGAGGCACACGGCGGGTCAGAAAGGGCTGGCAAAGGGCTGGCAAGGCGCTGCGACCCCGCTGTCCCCCGGCACCCCCCTGCCCACGGTACCTGCCCGGGGCGGGCGCGTCCCCGCCCTCCGCCATCGCGCCCCGCCGGCCCCGCTCTCTCGCCCTGCCCCGGTCCCTCCCTCAGCTCCTCCTTCCCGGCCTCCCTGCCCGGCCTGATTGGCCCCGCTTCGCTTCCTGATCCCCTTAAGGTGGATCCTCCCCGCGGCCCCGCGGCCTCTCCGCCCTCAGCCGCCCCTGCCGGGCCCGGCCCGGCCGCTGGTTCCCCTCAGGGCGCGGCGGTTCCCGCTGCGGAGCCGGGACAGCGGGGCACAGGCGGGACAGCTTCCCGCAGCTTTCGTGGGCTCCTTTCTCCCCGTTTCTGGTCATTTCGCCGATCTTACCTCGGTTTTCCCGCAGCGCAGCTTCCGGCATCTTCGCTTGGAAGGGATCCACAAGCATCCTGCAGTGCAACCCTGCACAGACAGCCCAGCAATCCCACCCTGGGACCATTGTTCAAATGTTCCTTGGGCCCTGTCAGCCTGGGGCTGTGCCCATTCCCTGGGGAGCCTGGGCAGTGCCCAGCACCCTCTGGGGGAAGAACCTTTTCCTGATCTCCCACCTGAGCCTGCCCTGACACAGCTCCAGCCATTCCCTCAGGGGCTGTCCCTGTCACAGAGAGCAGAGATGGGAGCTGTCCCTCGGGAGGAAGCTGCCAGCCATGATGAGATCTCCTCCTCCGCTTCTCCAGCTGAACAAGCCGAGTGGCCTCAGCTGTTCCTCATCCCTTCACCATCTTAGTGACATTTCTCTGAACACTCTCTAACGGCTTTTTATCCTTATAATTGCTCTACAAGCGTTTAAAACACACCCTTGGCTTCTAAGTGCACATTTTCGAGTATCCAGGGGCAGCAGGGAATGATGGTCATCCATCCATCCATCCATCCATCCGTCCATCCATCCATCCATCCATCCATCCATCCATCCATCCATCCATCCATCCATCCACCCATCCGTCCACCCATCCGTCCATCCAGGCTCTGGCTGCAAACATGGATTTCTGTGACTGTTGTACTTTTGGGCTCGAGGAACACGCAGGAGAGAGGCACAGCCTGTAAATCCAACCCCTTCCCTTTGCCTGCTGCAAGATCAGGAGGGGATGGGATTGATGGGAATTTCAGATCCTCTAGCACTGCCACCTTCCCCTGCCCGCAGCCCTTACACCACTGGGTGAGGCACACCCAGGCAATTCCTGGCTTGGTTTCTAACCCAATTTACAGCTGCATCCAGAGGTTCTGTGTGCCCCACTCTGTGTCCACCCTGGGCAGGGAAGCAGCCCTACACATCCCATTCCCTGCTGCATCCCTTACCCATTTAATGGGAATACATTTAGTGAACTCCTCCAGCTCCAGTGGAGCGATGGGGGCTCATCCAGAGCAAAAACCATGTTGGTCCACGGGCTTTTTCTTTTTGTTTTATTTGGAGCTGATTGTTCTCTTCTCCTGCAGGGAAAGTGTGGACAGGTGAGAAAGGGGAGCAGAGGATGCAGCACTGTTTATTAGCAATATATCGATGTGGGAAAGCAGAGCCCTAGAGGGGAATAAAGGGATGGATAGACAGGACAGACAAGGCTGGACTTGCTCATGGTTTGAGGTTCCTTCAGTTCTTACTGCAGTAAAGGCAGAAAGTTCTTACAGACCACATCCCAGGAGATTTTCCAGCAGTTTGTCTCCTAAACCAGGCTTTAATTCTCTCCTTTTTAATTTTTTTTTCTTTTTTTTTTTTTTTTAACTTTTCCTTAAATGCAGCCCATCCCAAGCTGTCCTGACGAGTTCTTGTACAGTGGTGGTGAGAGGGAGTGATTGTGCAGACTCAGCCTCCAGCTCTGGGAATCCATAGGTGTTTAAGAGAAATCCCACGGGGAAAAGCACTAAACTCTGCCAATTTATATCACTCCAAGTGGCTGCAGTGGGGAAGTGGAAATTTGCACACTGTTCACCGTTTGGTGAAGACCTAGAAAAAGCCTTTTCCATGTCTGGAGAAATCCTTTTGTCCAGCATATCCTGACAGCTCCTACCAGATGTGCCAAGCTGAGAGCACAGGCTGTTGGCAATCCACACTGAAACTGGAGCCTCCAGGAGGAGACTTCCAGGGTCTAAAAATAGTCACTTATCCAACACAGCAACACATGCTGGCTCACCCGATAGGCAAGACCTGTTCTCCAGCTCCTAAACCTGAAGTAACGTAAAAAATCCCTTCAAATCCAATAAATAAATAAATACATAAATAAATCCTGCTGCTCCAGAGGATCCCTCAACCACCCCCTCCACATTCACTAAGATTTCCCACTGCCCCTCCTGAGCAAGCACATCCTCCCACTCCCCATCCTCTCCCAACTGTGCTCCTCATGCTCCAAATAAAACAAGTTCAGCCATCCTGCTCCTGGAAATGGGATCCCTAGAAAGGACCAGAAAGGAATCAGCCCATCCACTGGGCTCCCACCAGGACCCTGCTCCTTCCCTCTTTTCTTTTCTTTTCTTTCTTTTTTTCCTTTTCCTTTTCCTTTTCCTTTTCCTTTCCTTTCCTTTTCCTTTTCCTTTTCCTTTCCTTTTCCTTTCCTTTTCCTTTTCCTTTTCCTTTTCCTTTCCTTTTCCTTTTCCTTTCCTTTCCTTTCCTTTCCTTTCCTTTCCTTTCCTTTCCTTTCCTTTCCTTCCTTTCCTTCCCTTCCCTTCCTTTCCCTTCCTTCCCTTCCCTTCCCTTCCCTTCCTTCCCTTCCCTTCCCTTCCCTTCCCTTCCCTTCCCTTCTTTCCCTTCCCTTTCCCCTTTCCCTTCCCCTTTCCCCTTTCCCCCTTTCCCCTTTCCCCTTTCCCCTTTCCCCTTTCCCCTTTCCCCTTTCCCCTTTCCCCTTTCCCCTTTCCCCTTCCTCCCCTTTTCCCTGATCATGGCTGAGGGCAGAAGAGGGGGCAGGGGTGAACTCCTGTTAATCCACTGCTTTTACTCCCTGGAATGAAGCCAGTGGTTGCATTTAGTGCCAGACTGAGAAGAAAATGCACCTCCCTCTCATTCCTGGATAAACATGGACATCTTGGGAGCCTTGCCTGAAAAAGACAATAATTTACACCTGGTGCTAAAGCCAGTGGTTAGCCTCACCACCACCTCCAACGCCCTTTTCCAGGGGCACCACGCCTTTTAAATCCACCTAGGTTCCTCCCAGACCTTCCAAGCAGCAGGAAAAAAGCTGCATTATGGAATACTCTGCAATTGTAACTGCTTCGATGCCAGGGTCACAGCGAAGGAAAAGAAGGGAAGAAAATGCCGTGACCAGAAGTGTAATTCACGCTTAGCTCAGTCCATAAAACTTCTCCCTGCCTGGATCCAAGCCATCGGCCTGGATTTGTAGTGAACTCTCAAGTGAAGTTGCCCTAGTGATAAATGCATCTGTGGGGAAAGAGGTGCGGGGGAAAAAAATCCCTCATCCCCCTGTTTTCAGCAGAGCCTGATGTTTTTCTGGGGAATTGGTGTGGTTCCTGAAGTGGACATGAAGGCGTGCATTAACAACAGAAAACAGGAATGAGAGATGGGAGGAGAACTGAATTCCAGCATCCAGGATGTCATTAGGACTGGGGCTGGAAGCACAGAGATGACAACAGAAAGGTTGCTTGGAGTCCAGGAAGTCAATCCTGCTGCAAATGGCCATAAATGCCTCTGTCCTGAGGGAAAACGGGCAGCAGTGATCATCATCATCATCAGCCAGCTGAGTTCTAACCTTCCATCAGGTGTCCAGCACGTTGCTCCTTCCATCCTGAGCGGGAGAAAGCGGAGGGTGTGGAGTGGAGATTCCACTGCAACACCACAGAAAGGCAGGGACTAGAAAATCCCACCCATCATCATCATCATCATCGTGAGAAAGAGCTGAACCCCACTGTCACCCCACTGCTCCCAGGGAAACAGGGACAACCCGTCCTGACAGTGAGGGAAAAGGGCTAAAATTGAGAAAAGAGCCACCAGGATTAACACAATTAAGGAAAAATAGCCCTAAAAAGGGAGTGTTCCCTGCTGGGTGTGCCCAGAGGGCTGTGGGTCACAGCACCTCTGATGGTTGGAATTTTGATTAGGATTTTCAGCCTTGCCCAGAGGGTGCCCACTGATAAGGAAACAGGGCAGTGATTGTCCTACACATCCCTTCCATTTCTCCCAGTTAAGTTACGGGATTCCCTGCTTTCCCCTCATTCTTTTCCTATCATTTATTTCCATTAGGAGTGTGAAAGGCTCTGGAAATCCTTGTGGACACCTCAGGAGCATGAAGAACCCAAATCCATCAGCCTGGTGTCTCCAGCAGGATCCAGACACAGGTTCCCAGCTCATGGATCAAGCACAGTTGCAGACATTTTTTTTCTCCAGGGCCATCGTCATGAAGAAGTTTGAGGCAGGGAAGGAAAACACCGATGGAGCTTTTATCACCATTTTCCAGGAGGAACAGCCATCCTTTGATGGCAGATGTGGGAATTTCACAGGAGAAGCAGGCGCCTCCTTTACCTCAGTCCACAAAGGAAACACCTCCTCACAGGCAGGTTAGAAAATACCAGAAAATCTGCTGAGGACAAGTTTCCATCCAAAAAGGCAAAGGGCTGCCCAGGAATGAGTCACTCAGGAACGTTTCAGCCCAACTCCCACCAGGGATTTGCAGACAAAAGGGATTTATTTATATTTTTAGCTGGTTTTTTTTTTTTTTCCTCTTCAAAAAATATTCAGATTTTGTTAGGAAAATAAAGATGGAAAGGTTTTTTTTCACACACCCCACCTCCCCCCACACCTGTTTTTGCCACTTGAACAACTTCTTTCAGCACTGTGTGGAATTTTCAGAAGAAACAGCTCAAGGAAAAGCAGGAATGGAGGGAGGGGGAAAAAAACAGCTGGGGAGGAGAAAAGCTCATTTCCAAAATGCACAGGAGCTGGACCTTGATGATCCTGTGGGTCCCTTCCAACTCAGTGATTCTGTGATTCCACATCCCTCCCTCTTTCCCTGAGTCTGGCCATTGTCCTCTTCATCCCAAACCAGCGTTTCTGACACACAGAGAGGTCAAACACTGAATATTTCATAGAAATGATTGAGTGGTTGGGTTGGAAGGGACCTCCAAAGATCCTCCAGTCCAACCCATCAAACACTGAGTATTTCATAAAATTACACAACAATTTGGGCAGGAAGGAATTTCTAAAGATCCTCCAGTCCAACCCACCAAACAGTGAATATTTAATAAAAATTATAGAATGATTTGGGCTGGAAGGGACCTTTAAAGATCATCCAGTCCAATCCATGAAGGCATTCCAGGCAGTCCAGATCCATGCCCAGGGATGCAGCTCCCAGTGCCTTGGGAATGAGGTTTTAAACGAGGTCTGCTGCAAAACTGGGTGTGATCAGCACCGAGCAGGCCTGTCAGAAACCTGCATTAGTGACAAAAGAACCCCACAGCAGCAACTACACCTCCACATTCCCTCGGAGGAGGTGGCTTAGGAGGTGCATCCAGCTAGGAACAGGCACCAGGAGCTCCATGGCGTTGGACATGTATGGAAAAGCACAAAGGAGAAAAAGGAGAAAATACTGCAAGCAGGGGACTGTGCAAAAATAAGAGACATAAACAGATGAATTAGGCCAGCTCTCCAGGCAGCTCTGGCCTTGCCAGTGCTTGACTTTCCCACCTTGACACCGTGCTCTCAGCACACTTTTTTCCCCAAAATTCCCTGGAAATAGCGCTGCCCACCCGCCCGCTCCGCAGCTAGAGAATCCCAGTGGTGGCATTCACATCCTCTGAAAAATCCCTTCACCCAGGGTTTTTCTCCTGGGAAGCTGAGAAGAGAAAAGGAAAACAATTCTTATCTCATTTGCTTCTCCTGCTTTGTGCTCATGTGGAATGTGGTTGGAGATTGTTTACCCACAGGTGATTGTTCCATTGGATTCTGCTGTGAGCTGTTTTGGCTCTTTGGCCAGTCAGGTTTGAGACTCTGGAAAAGAGACTCTGGAGAGAGTCAGGAGTTTTCATTATTATCTTTTTAGCATTCTGTAAGTATCCTTCCTGTATTCTTTAGTATAGTATAGTATTCTTTAATATAATATAGTATCATAAAGTAATAAATTAGTAAATAAATCTTCTGACAACATGGAGTCAGATGCACCATTCCTGCCTGCCACAGGGGGTTCCTGCAAATACAACACCCAGTGCTCAGTGAGTATTGCAGGCACTCGGGGCTGCCCCAGGCACAAGGGTCTCTTTATGGAGGGGCTCTGCAGGCGCACAGCACCCGGAGCAGCCTGGGTGAACCGGCAGAGAAAAATAAACATCCTTCTCCTGCAAGCGCCTCACACAATTTCATTAAGCCAGGCTGCAGCGGATGTGTGTTTATTGAATGGGGAAACAAAAAGGGGGGAAAGAAGGCCCTGGGCTGCTCTGCTGAGGAGGGGCTTAATGAAACCCAACCAAGCAAGAGCCACCTCCGCCCTGCTCGGAGCCCAGTGCTAGAAAAAGAACCCCAAAGTCATTTTTAGCCGCGATTTCCGCGAGCGCACAGCGGGCTCCGAACCGTTCCCCGAGGAAGGAAAGCAAGGTGTCTTTGGGAAGGAGGGGTCAGGAATTCCAAGCAGCATTCCTGCCTGTTTTCCAGCAGGCCCTGGATGCTGGCCCAGCTCCGAGGTGGGCTGTGAACACAAAACATTTCCCCCCTTGTTTGCCCCGCTCCCATCCCGGCCTGGCTGCCACTTGCTAATTAAGAAATTAAAATTAACCCTCAGCTCCACACGTTCCTCCCAGGGAAGGGCTTTCTCTTAAAGTATTCCAGGTCATTTTTCTCTGCTTGTGTTGTCTCTTTTTTTTTTTAATTGGAAGTGGCTCCAGGGATGCTGCTTAAAATGTTTCAATTACCAAAACTCAGCTTCCAGTCTTGCTGCTCAGAGAGGCTCTGGCTGCCCCCGGATCTCTGGAAGTGTTCAAAGCCAGCTTGGACAGGCCTTGGAGCAACCTGGGACAGTGGAAGGTGTCCCTGCCCACGGAATGAAACGAGCTTTAAGGTCCTTCCAACCCAAATCACATGATACTGTGAAAAAATAGCGCTGATGATCCTTTTTGCAGCATCTCTCCCACCGGTGATGCAACATTTCTTTTATCAAATGACCCCAAGTTCCTGTTTCTCCACTCAAAAAGAGGTCATGCCGTGGAGATACTTTAGAAATGTCACCCTGCTGTGCTTGAGAGACACAGAAAACACAGCCAGCAGTGCCTGAAGGACATAAAAATGTTTTACTTGTGATCAGGACAGCAAAATAGCAATAAAAACTTTAAATGCTGCTAGAAAGGTCTGACTTTAGCTTTCAGAATCACAGAATGTTTTATTCCTGCACTCAAAAAGATTTGCAAAGGGAGGTGAGTGGTTTTACTACACATGGCTGGGCTGGGGCAGAGGAGCGGAGATAATTATTATCTCTAATTAGGAATCCATACAAACCTATTAAGGCTTTGTTCCTCAAGGAGTGAAAGTTAAGCTCTAATACAGTGCAGCTCACTCTTACTTTTTTGTTTGTTTGTTTGTTTAAATAAAAGCTAAACCTAAAGAAAATGGCAAGAAAAGGGGAAAAAAAATGAACCAAAAAAACCCCCCAAACAGTCACCAGCACCTGGTTATTGCCAGAATCCAAGGGTATGGAATCTGACTCCCATTGCCTTCATCAGCTTAGGATTTGACAAATCAAAGATTATTTCGATTTTTCAGGGCCTCACAACAGCTCAGACAAGCCAAAGGCTGAGCACTCCGGCCCTTGGCCTTATTAGCAGCCATTTTCTTAGCCATAAACCAAGAGAACAATGTCTCATTTTCTAATTAATGCAGATTGTCATTAATGGATCCCAACAAAGCTGCCTTTCATTCCTCTCCTCGCTGCTGCATTTGGTGAAGCACTTAAAGGGGGCCAGCCCAGTGCACGCACAGAACTGTTTTAATTACATCCTGTGAATTTATTTTTCCAGGGAGAAATATTTCTCAGGGAAAAACATCTATAAAAGTAACTTTAGAAGCAAAGTAATTTTGTGTGTGTTTCCTATAGGAAATCTGTTTAGTTTAAGTCCCAGGTTCTAACACTCTCTTTCATGCAGCAGCGTGGCCTGGAGAATGCTGCTGACAGCCACGGGAAAATCCTGGTATCTCCTTCTGAAATGAAATTCCTGATGGATTTGGGAGCTGTACCTTGATGGGACCTCCTCCCCTTAGATTGGATTTCCCAAAAGGGCCACCTCACCTTCAGGGCTGCTCCAGGTGTGGGCGTTGTGTTTGTGAGTTATTTTTACCGTCACTTGTTTAACCAAGGGCTTGGTTGGAGTCTCCCAGCTCCAAGGAGAAAAACTTTATGGATTTTCCAGCCATCAGAGTGAGAGTTCCCAGGAAATGTATCCTCCAGCAGGGGCTGGAGTGTTATTTCAGTGTTTATTTCTTTCCCTTAGGAAGTGACAAAGCTGGAAATTCCAGCCCACGGCCCCTCTGTCACCCTTAAACTCCTCCTTGCCTGGAGGAGGTTGTTCCACCTTCCAACTTCCAACTTCATCCTGATCCCCTGGAGCTGCACCAGGAGCAGCTTCCCTCACCTGAGGAACAGGGCCTGCCTTCCAAAGGGAGGCAAAAGCAGCTTTTCCTCTGGGTTAACAACAAGGAATTGGGCACTTCAGAGCGTGCCCTGGCTGGAGAGGGAACGTTTGTGACCAGGCTGCCCTTCCCAGAGCGCAGGACTGGAAAATCAGCCTGGCTTTGTGCACGGAAGTGTGGAAGAGCATGGGCTGGAAAGGTCCTCTCAGACCACCAAGTTCAGCCATCTCCCAGCACCACCAAGCCCGCCACTAACCACATCCCCCTGTGCCACACCTACACAGCCTTTGAGTGCATGAATAAAAGCCCATTTCAGGCACCAGGCAAAACACTGAAAAGAAAATCCAGGGAAATCAGAGCGCGGGGGATCGGCTCTGCCAGCTACAAAACCCTCTCCTGGTTCCCTCCTCCTTGTGGTGGTGGGATGTTTGTCTGTCAGTGCCACAAAACGTGTTGCCACATTTCCACGGCCAAACACACACGGGAAACGGGTGGGAAGTGCTAGAGGTCAATAATGCAGGAGAACCATGGAATCACAGAGGGGTTTGGGTTGGGCAGGGACCTTAAATCTCATCCAGTTCCACTGTGGCCATGGGCAGGGACACCTTCCACTATCCCAGGTGGCTCCAAGCCCTGTCCAGCCTGGCCTTGGGCACTGCCAGGGATCCAGGGGCAGCCACAGCTGCTCTGGGCAGTGCCAGGGCCTGCCCACCCTCACAGGGAACAATTCCCAATTCCCAATGTCTGAAATAAACCCACTCCCTTTCAGTTTAAAGCCATTCCCCTTGAAGAAGCTGTGGCCACAGCTCACCTGAGTAACTCCTGGAATGTGGCAGGTGCTGTGTGGAACAGAGGGAGCACGGAACAGCAAGGCTGGCACTTCCAAAACACTTTCCACTTGGATTGGTCTGAGGGAAGAAGCCAAGGGGCCAAGGCCTGGAGCTCTCCAGATGGAGAAGTCCAAGGCTGGAGACTGACACTGACTCCAGGGACACCTTGTCGCTGTCATATTTTCTGAAAAATCACCAGGATTTATTCTCCTGGGAAGCTGAGAGGCCTCAGAAAAAAATGCAAAACAATTTTATCTCATTTTTCTCTCCTGTGTTTTGCTGCTTTGGAATGTGGTTGGAGATTGTTTATCCAAGATGTGAATTGTTTTTGCTCAATGACCAATCCCAGCCAGCTGTGTCGAGGCTCTGGAGAGTCACAGGTTTTAAATTAGTATCTTGTTAAGCCTTTTGTCTGTATCCTTTCTCTGTTCTTTAGCACAGTTTAGTATTCTATTATTTTCTTTAATTTAGTAACATAAAATAATAAATTGGCCTTCTAAGAACACGGAGTCAGATTCTCAATTCCTCCTTCATCCTGGGCGCCCAGCAAATACCACAACACCTCAGGTTTGTGCTTTTAACCATCTCCCCCTGCAGCCAGTGAAAAGATGCAGTGCCTAATGTGAGAAGAAATCATGGAACCCCTGAGGATACACAGCAGGCTGCAGCTCTGCCCCTTGCCTGAGCCCTTCTTTGAAGGCTTCCATGCCCCAGAGGGCTCAAACAGCTTTTTCCATGGCTGGTCCTTCCCTGCTGGCTCTCCTGGCAAGGCAAGGACACCTACCAGGTTTTGTGTGGTTTTGTGTCCCATCATCCAGGCTTGTCCTGGGTAAGAACCACCCTGTGAGAGCGCTGGGATTTGGGTCATTTCCTCCTTCCTTCTCTCCGGGGGCTTTAATTAGCAACTCCTTAATCTGACCACACTCCTGGCTTCCAGCTCAAGCCCCCCCCTTCCATTTTTTCCCCCTTGTTCTGATCCCAGCTGTAAAACCCCGCAGACCTCGTGTCCTAGCACTTCATGATCACGCTCAGGCTGGAGGAGCCTGGCAGGAACCAGCTCCTTCCTGGGGATCCAGGGGCACGGGGAGCAGCATCCCCTTCTGCAGGTTTTCTGCGCTCTCCACTGTAGGTTTTCTTGGCAGGGCTCTGGGGCAGCCCCTGGGATGAGCTGAGGCACCTTGGAGAGGGCCCTGTGGAGAGGGGTAAGACAGGAGGGGGAAAATAAGATTATTTTTTTGTGTGGGAAAAAAAAAAAAAAGGAAATGAAAGTGATCTGTGTGTGAGGGGAAGCGGGAAAGCAACCTGTGTGTGAGGGGAAGCAGGAAGACAATTGGTGTGTGAAGGGAAGAGGGAGAACGATCTGTGTGTGAGGGGAAGCGGGAAGACAACCTGTGTGTGAAGGGAAGCAGGAAAACGATCTGTGTGTGAAGGTAAGCGGGAAAACGATCTGTGTGTGAGGGGAAGCCGGAAAACGATCTGTGTGTGAAGGGAAGCAGGAAAACAATCTGTGTGTGAAGGGAAGAGGGAAAACAATCGGTGTGTGAGGGGAAGCGGGAAAATAATCTGTGTGTGTGAAGGGAAGCGGGAAAGCAATCTGTGTGTGAGGGGAAGAAGGAAAACAATTGGTGTGTGAGGGGAAGCAGGAAGACAACCTGTGTGTGAAGGGAAGCGGGAAAACAATCTGTGTGTGAGGGGAAGAAGGAAAACAACCTGTGTGTGAAGGGAAGAGGGAGAACAATTGGTGTGTGAAGGGAAGCAGGAAAACGATCTGTGTGTGAAGGGAAGCGGGAAAACAATCTGTGTGTGAGGGGAAGCGGGAAAACAACCTGTGTGTGAAGGGAAGCGGGAAAACAATCTGCGTGTGAAGGGAAGCGGGAAAACAATCTGTGTGTGAGGGGAAGCGGGAAAACAATCGGTGTGTGAGGGGAAGAGGGAGACCGATCTGTGTGTGAGGGGAAGCCGGAAAACGATCTGTGTGTGAAGGGAAGCGGGAAAACAATCTGTGTGAGGGGAAGCGGGAAAACAACCTGTGTGTGAGGGGAAGCGGGAAAATCTGTGTGTGAGGGGAAGTGGGAAAACAACCTGTGTGTGAAGGGAAGAGGGAAAACAACCTGTGTGTGAAGACAAATCCTGCCAGTGCAGAAAATGGAGTCAGGAATCCTTTGGAGCACACACACACGTGTGGGCACGTTCATCCACCAAAACCGGCCTTTCACTCACAGGCCATGAAATCCTGGAATGGTTTGGGTTGACAGGGATCATAAAGATCCTCCAGTGCCACCCCCTGCCATGGGCAGGGACACCTTCCACTGTCCCAGGTGGCTCCAAGCCCCATCCAGCCTGGCCTTGGGCTCTTCCAGGGATCCAGGGGCAGCCACAGCTTCTCTGGGCACCCTGTGCCACCTTCCCAGATCCTTCCCCACCCTCCCAGGGAAGGATTTCTTCCCCGTATCCAGACTAAACCTCATCTCTTCCAGCTTGAAGCCATTCCCCCTCACCCTGTGGCGGATCATTCCCTTCCTCTGCCCTGTCCTTACACATTTTCCCTCCTGGCTGCACTTTCCAGGCCCTCATCCAACCCTCTGAGGAGCTTCCCAGTGCCTGGAGCAGGTCCTGGATGAGGTTCCTGGAGTGAAACCCATCCCATGGTGGGCCCATGGTGTCCTTTGGGAGCCTGGGTTTGCATCCTGGCCTTGGCTCCTCTCCGAGCTCTCCACAAACCTCTCCTTTTGGGGTTTTTGTTTGTTTGTTTTTTGGGGTTTTATTGGGGTTTTTTGTGGTTTTTTGAGGGGGGGTTTGTTTTTTGTAGGTTTTTTTTTGTTGTTTGTTTTGGGTTTTTTGTTTGTTTTTTGGGGGTTTTTTTGGTGGGTTTTTTTTGGGGGGATTTGTTTTTTGTGGGTTTTTGTTTAGTTTTGGGGTTTTTTGGTTTTGTTTTTTGGTGTTTTGGTTTTGGTTTTTTCTGGTTTTTTTTGTTTGTTTGTTTGTTTTGTTTGTTTGTTTTTTGTTAGTTTTTTGGAGTGTATTTTTGTTTTGTTTTGTTTTTTGTTGTTGTTGTTCTTGTTTTTGGTTGAGGTTTTTTTGCTTTTTTTGGGGTTTTTTGCTTTTTTTTTGGAGGGGGATTTGTTTTTTGTGGGTTTTTTGTTTTGTTTTGTTTTGGGGTTTTTTGTTTGGTTTGTTTGGGGTGTTTTTTGTGGGTTTTTTTGGTGGTTTTTTTGTTTGTTTTCTGGGTTTTTGTTGGTTTTGGGTTTTTTTTGTTTTGTTTTTGTTTGTTTGTTTGTTTTTATGTTGGTTTTTTTGCTTGTTTTTTTGGGGTTTTTGTGGGGTTTTTTTGCTTTTTTTTGGGGGGGGATTTGCTTTTTGTAGGTTTTTTTTTGTTTTGTTTTGGGGTTTTTTGTTTGTTTGTTTGGGGTTTTTTGTATTTTTTTGGGGGTTTCTTTTTTTGTTGTTTTGATTTGTTTTGGTTTTTTGGGTTTTTGTTGGTTTTTTGGGTGTTTTTTTTTGTTTTGGGTTCTTTTTTGTTTTGGTTGGGGTTTTTACTTGTTTTTTGGGGTTTTTGGGGTTTTTTGCTTTTTTTGGCGGGGGGATTTGTTTTTTGTGGGTTTTTTTGTTTGTTCGTTTGGGGTTTTTTTGTGGTTTTTTTGTTGGATTTTTGGGGTTTTTTGTTTTGGTTTTTTTTTGGTTTTGTTTTGTTTTGGGTTTTTTTTTGTTTTGTTTTTTGGGGGGGTTTGTGGGGTTTTTTTTTTGTTTTTTGGGGGATTTGTTGGTTTTTTGTTTTTTTTTTGTTTTGGGGTTTTTTTTTGTTTTGGTTGGGGTTTTTTGCTTGTTTTTTTGGTTTTTTGGGGGGGGGTGCTTTTTTTTTGGGGGGGATTTGTTTTTTTTGTGGTTTTTTTATGTTTTGTTTTGGGGTTTTTTTGTTTGTTTGTTTGTTTGTTTTGTTTGGTGTTTTTTGGGTTTTTTGTGTGGTTTTTTTTTGGGTTTTTTTTGGGGTTTTGGGGTTTTTTTGAGGTTTTGGGGCTTTTTTGTTTTTTTTTTTGTTTTGTTTTTTGTTTGTTTGGTTGGTTGGGTCTTTTTGTTTTGTTTTGTTTTGTTTGGTGTTGTTTTGGTTTTTTGCGTTTTTTGTGGGGTTTTTTTTTTGTTTTTTTTTGGGTTTTTTTGTTTTTTGGGGTTTTTCGAGGTTTTTGGTGTTTTTTTGTTTTTTTTTTTGTTTGTTTGTTTTTTGTTTGTTTGTTTGGTTGGGTCTTTTTTGTTTTGTTTTGTTTGGTGTTTTTTTGGTTTTTGGGTTTTTTTGTGGGTTTTTTTTGGTTGTTGGTTTTTTTGGGGTTTTGGGGTTTTTCGAGGTTTTGGGGGTTTTTGTTTGGTTTTTTGTTTTTTGGTTGGTTGTTTGGTTGGGTTTTTTTGTTTTGTTTTGTTAGGTGTTTTTTTGTTTTTTGGGGGTTTTTTTTTGGTTGGTTTTTTTGGGGTTTTGGGGGTTTTTGAGGTTTTTGGGTTTTTTTGTTTGGTTTTTTGTTTTTTGTTTGTTTGTTTGGTTGGGTTTTTTTGTTTGGTTTTGTTTTGTTTGGTGTTTTTTTGGTTATTTGGGTTTTTTTGTGGGGTTTTTTTTTTTTGGTTTTTTTTGGTTTGGGGTTTTTCGAGGTTTTGGGGGTTTTTTTGTTTGGTTTTTTGTTTTTTGGTTGGTTGGTTGGGGGATTGTTTTGTTTTGTTTTGTTTGGTGTTTTTTTGTTTTTTGGGGTTTTTTTTGTTGGGTTTTTTTGGGTTTTGGGGGTTTTTGAGGTTTTTGGGGTTTTTTTGTTTGGTTTTTTGTTTTTTGTTTGTTTTGGGGGTTTTTTGTTTGGTTTTTTGTTTTTTGTTTGTTTGGTTGGGTTTTTTTGTTTGGTTTTGTTTTGTTTGGTGTTTTTTTGGTTATTTGGGTTTTTTTTGTGGGTTTTTTTTTGTTGGTTTTTTTTTGGGTTTTGGGGTTTTTCGAGGTTTTGGGGTTTTTTTGTTTGGTTTTTTGTTTTTTGGTTGGTTGGTTGGGGGATTGTTTGTTTTGTTTGGTTTGGGTTTTTTTGTTTTTTGGGGTTTTTTTTGGTTGGTTTTTTGGGTTTTGGGGGTTTTTGAGGTTTTTGGTTTTTTTTTGGTTTGGTTTTTTGTTTTTTGTTTGGTTTTGGGGTTTTTTGTTTGGTTTTTTGTTTTTTGTTTGTTTGGTTGGTTGGTTGGGTTTTTTGTTTTGTTTTGTTTGGTGGTTTTTTTTGGTTTTTTGGCTTTTTTGTGGGTTTTTTTTTTTTGTTGTTGGGTTTTTTTGGGTTTGGGGGTTTTTCGAGGTTTTGGGGGTTTTTTTGTTTGGTTTTTTGTTTTTTGGTTGGTTGGTTGGTTGGTTGGGGGATTGTTTTGTTTTGTTTTTTTTGTTTTGTTTTGTTTTGTTTTGTTTTGTTTGGTGTTTTTTTGGTTTTTTGGGGTTTTTTTTTATTTTTTTGGATTTTTTTTCCCCTGGCCTCTCCCAAGCCGCCTGTGGGCTCCGTGGTGGCTCAGGTTTCTCGCTGGTGGCCTCTCCTCCTCCCTCTGCCTTTCAGGAAGGCTTCACTCCAGGATTTACAACAGGTTCTTGGTAGCACCCTCTGCACCTCAATCTGCGAAACCATTTCAGTTTAACCACCTGCTTTCACACGCTCACAATTTCACAAAGCATTTCACCTTTTGGGATAAAATTTTCCATGCTTCAGCTCTTGCCCGAGGCGCTGGTTTGTTGGGTTGGGGTTTGGGGTTTTTTTTTGTGGTTTTTTTGGTTTTTTTTTTTAACTTTAAATAAAATTCCAAAAGAAAAAGTGAGTTGGATCCAAATCCATCCCACATTTCTGCGCTTGGCCCCAGGCAAGAAACTTTCCCTATTCAAAAAAAAAAAAAAAAATCTGACCGCGCTTCTTGTTGTGGAACTCAAAGGGGGAAAAAAAAAAAAAATTCTGCTCCAGAGCTGCCACAAGCACTGCAGGAAAAGGATTGGAGCCCAGCCATGGGCTGAAAACCCTGATCCACCCCAAAGACCTGAGAATGAGGTGCATCTCCTGGCCTTGCTGTCAGGCTGTGGGTGCTGCAGGGCCTGGGGCTCCTCTGGCACCCTGGCCAGGCTCTGCAGCTTTTCCATGAAAATTGAATTTTTTTTTCTCTTCATGCTGGCAAGTCCATCATGAATTACGGGTGGGCTCAGAGCGCCCTGGGGTCAGGAGGAGCTTCCCAGTGACACTGGCCAGGCTCAAGGGGCTGCTGGGGCCTGGGGGAGAAGCCAGCACAGGTTTGTAAAACACATCCCAGGTTTTCCTTGGATTTCTCACTCCCTGCTCTTCAGGGCGCCCTGGGAAATGGAACTCAGAGAAACAACAGCAGGCGGTGAGGTCAAGCAGTCAAAGTGATGAGGATTTGGAAACAGGGCCCTTCCTGCCCCTGACAGCATTTTCCTCCTCCCGGCCTGTCCCACTAATTGCCTCCGTGGATTAATTCCTGGTGGCACAAGCCTTCACTCTCAGCTCCAGCCTGGAAGTGTCCAAGGCCAGGCTGGACAGGGTTTGGAGCAGTCTGGGATGGTGGAAGATGTCCTTGCCCATGGCAGGGAATGGAATGGGATGGGGTTTAAGGTCCCTTCCAACCCCAGCCAGTCTGGGATTCTGTGATTCCTGGAGTGCAGAACACACATTTCATCCCAGGCTGGACATTTTCCCCAATATCCCATCAAAAGGAGAGGGAGCTGAGCCCATGCCCACGCTGATTAATCCTGCTGGGAGCACTGGGGGTGTGTGAAGGTGTGGAGGTCACCCAGGACTGGCAAAGCTGTGCCAGGCCCACGCTTTACCATTTGATTTAACAAAGGGAACTTTGCACTTGCACAAAAGAAGGGCACATTTTCTGGCCAGGCGCTGGGAGTGAGCTGGAAGTGATACCCAGTGGGCACCAGACACTTCACACAAACCCTTGGCAAATTTCAGGGTCACCTGGGCACCAAAATCTGCCCTTGGTAAACCAACCCTGCCCCAAAAGTGCAACAGAATCCCCTGCCCGCCTGGAGGGCCTGCACGGCCATCACTCCATGGATTTGGGAAGGGCTTCCCTCCTCCTGGAGGGGCTCCAAGCACACTTCTCACCATGGGATGCTCCCCACAAAGCCCAGCCCGATGCTGAGGGAGCTCCCACACGTTCCCCACCTCTGGAAGCAGCTGGAAGCCTTGTGTGGGGTACCAGGTGTGGGTTTCCCTGTGTCTGGGTTGAAGGCACTTGAGGAGGTAGTTCATGTTCAGACTCAGGTGTTTATTATTTCTTATCAGTAAAACAGTCTCACTGCTGTGAGTTGGGCAGCTTTTCATCAGAAGGCACAAAATGGCCAACAATCTCTTGTTGCAAGGGCTTTTAAGACTAAACCATCCAATTAAGAACTGACACCTGGATTATTTTCCCTTTTAACCCAATAACTGATCCCAAAGAGCTGCAATGGGGACTTTTCTGCCCAATTACAAAATGCCACCCAAACCCATGGAGAAGAAGGAAGAAGCAGCATGAAGAAGAAACCCAGGATGACACCCTGTGCCCTCCATCTTCCTTCCATCCACAACACACTAAAAATCCCAAAACCTCAATTTCTCACCAAGTGATTCACCTACACTACTCTCCATAATCTATTTCACCCTTTTATGGATTCCAGTCTATTCTGGAGTCTGGGAAACTTTCTCCATGAATGAGGGTCAGAGTCAGTGCTGCCCTGGGGGTCAGGGCACCCCAGAGCAGACAGAGGAATATTCCCTGTGGTGCCCTGGGTTTGCACAGCCTCTGGGTGGTCCCGTGCTCCCCCAGTCCCACCCAGAGAGCAAACACAGCCCTGACACCTGAGAAGGTGACACTGGAACCAAATCCCACCTCCTCAGCGCCCTCCCTCCCGCTGGCTCCACCGGCAGCTCTGGAGCCAGCACAATGGAGCAGTATTTGGGTGTGAGGGACCTGGGGGCTCCCACCTGGCTCCAAGGACAAGGATCCCATTAATGGGAGCTCCCAGTTCCCAGCCCAGAGGGGTTAAACACGAAACCAGCCCTTTCTCCACACTCCACCGGAATGCCGGAGCTGGGGATCGCTGAAACAGGAGGAGAACACCTTCCCTTCCTGCCAGGCTACCTGAGCAGCACAGAGCCCTGCTGGTGGGTGGCCCGGAATTCCTCCTGGCTGCAGGAATGCTGAGACCTTTTCCTTGGCTCTCCTCTCCCCATCCCGTGTGTGGGGACAGGCACAACGCTCGCACTGAAAACCCCTCACCCCTTGGAAACTCCACTGGCTCTTCTGCTCAGCAGCTTCCCCCATCCAGGTGCTCAGGATCATGGCTGGATGGAGTCCTGATCCGCTGGAAGGTGTCCCTGCCCATGGCACAAGGTTATCTGTAAGGTCCTTCCCAACCCAAACCATTCTGGGATTCCTTAAATCCAGGGACCCACACTGGAGAGATTCTACAGGACTGACCCCATGGATAAAGGGACCCACACTGAAGCAGTTCCTACAGGACTGACCCCATGGATAAAGGGACCCACACTGGAGAGGTCCTACAGGACTGACCCCATGGATAAAGGGAAGCAGGGAAGAGAGTGAGGAGTGTTCCTCTGAGGAGGAGGAAGAAGCAGCATTGCCCATGAGTGATGAGCTGACCCCAGTCCCCATTCCCTGTCCCCCTGTGCCATTGGAAGGGAGGGGAGAATACCAGGAGTGAATTTGAGGCTGGGAAGAAGGGAGGGGTGTGCAGAAGGTGTTTTTTAGTTTTGTGTTTATTTCTTGCCCTGCTCTGATGGGACTGATAATAAATAAATCCAGTTTCCCCAAGTGGAATCTGTTTTTCCCATGACAGTGATTGGTGAGTGATGCCTCCCAGCCCTTTATCCCAACTCCTGAGCCTTTCCTTACATTTTTCTTTCCTGTCTGGTTGAGGAGGGGAATGATCAAGAATGACCATAGATGGTCAGGGGAGTAACCTGGGTATTGTGGAGAGGAGCATCTGGGGCTCCTTCTCTTCCCACTGCCACCTCCTCTCCAGTTAAAATAAAAGAAAGTGAAATAAAATTAAACAGCATTGTGCAAACGGTTAGGGGCTGTTTGTCTGCCTTTAGCAGGATGTGGGGAGACAAAGCTGCTGGCACAGAGCAGCTGTGGATGCCCCTGGATCCCTGGAAGTGTTCCAGACCAGGCTGGATGGGGCTTGGAGCAACATAGGGTAGCAGAAGGTGTCCCTGCCCATGGCAGGGGGTGGAATGGGATGATCTTTAAGGTCCCTTCCAGCCCAAATCCCTCTGGGATTCCATGGACACCCAGGTCTCTGTGCTCTGGCCATCGGTGTCACCGCGGTTGTTTCCGTCCCCTCCAGCCCCCGATGGTGACCCAGGCCCCAGCTCAGGTTCCCTCCAGTTTCCAGCCCTGTAACGTGCACTGGAAGTTCTGCCCAGATTTATTTGAATTGGACAGGAAAACTTCCTTTCCCCCTCCCGAGGTTAAAGCCAGAGCAGCTTGGAAACCTCCAGCTCGGAGCAACTGCTGCTAATCCAAACAGCTCCTCCTTCCCACGCGTGGATCCCCAGCTCCTCCCAAGCCCAGCCAACTCTCGGGCTCCAGCAGCAGCAGATGCTGCTCCAAGAAGCAGAGAAAATCTGAAATGAAGCAGCTCTTGCCACTGAGCTAATCGCAGGGAAAGCTGCTGGGCAGGAAGCAATCCCAAAGCCTGGGAATGAGGAGGCACTGGGCAGCTCCTGTCCCACTTCCCATCCCTTTCCTTCTTGTTTGTCATCAAAGCTCCCTGCTGACCTTTGAGGTTGGTTTCTGAGAGTGGGATACAGGTGGGGTGCCCTAGTTCTGTCCTGGATGCAAGAAAACATTTTCAGTTCAAGGTAAGAGAAGGAACCCACCCTTCTCCAGGGAGGGGACAGGTCCTGTTCTGCCCTGGCCATGCAGGCTCTGCTGTCCTTCCCAGGGAAAGGAAATTCCTTCTGCTTGTGTCTGCATTTGGGCTGGATCTGTTCTTTCAGGTATTTTAACAGTTCCTCCTTTTCCTTCTCTGCCTGGGCCCTTTGCCTGATGCTCCTCATTAACCAAAAAATGCCCCAAAGGGGGAAGAAGCTGCCGGGGCAAATCCCACCTTGCACATTCCCCAGCCAGCACCCGAGCAGGAGAAAAGCAGCCAAACCCATCCATTCCCTGCCCTTTCCTGGGCACACCACAGAGCCAAGGCTGTGGGAGCCAGCAGGGCACGAAACCAGGGCCAACCCGAGCAGCCCCTGCCTCGCAAGTGATAAATCTGGGGGGGAATTCCTCTCCCTTCCCTCCTGGGAAGCGTTTCCCTCCTGTGGCTGCCATCAGCTCCAGGATTTGGGCAGGAGGATGTGGGAGCCAATCCCTTTTTTCACCATGTTAAACGAAACTGTGAACCATGCCTCTTAATTCCTTTTAATTAGATTTCTCCCTGGAAAACGGAAAGGTTATTTGGCCACGTTTTTTCACCAAACAGGGCACGGAAGGGACGGACCCTTGGTGCTGCAGGGAGTTTTCCAGGGAGTTGTGGGGGCTCTTTGGGGCTCTCCAAGAGCTGAAGGGGACTCCGTGGCTGGGAGATCTCAAATCCATCCCTCGTGCTAGACTGGCTCTAGTCACAAGGATTTACCCTCCACGAGGGTAAATCTGGGAGGAGAGAAGAGCACAAATTCACCTGGGGCAGAGTCCAGTCATTTCGGGTAAGTGAAGTCTCAGTGCCAACCCATCCCTTTGGACTGTCCTGCTGGAGAAGGACACATTCCCAAAAAACTTTGGAATGCTCCTACACAGCCGCAGTGCTGCCTTTCTCTGCTGCACCATCAGTCTGTGGTGGCTGCTTCCCCGGTGGATGGATCCAAGAGGAATGAGGGATTTGTCTTTCCAAACAAGCTGCGGGTCTGCTGGGAGATGAAACCGGCGCTGGGAGGTAAAAGGAACAATGGGAAGGATTTCACTGATTGGTGACTGGAAAAAGAGATTTGCTTTTATAAATAGACTTTAGGTTTGCTGATAAATGAAAGTGGACATTGAAAGATGAAAGAAACAACGGGGAAAACCCCTAAATTCCATAAGAATTAAGAATTAAAAGGGAGGGTTTTACATTAGAGGGAAATCTCTGATATCAGGTGTATCAGAGAGTCTGAACCTCTCAAGTCCCTCAGCCAATGGGGAAAGAGAGAAGGAAAATGAGGCTGGGAAATTGGGATAAAAAGGAGGCTGCGTCCTCCAAAAATTGGAGAGACCGCAGAGAAAATACCCCATGGCCTCTCCCTTCATTCAAATGAAGTTACAGGACTCCTGTAACTTCGTACAATATTTCGTATTTCAAGCAAAACTGTTGGAGCAAGACCAGCAAGATCAGGAACCAGCTCCAGGGAGTGAGAAACCCAGCCTGGAGTTGGGGACATCACGGCTGAGCTGGAGCTGGGATGTTCCACACATTGGAAATTCCTGATCTCAAGGTAAGGACAACAAGGCAGGAGCAGAGGTGCAGCTCTTTTCCCAGGGCAGCAGACAGCCTGGAGCCACAGCCCGGGACAACACAAAGCCTCAGCACCCACCTGAGGCCAAAGCTTCCACAACACTTCCACAGCATCCACACGTGCTCATTGCCCAGCAGGGCTGTGTCCCTGCTGGGGACACTGCAGGGCCCCAGGGGAGTGGAATTTGGGGGTCAGGGTGTCCAAAGGACCCCCAAGGATCATTGATCCGACCCCTGCACAGACACTCCAACAACGTCGCCCTGTGCATCCCCCCTGAGATCTCCCTGGGCTCTGGCAGCCTCAGGGCTGTGCCCATGGCCCGGGGAGCCTGGGCAGTGCCATAAATTCGTTGTGGTTTGAATTAATTTTATTGATTCCTTGTTAAGCGGTTTCGTCTGTTGTACCCACATGTTCTCCCCGAGCTGGTTTACCCCTAGGTTTTGCCCTCCCTCAAAGCTGTCCCTCATGCCATTCCCCACCCTTTGTTCCAGCTGCTTCCCTGCCTGTCAAGGTAAGGCAGCTCTTTATTCCTGAACCTTCCCTGTCAGTTTTGTCTTGGACCAATCCCTGACTGCACCAGCCCTTTGGCATTCCCCTATTGCTGGAAGCCCCACTGGCCCGTGGGACCTACCCTCTCCTCCCATCTGTCCTAATTAGTCCCAAGCAACTGATGTAATCCCCTCGCTGCTGCCCTGCAGGTTCCTTCTTGGTCAATCGTTTGTATCCACCCCCTGAGTTGTACCCCTATAAAATCCCGTGCACAGAAGTGCTCGCGGCTCTTTGCTTCTGAATCCTCCCCTTGGAATAAGCCTTTGCCTGTGGAACCTCACAATCGAGGAGCCTCCTCCTTCTCTTTTGCCTGCTCTCTGTCGTGGCTTGTGTCTGGCACCTCAGAGCAAGCGGCTCTGATGGTTCTGCCTCTGGTAAATCCCCATCCTGAGGCAGTTCCCCACTCCTGGCAGGGTGCTGGAGTTCTAAGAGCCAGCCCGGGTCCCAGCAGCCACTGCATGGGAGAAGAACCTCTTATAAATGAATACTCCAATTTAATAATTAAATATGTGAATTAATCAAAGTATAAATTTGAAAACAGCCACAAGCAATGTGATTCAGCCAGGAGATCAGAGCTGGGGAACCCAGGGTTTGGCCTCTCTGCACCAAAGTCCCCGTGGGTCTCCCAATGTCATTTCTAAGGGGTTTGTTTTATACAGTCTTTGGGGCTCTGGAAGATGCATGGAAAAAGATACTTGGTTTTACAAATAGACTTTAGCTTTGCTGATAAATGAAACTGGAGATTGAAAGATGAAAGAAACATTCTTTAGCGTATTTTCGTAGTTTTTTCTTTCTTGCTGCCGCGTTTCCCGGAACTGGAGGATAATTGCTGGAATCCTGTCAGGTGAAAACCTTCTGGGATAAACTTCTGATGATGCCTATCAAACGTCTCCTGCTGGGGTCTTGTCAGATGAAAAAAAAATCCCTTGAAATATCCATCCCTGGAGACAGTGTCCTCCTGGTGTTTGAATCTCCATCCTTATCACTTTGCCTTTCACTGCTTGTTGCCCGACATTCGCTTTAGTACACAAAATGCTGCAGTTTTAATCTCCCTTAGCACGAATTATTTTGTAACCTATATTACAAACCTTTTCCTAGTATCCCACCTGGCACAGCTCCAGCTGCTCCCTCAGGTCCTGGTGCTCAAGAATCAGCAGGATATGGAAGCAGCTCGGGTGACCAGGGTGGGCTGGGCTGGGGACAGCGGGCACTGGTGTCTCTCGTGAGCAGAGGGTCCCTCACACCCCCAGCTGGACCCTCTCGTACCTGAATTCCACCAAATCCCACACCACACACCTGAGCCCTCCAGCCTTCCCTTGCCTTGAGCTGAACACAAAATGGAACCTCTGCCATTTCTCACCCTTGGGAAGAGACTCCCACACCCAGAGCACTCACGGAGGTCTGAGTTCCACTGGAGACCTCTGAGCTTACCCCATGTCCCCTGTGAAAAGTGGGTATTTTGTGATTGGCTTTTTGCAAATATTAAAATGAATATTACATGTGTTGTGTTAGAAAGTTGTGCTGTAATAATTTTCTTAAGTAGTTTGTTAAATATAGTTTTAGGTTATAACATAATGTTAAAATAGAAACTATGCTATGTAAGATACTTTCTTTAAAGAAAGGACTCACAGCCAGAGAGCAGCCATAGGACACCTGAATATTTCAGAGAAAGAGAATTTATTGCTCCATTATCAGGAGAAACAAACTTCTTCCCACCTCACTTAGCCCTGAAGACTCCATCAGGATGCAGAGGAAGAAGCTGACACTGCCCAGACAGAATCCTGTGTTTGAATGGAATTTATGCACCATGTATGAGGTGTATGAATATGCAACAGGCTGTTGCTTTTAAGGGTTAATCCTCTGTTCACGTGGGTCCTTTTTCGGGCTTATTTTGCCCAGAAAACGTACCCGGACTGTCCTCTACTCTTTGTTTTTGTTGTCTCGTATTGTCCTAATCTCAATTGTTCAAATTTTTATTACTCTGACTATATGACTATTTTTACAACAATTTTATTACTATTAAACTTTTAAAATTTAAAAACAAGTGACTGGCGTTTTTCACGCCCTTCCTTCCTTCCTTCCAGCCTCCTCTGTCCCAGAGTGCTCCTGCCCTGGGGAGGTCCTGTCACCCCCCGTGTCCCTCCCTGCCCCAAAGCCGCAGCATTTTGGGGCCCTGCCACCAGCTGCACCTTTGCAGCTGAGAACCATTGCCGAGGCAGAGGGGCTGGCAGCACGGGAATGTCAGGCACGTCGTGAAACACAAATCCTGCTTCCCAGAACTGTCAGGCTCCATTAGCGCCGCCGGGGCTGACAATGAGAAGGGCTTTCCATCCCAAACCACCGCTCCGGCAAAGTTTCCTTTGCTAATGAACCACCCACAGGCTGAAACACAACTCCCTGGCTGCGCACACACACACACACATCCCCAGCCCCTCCTCCAGGCACAGCTGCTCCCTTTTGGAGGCTTTTTTGGGGCTGGCTCCTCAACCTGCCTCAGCTCCGAGCTGTGCTCCGTGCCTGGGACACGGAACAGATCCAGAGAGCTGAGGCTGTGTGATGTTCAAGTGCTGTTAAACTTTAACACCAAGGCAGTGCTTGAAGTGATATTTGGTCAGCAAGCGCAAGAAAACGGGCACGTGAAGATGAAAAATGTCAAAAAGTCATCCCTGAGCTCTCCCAGGCCTCTGAGCCCAACCTCCCCACCCTGAGAAGGGACAGGCACTTCTAACACAAGGACAGACGGACACAAGGGTCATGTCACCAGGGAAAGGCCACCCAGAGCCCACCAGCAGGGACACAATGAGGGGAAGCTGAAGGGAACTTCATGGGGCAGCTGAGGGAAAGGAAAAATCACGATTGAAATCCTGATTTCATGACTGAAATCCTGCTTGAGCCAGGAACCCCTCCAGGTCTCTAGAGAACAGCTGCTGCTGCTCCCACTGCTTTCCTGCCTGTCCCAGGCTCCAGCAGCACACGCTGGATTCTATGGCTGCAGAGGCCGTGGGAGGGGACCATGGGGTGACAAAGGGTAGGGGACAGGTGACAAATGCCCTTTAGGGGTGGCTTAGAGCAGTGGGAAGCTCACGGGGCAGGAGTCTGAGCAATCCCAGCAAAGCCCGTAATGGGCAATCCGAGTGTTTGAAGGGAACTGTGACCACACAGGCTTTCACCAGCAGTTCTGGGGGTGCTGCTGGGCACCCTGAACCCCTTTTCCTTCATGTGCTCAGACCCAGGGTGCAGATGAGGTGCTGGAAAAGGGCCATGCAAATACAAAGAGCTCAGTGTTGCAGGCGGTTGTTACAAGAGATCAAAAAAATTCTCCTCTTCCTTCCCGAGCCCCCAAATGCTTCTCCACCCCCTCCAAAACCTCACAGAGCAAAGCCTCCCACCCTTCCAAATATCTGTGTTTAACCCCCTAAATACTCACATTTATGATGATGATCATTTGGTAGATTTTTAGGTCCAGACACCAGATAAAGAAACCACGAAGGAAAAAAGGAAAAAAAAACAAACAACCCAAAAAACCATAGATACACCAATCAAAGAAGGAAAAACAAGGCCACTAACACTTCATCCATGGCCCAAACAACATCATAAAATCCTTGGCAACAGCCTTGCAGGGGACTAAAGCCTCTGCACCCAGCCCAGTCACACAGTTGTGTCTGCACTAATACTCTTTGCAGATTTAGGACTCACTAACGCTGGACTCTCATGGGCAGAACACTCCAGGGGTCATTAGGAAAATGCTCCAGACATCTGCAGTTCACTAAAGAAACATCAGTGGAATTATTCCTGTAGAAAAAGCTGCAAGGACGTGCACTGGGGAGGAAACAGGTACTTAAATTAATCCTTTCCAAATGAACATATGCAATAAAAATGGAATTAACACCTGTGCAGATAAAACACTTCAGCTCCCTTACGTGGTGATGCTCGAATTGCATTTTCACTTGGTCCTAATCAGATTCCTGATGGCTCTGAACAGGATTCAGGAACCTTCTGACCTGCAGGAGTTTGGAACATTGAAGGGGGAAAAAGAATTCTTTAGTACCCACTTATCAGGACAGTGTGTTCAGAGGGAATTTCAGGAGAGATAAGGAGAGGAAAGGGGGCTCTGGAAGTGAGAAACAGCAGCTCACAGTTAAACAAATAAAGTTCTTTTAATAGCTCTGCAACTTTAGCATTCAAGTGGATATCATTTTAACCTGCATAATATCAACATCTAAAACTCAATGCAATAACAGAGATTTTCAATACATTTTTAGGGTTCTGGTCCCTAAACATTCTATAGCTGAACAAGGCATATCTGCTATTTGGGTTTGGGTTTTTTGGTAGCAATGTCAGTCAGTGAGTCCTAAGGCTCTTTAATTCCTTTTCCCTCTTCTTCACCTTCTCGAAGACACATTTATGCTAAGAATCATCCTCTGGATTTTTTCATCGTTCCTTAAATTATTTGCTTTTGCAGCACAGATCTTTTCTTGCTGGTCCTTCATCAGCTGCTCCAGCTCAGCCAGCTCAGCCTTCAGTGGTTCCAGAGTGCTGTCTGTGATGCTGGAAGGGACACAAGGAATGTGATGTTGTTGGAAGCTTTCAAGCCGCTTCAGGTTATTTAATCCTCCAAGAAAATACATTTCAATACCTGAAAGGCTGCGAAGTATTCCATGGAATCACACAGAATTTGGGTTGGAAGGGACCTTAAAGCCCACACAGTCCCAGCCCCTGCCATGGGCAGGGACACCGATGGATTCATCGTGTTCTGGTGTGAGACAAGGCCAAAGGAGCTGTTTCACCAACTGTCCTTCACACCACAACAACTGTCCTGCGCTGGCTTCAATATTTACATTGTTTCTAAGCTTTAAGGGTCCCTAAAATCTGTCCCCAGAGACGAGCTCACCTCTGCTCCCTGCGCAAAGCCTCGGCGTGCTCCCGGTTCTCCTGGCGCCACAGCAGCAGCTCGTTCCTCATGGCATCCATGTCCTCCTGGATGTAATCCACCATCCTGCCCAGCCTGAGCACGTGCTGGCACACAGTCTGAATGGAGCCCTGGAACTTCTCGATCTCTTTGGCTACCAAGTCTCTCTCCCTCTTCCTGGATGCTTCTGAGACAAATGGCTTCTCCTAACAAACAGGGGGGACAAACAGGGGAGCATCAGAATGAGGGAAAACTGTGGCTGCAGGCTGAATGAAGGGTGTTTGGAGATTACAAACAGAGAAGGAGCTGGAGAATGTTTGAAATGGAAGTTTGAAATGGAAGAGAGAATTGTGGAATCACAGAATGGTTTGGGTTGGGAGGGATCTTGGAGCTTATCCCATCCCCTGCCATGGACAGGGACAGCTCCAACTATCCCAGGCTGCTCCAAGCCCTGTCCAGCCTGGCCTGGGACACTTTCAGGGATGGGGCAGCCCCAGCTTTCTGGACAAGCTTTGAAAGCAGCACCAAGTTCTGCTCCTCCAGGGCACAGCCTCCTCTGAGTTCTCTGCATCAGCCCCTTCAAGATGCTTCTCTCCCTCCACTGTCCGCTGATCTCCAGCTCCTGATGCTGCTCCTGACAACAGCACTTCAGAGCCATGGTTACTCCCGGCCTTGCACTCCTGTTCAGGGCTGTAAAACCATACAGGCTGCAGGTGTGGCCTCCATAAACCCCACTACTCCAGAGGAATTTGGGCTTGTGCTACTTTCCCTCATGTGCAGCCAGCAGAGTCCCTGTGGTGCAGCTCCTGAGGCCCCTCAGCTCACTGCAAGTCAAACTCAGAGTTTGCTCCAGTGGCAAAGCCAGCAGGAGCACGAGGATGCTGTAAAAAGAGCAGAGTGATGCCACACTGCTAATACACTGCAATAATCTTATTCCAGCAAAGCCATTAAGGAAAAGCCCGTTGGGATTTTCTCCCCCTCGTTTTTCTTTCCTTCCAACACTCCTGCAGGTCAAATTCCCAAGCCCAGACACACAGAGCTTGAAGTAGAGTTTATTTAAAGTAATTCTGTTTATTATATGCCAAACAACTAGAAAGGCCTTTCCCTGCCACCCCAACCAGAGGGTGAGCCGATTCTGGCACAATTCCTGCTCAACACAGAGGTGGCAATGCTGGGACAGGGAACTGTCCCCTGTCCCCTCCTGCCCTCCTCCCACCTGCCTGCCTTCCTGTGCGAGCTGGGCTGTTTGCTCAGCTGGCTCTGGAGGCTGCAGGGCCTCCTGCCAAGCACACTTCAGCAGCCCTGGGCTGGCTGCAGGGCTGGGGACACGCAGGGATGTGTCTGAGGGAAAGGCTGAGCCTCGCTGGGGGCTGCTGCCCGCGCCCTGCCACACACGTGGTGCAGGAAATGCTGCAGTTCTGACTGCACTGGGGCTCCTGTTTGTGTGGTTTCAGCAGGAGCTAGGCTCAGGTGACAAATGCTGCTGAAGTCACCTCACAGAGCGGGCTGAGCTGTTAGAAACAACACAGCCCTGAGTTCTCCCGTTCAGGCAGTGCCTCCCTCGCAGCAGCAGCAGCAGGTGCTCATTGCACCCAGCAGCCACAGGATTTTCTGGAGCCATCCATGCCTCTGCTGTCCTTTGGGATGGAAGAGCTCTGATCTCACAGCGTTTCAAACCCTTCTCTCTCTATCCTGACTCTTTTCCTACTCCTTTTTCTGCTCTGTGCTCCTCCAAGGCAGAGGGAAGGCTCACAGTCCCCAGCACTGCATTTTCCACATGGGGCTGGCAAGTGAGCTATGCAGACAAACACCTCCAGCCTATCAGCAGAGCTCTGTCAGGTCCAACAGCTTCCCAGGAAGACATCCCTTCCCTTGTTCTTCCTAAGTGCTCCAAACCTTCACCACTCTCCTCCCCGCCATCCATTATCTGAAGGCTCAGCCAAAAAATAAGGGATTTATTTCACATCCAGCTCTCTCAGAAGGGAGAAGACTCAGCCAGTCCATTATCTGAGGGTTGGTGCTGCTTCATTTCTGTTTTCCAAATGCCATGGTTTGGAGTGTTTGCTGGAAAAGCTGGCAGTCCATGCTTTGGATAAATGCACTCTTCAAGGGATAAAACCTGGCTGATGGCCTGGCCCAGACAGGGGTGGGGAATGGGGCCACATCCAGCTGGGACTGGTCACCAGTGGGGTTCCCCAGGGCTCAGTACTGGGCCCAGCTCTGTTTAGTGTTTTTATCTTTATCAGGGATGTGGCTGAGGGGATGGAGGGCACCCTCAGGAAGCTGCAGACACAGAGTTGGTGGGATGTGGATCTGCTGGGGGGCAGAAGGCTCTGCAGAGGGATCCATGGGCCCAGGGTCAGCAAGGCCAAGGGCCGCTCCTTGTGAGCCCATGGCACACTGCAGGCTCAGGGAAGAGCAGCTGGGAAGCTGGAAAAGGCCCTGGCAGTGCTGGTGACAGGGCTGGAAAAGGCCCTGGCAGTGCTGGTGACAGGGCTGGAAAAGGCCCTGGCAGTGCTGGTGACAGGCTGAACACAAGGTCATGGTCCCCAGGCTGTGCCAGCCGTGGTGTGACAGGGCAGGGATTGTCCCCAGGGCTGGCCCTGCTGAGGCCCCTCCAGGGCTGGGGCCCGTTCTGGGCACTCACAGCCAGAGGGACACTGAGGGGCTGGAGAACGGCCAGGGCAGGGAATGGAGCCCCAGGAGGGGCTGAGGGAGCTGGAAGGGGCTCAGCCTGGAGCAAAGGAGGCTCAGGGGGGCCCTTGTGGCTCTGCACAGCTCCTGACAGGAGGGGACAACCGGGGACAGGGACAGGAGGAGAGGGAACGGCCTCAGGCTGGGCCAGGGCAGGCTCAGGGTGGGCACCAGCAGGAATTTCTCCATGGAAAGGGGGCTCAGGGATTGGAATGAGCTGCCCAGGGTGGTGAGGAGTCCCCATCCCAGGAGGTGTCCAAGGAACACTTGGATGTGGCACTCAGTGCCCTGGACTGGTGACAAGGTGGGCGTCAGGCACAGGTTGGACTCAAAGGTCTTGGAAACCTTTTCCAAGCCAAGTGATTCTGTGATTCTCTTTCTCATCCTTGTAATTCTCTTTCTCATCCATGACCTCTCCGATACCTAGACAGACCAAGCAGCCACGCTTCCCTCCACAGGGAAGTGTAGGATCAAAATAAAACAAAACAAAATAGCAATGATGCTTTAGCTACAGAATGTATCTATACACAGATCTACACAGGTCTGTAAACACAGCTCACAATTTGAAATATTCCAGGCTAAAACACACAGCTGCTTGAAAAGCTCAAGTGAAAAAAAAAAAAAATTTGGAGTATTTTTCATGAATCAGTTCCTTGAAGTGTATTAGTAAATACTGAAAATTAATTCCAGTGTCTCTGTAACTCCAGCATGTTCTCTGTGCAGTTGAATACTTCAAAAGCGAGATTCAAAGGAGAAAATATCCCATCCAAAGTCAGTCATGGAATTACAGGATTGTCACAGTTGGAGAAGACCTTTAGAATCATCAAGGCCAATTGGCATTGCAAGAACTGAAACTTAACACCACTAAAAAATCTATTAAATACTACTGAAGTAAAATTCTAGTAAATACTATTCATACAGGTTCATGATAGGCTTGCTTAAAAATAAAACAAAAAAAAATTTAAAATTACTAAGTGTCTTTGAAACACATAGGATACTGAAATGGTGTAAGAACTCCCAAGTTTCAAGAAAGATTTCCTCCCAAGGAAGATTTCCCAACCAGAAGGTACAGCAGCTCAAGCTGTGAAAATCACCATCCGTTCTTTCTTTGTCTCATTAACACCCGTGCTAATGATCCCAGAACCCCAGAGTGGTTTGGGTGGGAAGGAACCTCAAAGCCCATCCAGTTCCAAGCCATGCCATGGGCAGGGACACCCTCCACTATCCCAGGTTGCTCCAGGCCCATCCAGGCTGCCCTGGGACATTCCAGGATGGGACACCCCCAATTCCACGTCCTGCAGCTCAAGGCTCAGAATTGTCACTGTGACACTCTCAAGCTTTGCCAACCCACGCTGATTGTAAATAATGAAGGGGAGAGAAATGCATTAGAGGCTGCTCCCAGCTCCACAGCTGCAGCTGTGGGTTAAAATCTCTGGAATGGTGGCAGGAGGTTTCCCCCAAGCCGGCGACGTGGGCGGTACAAGCTCCAAGTGCCACCTCTGCTCACTCTGCACAAACGTGGAACTGGAGATTTCCAGCCAGAATCCAAACTGTTCCAGGCTTTTTCATCAAGCCCTACACCTCGAGCAACTCCCCTCTCCCAACAGCCCCAGAATCAATAAATTATCCCCGTGTAAAAGGCTGGATCACTTCTGTAGGCCCAACACGTTTCCTTTCCCTCGTGTTTTTCATGAGGCACCAAGAGAAATGTTTGCTTTGGATTGCTGGGAAAAGGCTGCTTTTCCCATTACCTCAATGAGAGCAGAACACAACGTGGACTCGGGGGCAGCCACCTGAGAAATTTGAAAGGAGGAATTTTCTTTTTTAATCAAAAAGGTGGAAATTATCAACAAGGCTCCTGAAGCCACCAGAATTTCAAGAAACAGCATTTGGTTACTTTTATACACCTTCCCCTTTGCTACTTTTTTTTAATTAACAGGCTTTTAAATATCAATCAAATTAATACAGGCATCCATCAAGCACTTCAATAGTTTCTACAGCCCCTTTTAACACTATTATTATGTCCAACTAGGAAAACAGACCCAAGTAATCACAGTTTTATTGAGCTCCACCATTTCCCCCACCTCCTTCTACAGGACAGGGCAGAAACTTCATTTTAAGCAAGTAACTGGGATATATCCAGTGCAAAACCAACAAGGTGGAGTGGTTTTTTTTTATTGTATAAAATATATTTTTTGATCATAAAGGGTGTTTTCTTTTCTGGTTTTTACAGAGTCTGTGTTTTAAGTATATTCTAACTATCCACCAGGGATCCCCATAAGAAACTGTTTCACAGAACCAGGAGGGAAACAGTAAATGTTAAAGCATTTCAAATGAACAGGATGCTTTTTCTGCTGATGCCAGGTATGGGGTTCAGGCACAGGCCAAGGAGTTGGAGACACAATGTTCTTTATCACTGCACTTCCCAGAGTCAGTCTGACCTGCTCCTGAGCTGGAAGGCTCCACAAGAAAATAAAAATAAAAGAATGGCTCTTTCAAGAGAGCTTTTTCCATCTTTTTTTTTTCTTTTTTTTTTTTGGAGGGTGGTGGTTTTCCACATTAACTGAAGTTCATACTCAATCCTTCCAAAAAGAGCTGGACTTTTCACCTGGCCATGAACACCCTCTCCAACCCACACACCCACCCTGCTTGCCTGGGGAGAAGTCAGTTCCCAAAATCTCCAAATCTGGGGCAGTATTCAGCACACAAAGCAAAATTATAGAAACGTGGAATGGTCTGACTTGGAAGGGACCTCAAAGCCCATCCCATTCCACCCCTGCCATGGGCAGGGACACCTTCCACTGTCCCAGGGTGTTCCAAACCCCATCCAGCCTGGCCTTGGGCTCTTCCAGGGATCCAGGGGCAGCCACAGCTGCTCTGGGCAGTGCCAGGGCCTCACTGCCCTCCCAGGGAACAATTCCTAATTCCCAATCTCCCATCCATCCCTGCCCTCTGGCAGTGGGAGCCATTCCCTGTGTCCTGTCCCTCCATCCCTTGTCCCCAGTCCCTCTCCAGCTCTCCTGGAGCCCCTTCAGGCCCTGGAAGGGGCTCTGAGCTCTCCCTGGAGCCTTCTCCTCTCCAGGCGAGCACCCCCAGCTCTCCCAGCCTGGCTCCAGCCCTGTGAATCCTGAGCCAGAGGAGACAAGCCAGGAGATGATTCCAGCTGCAATCAGTGACAGCAGAGCACATTCATTCACCCACGATGCCACACTGGTGCCACTTCTGCCCAGCCTTCCCTCTCTCCTCACACTCCCTGTGCAGAACCTCTTCCTGCTGAAAGAGCACCCTTTCCTGGTGAAAAAGGACCTGGGATAAACCTGCTCCTTGTATTGAACAGCTTCCCTCTCCCCAGGCTGTGCCCCAGCACCTTGGAAGACGTGACAGGCCCTGTGCTGTGTCCTTTTCACTCTGCACCTCTCCTGGGGGCAACCACAGCTGCCTCACCACTTTTACACATCCTTTGTGTCCATAGATCCATCTGCTGTCTCACCTGCATTTATAGAGCACCCACAGGACAGGAATTCCATGGTTTGGGGCACAAAGGAGTCCTGACACCAGGATTATCCCAAAAGTGGCCAGAGCCCTGTTCCTGTGTTCACAGCTTGCAGCAGGACTGCTTGGGGGGCACATTTTTGGGGCACATTTTTGTTCCCTAGAGCTGGGAGCAGTGTGAGGACCTTGGAGCACACCCTCCCTCCATCTGAGCCCCTGTGCTGCTCAGCTGCTGGGCTAAAAACCCTATTTTGTGTTCAGAGCTTAGACATGACTGCTTGGGGGGCACATTTTTGGGGCACATTTTTGTTCCCTAGAGCTGGGAGCAGAGTGAGGACCCTGAAGCACACCCTCCCTCCCATCTGAGCTCCGGTGCTGCTCAGCTGCTGGGGTAAAATCCCTGTTTTGGAGGGACTGCACCAGAGATTCCCCACTGAATTAGCAACACATCAGCATCCACAGAGATGTGACAGAGGTGAAAACCCTTCCATGAGTAACAACTCCTCCATTTCCCTGTCAGCATTCCTGAGGACACTCCAAGCTGGCAGGAGGCTGTGGTGGGAATGATGAGCCTCCAACTGCTGGCATTTCTGACTGCAGCTGCTGAACACAGCACATTCACTGCAGGGCACAGCCAGATGTGCAGCTGATGGATTCCTGTAAAAAGCAGTGACCTGCAGCTCTGCAAACAAACAGAATCAGCACTGATTAGATCTGTCCTCAGCTCTGAAGTGCATCGTGTGCCACACTGCTGATTCAAGTTAATATTGCCCAGGTGCTGAGCTATTCAATACCACTTGTTCCTCCCAGAAGCCTCCAAGCTGCTGCTTTTCTGAAGCCCTTTTGGTAGTGCAAAGATGGGAATTCTGTTATCCCACTTGCTTCAGCTATTTAATAACCTGCCTACGTTTTTCCACACATCAAATAAATGAAGTGGAATACAAAATGGAACATCTGTTTCTTTCTCTGGTTGACATTAGAGGCTTAGACTCTAAACAAATACATTTAGGAAGTTTTTTTAGGAATTTGTTAGGCTGAACACAGCTAATCAAGGCAGCAAAAATCTTGTGTATTTTCAGAATGACCCCTTTGTTTGACCTCAAAATTGTGTATATTATTTTAAGTTTCTGCACATGCAAAACCTAGATGATGAAAGTCCCAGTTTTCTTTCCTTCTCCCCTGTTCTCCTTTATTAAAACTCCTTAAAAAGCAAATGCATGTTTGGGAAACACAGCACAGAAAGGGTTCTGGAGGAATGTTTTTAACATAAATAAATGTTCCCCAGGCATCAGCAGCTGGAAGGTGTGAAACATCCCTGAGAGGGCACCAGCATTACATTTGGATTAAGCATTAATCCACCAACTTCACCTCATTTCTGGTTGATTAATCCCCAATAAATCAGGTGGATCCATTGATCATTTTTTTTTTTGCTGAATACTGGAGTTAATAATGTATTAACCAAAAGTTCCAGCACTCAGCCTGCTATTTTTTCCCCTTTTCACTTTCCCAACTGGCAGAAGATTAAGGCTTTAAAGACTAATGAATAGAAGTGGGAAAATATTTCATTTCTTTTGGATGTATTGAATAGTTTAATAAAATGAGGGAAGATGAACATTCTAGTGACAGATAGAGGGAAGATGGAATTTCCCAAAGCAAGTTTTCTTTCAAGTATTCCCTGGATTTTTGGATACCTTACTCCAAAAATATAGCAGTACCATTATTTTACTCTGTGATGCACAACACAGTTTGGAATAAAGCTGCATCCTGATGCAGAAGATACTTCTGGAGAGTTTGATGGAAAACAAATTAAATAGAAGCATTCCCAGAGGCAAGGCCACATTGGAAATTTGTTGGTTTTTTTTTTTTTACTGTCACAGCAACTTCATTCTCTAAAATAATTTCCCAGGATTCAGCTGTGTCTCCAGCTCTTGTTTTCTGAACTGTCAAGTGCCTGTCACACACTCCAAGCATTTTTAATCATCTTTTCCATTCAACTCTGCTGTCAGGAAAACTACACTTCTCTCTGCATCACAATTTCAGGAAAACTGCACTTATCTGTGGATCACAATTTCAGGAGAACCACACTCCTGTCTGGATCACAATTTCAGAAGAACCACATCCCTCTCTGGATCACAATTTCAGAACTAGACTTCTCTCTGGATCACAATTTTAGGAAAACCACACTCTTGTCTGGATCACAGTTTTAGGAAAACCACACTTGTCTGTGGATCTCAATTTCAGAACTAGACTCTTCTCTGGATCAGGATTTCAGGAAAATGACACTCCTGTCTGGATCAGGATTTCAGGAGAACCCCACCCTCTCTGGATCACAATTTCAGAACTAGACTCTTCTTTGGATCATAAATTCAGGAAAATGACACTTTTCTGGATCAGGATTCCAGGAAAATCAAACTTCCCTCTGGATCACAATTTCAGAACTACACTCCTCTCTGGATCACAATTTTAGGAAAACCACACTCCTTTCTGGGTCACAGCTTCAGAAGAACCCCACTTGTCTGTGGATCACAATTTCAGGAGAACCCCACCCCTCTCTGGATCACAATTTCAGAACTAGACCCTTCTCTGGATCACAATTTTAGGAAAATGATACTCCTGTCTGGATCACAATTTCAGGAAAACCACACTCTTGTTTGGATCACAGTTTTAGGAAAACCACACTTCCCTCTGGATCACAATTTCAGGAAAATGACACTTCTTTCTGGATCAGGATTTCAGGAAAATCACACTTCCCTCTGGATCACAATTTCAGAAGAACCACACTCCTGTCTGGATCACAATTTCAGGAGAACCACACTCCTCGCTGGATCACAAAAAAATTCAGAACTAGACTCTTCTCTGGATCATAATTTCAGGAAAATCACACTTCCCTCTGGATCACAATTTCAGAACTAGACCCTTCTCTGGATCAGGATTTCAGGAAGATCACACTTCCCTCTGGATCACAATTTCAGGAGAATCACACTCCTGTCTGGATCACAATTTCAGAAAAATGACACTCCCTTCTGGATCAGGATTTCAGGAAATTCACACTTCCCTCTGGATGACAATTTCAGAACTAGAAACATGCCTAGATCCCAATTTCAGGAAAATTACACTCAATTCTGGATCCCAATTCCAGGAAAATCACACTTCCCTCTGGATCCCAATTCCAGGAGAACCACACTCCTCTGTGGATCCCAATTTCAGGAGAACCACACTCCTGTGTGGATCCCAAGCACTTCCCCACCACACTCTGAAGAGCAGGAGCACAGAGGAACCTCCTGGAGCAGCAAGCAGCTGCTTGGCCAGCAGATCCCATGGCATTCCAGGAGCTGGGGCAGGTTTCCATGTGCTGCACTAGGAAGTCAGCAGGTTTTTTTCCAGAATTAGTTCTCTATTCTCGGCACTGCTAACGCAAAGCAGGGCTTCAAAAGTGCAACAAAAGCCAAACAAGTGCTGAATGAATGTTTCAGGAGCTGAAAACCAGCAATGGGACTCAATGGTGATTGTGGTGGGTCACAATTGGGCATTTAAAAATATTTAAGGGGTTAAAAAGGGACTGTTTTAGTTTGTTACTCTCAGTCAGGGAAAAAAACCCAACAGAAAATGCAGCACAGACACCAGAGGAAGTTTCCTGAGCCTGAAATTCATGTGATTGTGTAAATTCTCCCCCATTATCCTGTTCCATGCCCAGTGCTGGACAGGACACAGCACCAAAGAGGGCAGCCCAGGGTGAGGGAGTGCTGGAGAGACAGCACTAATGAATTCCTAATGCTCTTCCCAAACTGAGCTGGGAACTGATGATCCAACAGCACCATCTAGTTACAAAGCTGGGAACAGGGACAGCTGCAGGGCTTGGGCTCAAGTGCCAGCTCAGGAATGAGCTTTGGAGCTGCTGCAGAAGCTCCAGAATCAGCCTGGAACCCTTGTTTGTCTCCAAACAATTCTCTAAAGGCAGAATTTCACCAAGCAGGCATATCTTCCCATTGGATAATCTCATGCCAAGCAGCCAGAGGTGTTTCAGAGACCTCAGCCACCACAAAAAGCACATTTCTAACAAATGGAGGCAATTCAGCAAGCTGGGTGAAGCTAAAACCACTCCTAACAGACTCTGGGCAGCAATCTAAAAGTGATTTCCTCTTTTAAAAGGATTCCATTTCTTCAGTTCTAGAATTATCCCAGAGGATTTGGGCTGGAAGGGACCTCAAAGCCCATCCAGTGCCACTCCCTGCCAGGGGCAGGGACACCTTCCACTGTCCCAGGTGGCTCCAAGCCCTGTCCAGCCTGGCCTTGGGCACTTCCATGGATCCAGGGCGTCCCCACCCTCCCAGGGAACAATTCCTAACTCCCAATATCCCACCTAACCCTACCTTGGCTCATCAACCACAGCCCTTGCAAATACATGAAAGGAATTTTCTTCCAGGCCTGGATCTCAGCCAATCCCAAACTCCAGAAAGGAGAAGACTCCCCCAAGAGTCAGAGCTGCCATCGCAACCTCCTCAAGGTGCTGGAAAAGAAGGGAAAGCCAGAAGAGGCAGACAGGAGTCTGCTCCCAGAGTCTTCAGGAGTCACCACTGATTTCACAGAGCCCTGTGAACAGCGGGTCTCCAACACTACTACAGACCATTCCTGAAAATCATACAGGTAGGAAAACCCTAAAATACTGAATTAAGATTAAAATAAATGTGATTGGAAGATGTAAGAGCTCATGGAATGCATTCACCTCCCCAAAACATCACACACTTGTCTAATTTCACCAGACTTTTATCACTGCAGTGCCTCAGTGCCTCTCCCCAGCACACCAAAATGGATTTAGAAACTTTCCATGGGATCAGAAGAGTCCATCTCAGTGTTCTGCCTCTGCTGCCTCTCATACCAGGAGCTCTGCAAGGCACACAAAGCCAGAGCTCTCCGTTTCAACAGGAAGACACTCAAATATGGGGCATCAAGCTTTTGCTTCTGGTTTGTGATCACTGCTAGATCCTTCCCACACACTTATTAAGTGATCAAAACAACAAAAAAACCCTACAAAACTCAGCAAAAACAAAACCTACCTTCCCCTTCTCAACTGTGGAAAAAATCACATAAGCAAGACAAGACATGACAGAGAAAAAGCTTGATCACAGATGGAATAAAACACATTTAAAACAAAGGAAAAGGTCACAATTGCAACATCTCATCTCCCAGTTCTTTGAAAGCCATTGCCACCTCACCCTGTCTGTGGTCTGTGATGATTTCTGTGATGCCTCATAATCCTTCTTTGTTTCTAGGATTCTTTTCACCAGCCCACCTGTTGAAAAACCAGGATTTTTCTAAGCATTGATGGACACTTAACAGTTTCAAACATTCAGACAATAAAATAAAACCCAACTGTTTCGTTTTTTTAATGCAGACAAGTTTTAGAGCAACATAAACAGCATTTTATTTTGTATTTTAAACACTGACACACAAGGTATTTGTTATCTGACCTTTTTCCTCCCAAGCTTTTCTAGAACTTGTCTTTAAATCCAACCTCATATCTCAGAGCTGACAAGCTGTACCTGCCACTTGAAGAAATGTTAATTTATGAGCTTTATGCAGCATTTTAAATCCTGCTGACATTGAGGATGCATAGAAAACGTGTCCTTAACACAGTTGTAAATCCAGCTGCACAGGAAAACAAGCCTGGGTAAATAAGTTGGTTTTCCTGCAAACGTTGCAAACTCCTTCCCTCAGGAGGGATTTTAGTGCTCTGCTCAGCACTTTAAGTGTTCAGCATTTGCTTTAAACCCAGGGGTTGATTCTAGATCTCTACAAATATACATAAAAGCAAACTTACCATGCTTTTGATCCTCAACCAGCTCCACTTCTGGCTCCTACACATGCAGGAAAAGAGCTTTAGTTGCAAAAAGTTGGCATTGCTGTAATATGGAACTATTCAAAAATTTTCAGCTGGAGGATATTTCAACAAGTCAGGGAATCATGGAATGGTTTGGGTGGGAAGGGACCTCAAAGTCCATCCCATCCCACCCCTGCCATGGGCAGGGACACCTTCCACTATCCCAGGTTGCTCCAAACCCCACCCAGCTTGGCCTTGGGCACTGCCAGGGATCCAGGGGCAGCCACAGCTGCTCTGGGCAGTGCCAGGGCCTCACTGCCCTCCCAGGGAACAATTCCTGCCCAATGTCCCATCCACCCCTGCCCTCTGGCAGTGGGAGCCATTCCCTGTGTCCTGTCCCTCCATGCCTTGTCCCCAGTCCCTCTGCAGCTCTCCTGGAGCCCCTTTAGGCCCTGGAAGGGTCTCTGAGCTCTCCCTGGATCCTTCTCCTCTCCAGGCTGGACATTCCAAACAAAATATGGAAAAAGGTTCAGTCAGCTGCTTTAGGAACAGACCTTTGGCATCTCTGGCAGGGGCCCTGCTGTCTCCACCACGAACTGCTCATCCTCCTCATCAGAAACCTGCTGCTCCCTGAGCACACTCGGGGCTGTTTTAGCACCGCCACTCCTGTCAGGGACACAGGGAACAGGGGAATGAATGGAAGTACTGAGATCTATCAGAATAAACTAAACTAAGCTAAAAGCCATCAAACATCACAGAATCCCAGAATCACTGAGGCTGGAAAAGTCCAACCTGTGAGCAATCCCCATCCAGAGCACTGAGTGCCACCTCCAGGCTTTCCTTGGACACTCCAGGGATGGGAACTGCACCATGAGGGGACTATCCCAAACTGGTGATGCCAGAGGAGCTGGGAAGGGTGTGCTCCAAGGAATACCCCCCCTCTGCATGTCCCTCATCCCTCACCTTTCTGGGGTTAAGAGCTCAGTGCTCTCCTGATGTTTCACTCGTGGGGGCGCCGGCCTCGCGCTGCCAGGACGGGGAATCCGTCTGCAAGAACAACGGGAGTGGGAAAAATCACCTTCACAAGGGACACAGTGTGGCATTCACAGTCTCTGAAAAATCCTTTCCCCCAGGATTGCTCTCCTGGGAAGCTGAGGAGCCTCAGAGAAAAGGAAAACAATTCTTATCTCATTTGCTTCTCCTGTGCTGTGCTCATGTGGAATGTGTTTGGAGATTGTTTACCCACAGGTGATTGTTCCATTGGATTCTGCTGTGAGCTGTTTTGACTCATTCTAACCTGAGTAGGCAGCCAACCAGCAGAACACCCACTCATCATCACTGGCCAACTAGCCTCATTCACTTACTTCACAATTATCCCAGTTTTATTCCCCCTTGCAGCCACCCTAGAAAATAAACTACTCAAACTCTAATTAATAGTTTATAAAAACATTGGTCTTGTAAGCTAAAGATTGAAGACTAAACCCTTTCTTAGAGTTATCCCACCACCCCATCTCAGCAAGAAAGGACTCAAACCCTCATCTCCAACTCCCAAAGCTGGCATTTTTAACTGAACTACTTCCTGACCCTTCCCCTAAACAGCCCAAATCGCCCCCCGAGATAATCCCCACACAATCCCCGGGTTGAGACTCTGGAAAAGAAACTCTGGAAAGAGTCACGAGTTTTCATTATTGTCTTTTTAGCAGAGACTCTGGAAGAGTCAAGACTCTGGAAAGAGTCATGAGTTTTCATTATCTTTTAGCATTTGTAAGTATCCTTTCTGTATTCTTTAGTGTAGTATAGTATTTTTAATATAATACAGTATCATAAAGTAATAAATCAGCCTGCTGAGAACATGGAGTCAGATTCATCATTCCTCCCTTGATGCTTGCACATACTGTAACACAGCAACACAAGCCTTTGCTGAGCAAAAAAAAAAAAAAAATTCAAACATTCAAATTGAAAACTGAGTTCACCTCGTCCATAATGCCATTCTTATGGAATGCACAGAGGAAACGCAATGCTCTCCTCAAAAATTTTACTAAAAATTTTACTCCATGGAGCAGTTTATGGGTTGAGAAGGGAAGAAAGGATGGAAACACACCTTTGGGCAGGCCGAGGTGGGACATCAGGAGGTGCTTCTCCATTTTCAGGCTTGTCAGGAGCTGCGTTCTCCACTTCTCTTTCTATGAAAAAAAAAAACCAGCATCAAAGTGGGGCTTAGCTGGGCCAGGAAAACCTCAGTTTTTTATGACAGTATTTGGAATCTTAGCACTGCACTGAAAAAAAACCACTTAAATGTCTTCATTTTTGTAAGTTTCTTAATATTGTGAAATTCCCCCCCCCCTGTGAAAATTACATCACCTCACTCAATGCTTTTGTTTCCCTTAACCTCTTATCTTCACCTGCTGGGATTTTTGGTTGAGGTGGTGGCTACTCCTTGAGTAAAGTCTACTCACAGCATCTAAATTCAGCCCAATTATGTGCAAAAATTCTATAATACATCACAAAAAGCCCAAAAAGCATTAGAGCAGGGCCGATTTATTAAAAATCACTTTTTTCTGTTAAGTTTTCAGCTGTGTTTGATGCTGCTCTTTTGTCATTGGAATCTTATTGAGCCTCTGGCAAATTAATCTGTAAGTAACAAATAAACTGATTTTTTAGAAAAGTTCTATTTATTCTGCAATCTGATCAAGTTAGGCATGAAGCACACAACAGCAATTACATCCAGAACCTGAGAACTACCCCCAGGGCCAGGAAAATTGGGATACAGAGCCTTGTTGCTCTGCAACAAAATATAACTGAAACAGACAGAAATAATGCTCTAAAAGATCCAGGAAAATCAGTTTACTTCAGCTAATAAACAATGTTTTATAATTCTGGGCTCATGGAGTGGCTTGGATTTGGATCTTAAAGGTCCTGAACCTAAAACATGAGGGGTTTACAGTGCCTTGGTGAATAAAGCTGAAAAACAAGATCAGTCAATGAAATAAAGGCTGAGCTTGATGGTAAAGGTAAAAAACACTTGATGATTTTGGAGATCTTTTCCAACCCTCATTATTCTTCTGATCCTGAATATTTGGTTCTTAAACCACCAGGGGATCCAGTCCAAATCCATAATGAACCTGGGGGTACCCCTCTTACATCCATCCCAATTATACCATAAATTTCTTTTCCACCCCAGATGCATTCCAAAGGACAAGACAGCTCCAAGAGATGAAAGGGAATTCACATGGAAGTTCTCCCAGCTGGGGAAGGTCACACAAATGTCTTGGCCATCCATCCATATTTCATTAGGCTGCCACAACCACGAGGCCCTGGAGGCCAAAGGTGGGCTGGGAACACCTCCCACATCCATGGGATCCATCCTCCCAACCAGCTCAAGCATCTGCAGCTGGAAAGAACAAAAATGCAGCTTTTTGCTGCAATTTCAGCTCCTCCTCCTGCACTTTGCTTCCATGGCTCTGTGTGTGTTGTAGCTGGATCCACATCCATGTCTTGGGAGCTATATCCAGCTTGGAGGGAAATGGAGGAGTAAGAAAGAATGCAGGGATGGAATTTTCCTCTGGAATCCTGTAAAATGCAAACACTGAGACTCCCAAATAGTTTCACAAAAAGGCAACATGCAAAGATTCCCTTCTTACAGAGAAAAAGTCACCAAGGGATTCAGGTGCAGCATTTGCCTCTTGGATAAGAGAAGAATAGGAAAAGGAAAATAAAAGTAATTGCTTTATTAGGGGATGGACATTTTTCATGAATCAGATGTGATTAAAACACACAGCAGCACTTGGATTAAGTGTAAATCACCCTCCTTACATCATTTAGCTGCATGGATTTGACCCAAACACTCCAGCTGGGCTTTCCATGGCAGCCACACTTTAACTTTCCCTACCCTTCTGTTTTTCTGCAAGGCCTGGTTCATTTTTCTCCTGCAGCTCAGCAGCACCATCCTCTGAAATCCCATCTGCCACACTCCTCGTGTCCACAGCTCCTGTAACAAAACAGTTTATAGTCAAATGAAACCCAAGAGCCAATAAAAATTCAAAATAAAAAGCCATGCTAAATACCTGCTAGGACTTCTTTAAGGGCTGCCCTAGTTTAATAAACCCTCTTCAGTGTCAATAAAGCACATTCAAGGTGCACAAAGACTTTTTAAATGAGTGCTGACTGAACTCCTGAAAGCTGAAATATTCAGTATAAACCTCTGTAATTTATCTGCCCACAGAGAAGAGACATTTCCTCCTGTTGTACATTGATTTATTTCCAATTTATATAAGATAAAACAGAAAGCTCTGATCATCACCACCAGTGTGCAACATGCATCAGAAAGCTCCAGAAAGTTTTCCAACTTTGTGGATTATTCACCTGTGGCAAGCCCACTGTGTCAGAAAAGAAAGAGGGGCAATGCCCCAAAATGTTCCTGGCTCTGATAAACTACAGTTTGAGTGCTACATCAGGAAAGAGGAGTATTTTAAGATACTCATTTTACTAAAGTCATTCCCTGTATTAAACTTATCAGGAAAACTGGATTCTGGTGTTAAAGAGACAATCCCATAAATATAATGTGTCTGGTCCTTACAGTTTAGTGCCATATAAAATGAATATTGAAATTTTGGGAAATAAAAGAAGTTATAGGATCAGCTAAGGATCACAAAGTAGTAAAATAAGGCTGCAGTTTTAATGGAATCCAGACAGCGGTTTTTCAGCTGCCAAATTACTCAGACTTCACAGCACAGGAGATGTGACATAAAAATTTCAATTTTCTAGCACCAACTTGAATGAGGCTCCTAAATTAACACACATACAGGGGGGGGTTTCCAACATATTTAAGGTGCCTAAACAAGGCCATTCATTATCCTGAAAGCAAGACTGATATAACTCCAATATTTTGCCTCAGACACATGGAAACCTAAAACAGAAATCCAAAAAAAAAAGTGGGAACTTGGGAAGACATCCAGCAACACATGATGTCTTTATATAAATTATTAATAATGAGATTGGAAAATTAAGTGCATGAAGATTTTCATGCACCAATTTTTAACCAGAACTGGCTGTAATTAACAGGCATCAATTCACAGGTGTCACTGAATCTTCTGAACAGAGACATTAAAGTGATTTATTGTTTTATTCTTCTTCTTTAGGATTCAAATACCAGGGGCACAAAGCACTGAAAGGAAATTAGGACCAATCACAGAAATAAGAGGAGGGGGAAAGGCTCTGAAATACAAACAGAAATTGCAGTTCCACTGCTGCTGTCTGAGCTCTGGGTACAAGCCACTTTTATTCCTCATCCAGGAGTTTCTCCAGGCTCTTCCTCTTGTCTTTCTACACAAAGGGATGGCAGTGCTAAGCTAAGATTCCTTTCCTCCTGATGTGCAATATTTGGGATATTCTGCAGCTCATCCACTTTCCAGTCAGTGTGTAAACACAATATTTAAAGGCTGAACTACAAAAATTGGTGACACAATGGCCAAGCCCACCAGAACTCGGGCTCTGAACACTCTGGTAACCACTACAGGAGTGGGGAACAGCTGGGGATTGGGGTGTACCCACACCTGGGGCACTGTGGCGTGCCCACAGAGCTGCAAACTGTGCAGTGCACACTGCTACAGCCACAGCAGGGAGCAGGCAAAGGAGGAAGGAAGAAGCTCTTTTGTCTTGAGGTTCCACAGGGAAAGTTTACTCCAGGTGAGGGAGTTAAGGCAGAAAAACCCAAAGCACCTCGGTGCAAGGGTTTAAATACAGCTACAAACCAGGGGGTGGATACAGAAAACCAACCAATAGGGGGATGTCAAGGGTGGAGCAAGGGGATTGCATCAACACTGTGGGACCAATCAGGATAGGGGCAGGAGAGGGAAATGGGGCCAATGGGGCCTCATGGATTAGGGGATTTGCAAGGGGGCGTTTCAATCAGGGGTTGGCCCAGGCATGAGTGGCAGGGAACATTCAGGAAAAAGGGCACGGTCACCTTGAGAGGCAGGGAGAGAGGGGCAGGGTCACCTTGAGAGGCAGGGAAAGAGGGGCAGGGTCACCTTGAGAGGCAGGGAAAGAGGGGCTGGCTCAGCTTGACAGGCAGGGAAAGAGGGGCAGGGTCACCTTGAGAGGCAGGGAAAGAGGGACAGGATCACCTTGAGAGGCAAGGAAAGAGGGGCAGGGTCACCTTGACAGGCAGGGAAAGAGGGGCAGGGTCACCTTGACAGGCAGGGAAAGAGGGGCAGGGTCACCTTGACAGGCAGGGAAAGAGGGACAGGGGCAGCTTGAGAGGCAGGGAAAGAGGGGCAGGGTCACCCTGACAGGCAGGGAAAGAGGGGCAGGGTCACCTTGAGAGGCAGGGAAAGAGGGGCAGGGTCACCTTGACAGGCAGGGAAAGAGGGGCAGGGTCACCTTGAGAGGTAGGGAAAGAGGGGCAGGGTCACCTTGACAGGTAGGGAAAGAGGGGCAGGGTCACCTTGAGAGGCAGGGAAAGAGGGACAGGACCACCTTGAGAGGCAGGATCACCTTGAGAGGCAGGGAAAGAGGGACAAGACCACCTTGAGAGGCAGGATCACCCTGACAGGCAGGGAAAGAGGGACAGGATCACCCTGACAGGCAGGGAAAGAGGGGCAGGGTCACCCTGACAGGCATGGAAAGAGGGGCAGGGTCACCTTGAGAGGCAGGGAAAGAGGGACAGGACCACCTTGAGAGGCAGGATCACCTTGAGAGGTGGGGAAAGAGGGGCAGGATCACCTTGAGAGGCAGGGAAAGAGGGACAGGGTCACCTTGAGAGGCAGGGAAAGAGGGGCAGGGTCACCTTGAGAGGCAGGGAATGGACTAAACAAAGGGAGGGGAAAAGCTTGAGAGACAGCTTTAAGGGAAGGTACAACTTAAGGGAAAAATCAGCTTGGGGAAAATGTGGGGGGATAAGAGAATGAACCATTTGACAAAAAGTTAATGAAACAAAGACGAAGTGCAACATCACAATTGCAGGGAAGCACCTCCACAGAGAAATAATTTACTTGGAAAGCCTGGACCAACTGTCTATTACACCAAATTAAAACCATTTCAACCTTCACTTTGCCCTGCTATAAACATTTAACAAATGATACATGTCACAAATAGTTGCAGATAAGTCCAGAAGCTCGTTTAGAGAGTAATTACACAGAAATTACCGAAAGCAGGCTGAATTTCTGTCTGCAACTGTGCATGGGGAACAAGAGCAAACTGAACTGAATCTCACTTCCTACATCCCAAATCCAGGCAGGAAAATTGCCTCTTGGATTCACAAATGCAGACTGGGAGTACAAACCAAACCCTGGCAATAATAAACGGGGATATTTCAGTATTTCTGCTATTCCTACTCAATAACCCTGCAGGATATCTGACAGAAATAACAATATCCTCCCTGTGGTTACCTTCTCCTCCAGGCTTGGAGGGATGACTTGATGCTTTTACTGAAGGCTGCTTTGATATCCTTGCAGGAGCTTCATTCTGGAAAAAAACCAAACCAAAACAAAACAATAAAAGACCAGAAATTTATATAACAGTAGATCTAAATATTATATCATTATATCTGAAATTTACTTCCTTGTGTTGCTCTTCTAAGTATTATACAGAGCAAATGTTGACCCAAGAATTGATCCACACGTTTATGTTGAGTTTATTTCCCTCACAGCCTGTGGATATTTTTTCCTGGATAAATGCCAGCTGTTTTCTTTCACATGAACTTATTTGATGGAAAAACAACTTCCAAATGGGAACTAAGAGTATCCAACCTTGTGGAATAAAATGGTTACAAAAAGGAGGACAATTCCTACAATCACCTCTGCGTTTCAGCTGCATCAGATACACAGCTCCTCTTTGACCTGCTGCAAAATCTTTTAGACTTCACTCCAAAAGAGAAGCAAGGATTTAAAAATCTGTGCTACCAGGTTTGCCCAGTCCATTACTTAAATGGCAACTTCCCTGGATAAAAATCCTGCCTGATATCCCAAATCCTGAAATGTGTTTAGCACCTCCCGAGATCTCCTTCCTTATGTGCTTTATTTTTTCCAGTTTTAATGCAAGATTTTTTGTCAGCCCTGCTGATCATCATTAAGGTTGGAAAAGACCTCCATTGATAACCTGAGAATCACAAATTCTGCCCTTTTTTTGCCATCAAGGAATAGTTTGAGTAGAAGGGACCTTAAAGCTCATCCCCTTCCACACCCTGGCCTGGGCAGGGAATCCTTCCACCAGAAGTGTTTTTCCTCTTTACAAATTCTGGCATGTTCTAAGGAAAACCAGACAGAATTCCAATCTTGAAGTGGTTCATCTTAATTTTAATTCTCCATAATAACCTCCACAAGCCCAACACTATGGAAGGAGGGAAAAGAAAGCTCTTATCCCATCAGGAGCACATCTGGCACACTGCAGCCCCAGCAGCTCTCTGGGTGAGGTCATTATTAGCACAGGTGGGGAGGGGGCTGCCAATAGGTGCTGAGGCTGCTGCAAGAGGGGATTTGGTCATTTATTTATGTGGCTACAAACAGAATTTTTGTGGAGCCACATGTGCAGCCTGGCAGCAGGTGCAGGGTGAAAGCTGACGTTTACTCACTATGGCAGCACACCAAAACAGAAAGCCCACAATATTTATGATTGGGGGGGCTTTCCAAAGGGAGATAAAAGAGGTTATTCCCCTTCAAGACTTTGAAAAGCAGCCATCAGAGCCATTAAAGGGAAATCTTGCACTTCATCTCACACCATGCTGGAAAAACACATTACAGCAGAATCTTTGATGGATGCATGCACACTTCCCAGTCCTGAGTAATTATGTTTCCACGTGGAGAGGATCCAGAGCCTTCTGCAAACCATCCAGGCTGCTGCTTTGTCCTCATTATTAACCTTTAAAGAGGCTGAATTTCACTTCAAGACAGAAGAAAATGTTTGCTGGTGTTTCAGAGCTCATTACAAAATAAGCCACTGTGATTCCCCCCTCTAATTCATCAGCTCTACTGATGGTTCTCTAATAATAAATAAGAATTAAGTCTGTGAACAGCAATTTCATTCCATCAACCCTCCACAGGACTTTTCTTCTAATTAAATCCACAGTGCCAGAAGGTATCTTTCCATCTCTACAATAGAAAATGTGCAGGTATAATTTTATCTAAGTAAAACCACATACAAGGAAAGATCTCCATTTGCTGAGGCCAGTTTGAGTGCTGTGCTGATAAGACTTATTATGAAAATATCAATCAATTCTCTTTTCCTCACCTAAAATCTCACAAGATGATGTTCTATTGGTTTTAGATTGTGCAAATTGAAACTGCTCAAATACAAAGAGATGAGGAAAATCTCTGTTTTTAAAGCAGTTTAAAGGATGGATTTCTGGTGTAGTGACACCAAAGAGAAAGGGACATTCCCAGCTCCAGAACAGAAATGTTTTAGCCACATCCTGCATATTTCCATGAAGTGATTCTCTCTGCTGTCCTTTTTTTAATTCCACTGTTTTGTTACATAACCTAACTAAGTTCCAAGAGGAACAGAAGTTCATTAGGCAGGACTTAGAGGCTGCTTTAAGTGACCACTTCCAGAGCAATAGGGTTTTCAGGGCAATTGCAAACCCATTCTGCAAGTGGCCAGAAATGACAGGATATTACAGAAAGCTCCAGCCAAGAGTTCCTGCTGCCATGGGAAACATGGAAGAGACTTCTCCAAGGTGTTTGGCCTCAGGGGGAAATGATTTACCTGTTCTGCAGGCACTTCCAGCACCAGATGCTCTGTGACCTCCCCCACCTCCTGTCAAGTCTAAACAATAATGATCTTTATTATTTAGAAGGTCCAAAAGGCCATTTTAAATCTGATTTTTCCCTGAGACGAACTGAGAGTGAACAGAACATGACTCAACCCTGATCCCAAACTGCAGGATGCAAGAGCCAGCCTTGAGGCAGCTTCTGATTGCCATGTGGTAGCCAAATGTCTTTTAATTCCTACTTATGCCTGCTTTCTTCTAGCTCCAGAAAATTATGGATACCCATGTGATGACTACTGCACACTTGGTAACACAAAGAATTTCTTTAGCAATAGAAAAATTACATTTAAATGATATAAAAAAAAGTCAGTCTTAAGTAATTTGAAAGCTGGCATCAATAATTAGCATCAAGAAAAACTGAGATTTGCATAAATAGAGAAAATCTCATTAAGCAAAGTCAGGGACTAAACTTTAAGTGATAGCTTTGCTGTACATGTAGAATACTAAAAAAAACAAAATCTAATGGATCTGTTCTCTAAAGTAAATGCAGTAAAAAGGTAAAGAGATTAATTCTGAGGGGGAAAAACAGTGGCTGATTTGTTGGGTACTGCCTCGAACTGTTTCACTTCTATTACAGTGAATAGATAGATTCTGTAACTATCTATAGAAAAAATACATGTAAAAAGCTAAAGAGAGATGCTGAAGATTTGTTAATTCTGCAACAGAGACCACAAAATAAAATTCATAGTCCTTTATGTGCACAGAAAGTTGTTTACCTCCTTTTGAATCCATTTGTTTCCCTGCCACGTGACTCAAGTGCAACCACAGTGGTTAAATTGGGGTAAATCCTTGGAAATAAAGACTGGGAAACTCCTGGGAGGACCAGAAGATCAACCCCATTCCATGAGATGCAATTTCCAAAGATTTCCTCCTGGAGTTTTGTCTAAATCACTTTGTGCAGCTATCTCAGCTCCCAAAATTCACTGGGCACGTTTTCCTGTCACCTCTCCCTTCCCCAGCTTTGAAGTGATGCCATTTGCCGTGCTCTGCTCTCAGGTTTGTATTTTCATCATCTCACAAAGGAGCAGCCTCCGCTGTTACACGGGCAGGCAGAGGCAGGAATGTCCTCTGGATCTCAGGTAATCATTCCAAAGCCTTGGAATCCCTCCCAAAAGCACTTAGGAGAGGAAATGAAACTTTACTGCCCCGCTGCATTATTGTGGTGCCCAAGAGCACGATGAGAGCTTGGGATGAGGCTCAGAATTTCCATTAGAGACCCAATTTGCAGGAAGTTTGACTTGGCCATGAATATTTGCTGGAGGCTAAAACAAAAACCAAAAAACTCTTTTATAAGCTCTCCCCTCCCAGTGCCAATAACTTAAAGAGTTTGGTTGGACTGGAGTCAAGAAGAGCCATAAATTTGTCATCTCATGGGGAAGACACAATAATGACAGTGGGCCCAGAGAGTCCTGCTGGGATCCTGCCTGCTTTTTCCTCAGCCTGTGCTGCTTTAGCTTCATTTACTGAAGTCTCCCCCTTTAAACATTTGGCCACGTGGCTCCATAATTCCCCAAATTGCCTCAGGTCATCAGGAAGCAGCAGATGGAGGCACAGTGGTGACACAAGCAGCAGCTCCTGTGCAGAGCTGCTCTTCCAGCTGCAAACCATGGACCCTGAAAACAACACTGGACTCCTTTTCTTTCCAAAGCAGTCACTTCTGCTAAAATTCAAAACCAAATACAAAAACCCTATCAGCTTTCCACGAAAGATTCTGAGGAATGAAGAAAACTCATGGCAGGGGGCTGGAAGAGATGAGCTCTAAGGTTCCTCCCACCCCTAACCAGTCTGTGATCCTAAGAAGTGTCCAAAAGATGAATACAAAGAAATAAAATCTGCAAAATAAAATAAACTGAGTAGACCTTTTTTTTTTTTTGTCCAAGCTCAGAGAAACTTTTAATAAATAAACAACCAAAAAACCCAGGGAAGCATCTATTTCATGTATTTCCCAGCCCTAAAACTTCCATTTACCCACCTTTCAACCCTACATTGTTTTTGAGGGGATTCCCAAATCAAAATGCAACACTTTGGTCATTCCTACCTCCTCCACTACTAACCTCAGTGTCTGGCTGGCACTTGCTGTCTTTAGTTGGCCTCTGTGGTTTTCTATGCATGGATTCTTCAGAATCTGAGGGCTGGAAAGAAATGAAATGGTTTAGATTCAGGAGAAGCATCAGTCCTGAATTTCTACCAACAGAACAGAAAGGCAGAATAGGAAATCTTTAGAGGAGGAGGAAATAGAAGAGTAACAAAAAGAAAGGCAATGAAGAGCTGGCTCTCAGGGCAGTTTAGGGCCTATAATCCTTAGAATATCCAGGAATCCTAAACTGCTTTGGGTTGGAAGGGACCTTAAGGACCACTCAGTCCCAACTCTGAGAAGGCCTCCAGCACCTGAAGGGAGCCAACAAGAAAGATGGAGAGGGACTTGGATAAGGGCCTGCTGTGACAGGGATGGCTTCCCATTGCCAGAGGGCAGGCATGGATGGGAATGGGAAGGAATTGTGCCTTGTGAGGGCATTGAGGCCCTGGCACAGGGTGCCCAGAGCAGCTGTGGCTGCGCTGGATCCCTGGCAGTGCCCAAGGCCAGGTTGGACATCGGGCTTGGAGCCACCTGGGCTGGTGGAAGGTGTCCCTGCCCATGGCAGGGCTTTGGTCAAGGTCCCTTCCTGCTGGAATACAAACATGGAAGGCCACTGGAACAAACCCAGTCCCAACCACAGCGTGGGGAAAGTTCTTCCCCAAAATAACACCTCAATTACCTTTTTCTCTGCTTTCTCCTTCCCATGTTCCCTGAGGTGCTCCCCATCTTTTTCTCTGTCCCGATCTCTTCTTCTCTCTCTGTCTTTCTCTCCTTCTCTGTCCCTGGCCTTGTCTTTGTCTCTTCCTTTCAGCCTGTCCTTTTCTCTTCCTCCTTCATGTCTTTTCTCTCTTTCCTGTCCTTTATCTTGCCTGATGTCCTCTCCTCGCTCTGGGTCTCCTTTTCCTTTGGTTTTTTCTGTTTCTCTACCTTGCTTGCTCGTTCTGCTTTTGCCTCCTTCCCTCTCTTGTTTTTCTCCTTCCTTTGAGGCATCTCTTTCAGGTTCTTTGTGCCTCTCTTCATTATTCTTCTGTTTATCCCTCTCCTTTTCTCTTTCTCTGCTCTCTTTCAAATCTCCTTTGGGTTTTCTGTCTCTGCTGGGGCTTCTGTCTTTAATTTCAGTGTCTCTCCTGCTCTAAAAAGAAAGCAAACACTAAAAATTAATTCCAACACACGGCAACTCAATCACACAGTGACTCTGCAAACACAAAAATGCTAAAAATACCCCAAACAAATAAATCATGGTACCCCAGTACCCCCCAAAAAATGCCAATGCTACCTCTTTATCCTTATGGCTTTTTTGTTCTTCTGCTTTGGGCTCTCTGCTTTCTTTATGTCGAGGTTTAGAGGGTGGAGGTTTCCCTTTAGCATCAGCTTTTTCCCCAGCCAAGACCCTTTTTACAGCAGCATCACTGGACAGCTGCAAGGAACAGAAAAACACCACTGAAATGAGTAAATTGTTTCATCAAATAATTAATGGACTAATTATTATTTTAAGAATGTAACAATTCAGTGTAAAAACATCATAATTCCATGAAAGAATGCAATAACTCTGTGTAAGAACAGACTCTGCAGTTGTTTTTAACCAGTTATCAAATGTCTCCATTATTGTATTTCCATAATCAAGAAAGCACAGTGGAAAAATTACTTTCATTCCACAATTAAGAGATTTGACTGAAAGGAGATAAAGCCAAAGGTGAGCGACTGGTTGTATAAGTAATGCATCTGTATCCCAAAGTTTTAAAGGTTCTGGAGCTTCATTTTAGGCTTCAAATCTAATAAATATTATTAGAAGACAAACAAATAAAGTGAACAACAGTGAATAATAAAATCCCTAATATTCACAATGCATTTGTGTGGGAAGCTGGCTCAGATCTTGCTAAAGATCATGAACTCTCTACCTGCTGTTACCAAGGGGTGACAAAATGTTTCTGCTGTGCAATTAATGACAGCAGAGGGGTAATTAAGGCACAGAATCATTTGGGTTGGACAAGACCTCCAAGGTCACAGAGCCCAGGCTGTGACTGATCCCTGCCTTGTCCTCAGCCCAGAGCTCTGAGTGCCACCTCCAGGTGTTCCTTGGACACCTCCAGGGATGGAGACTCCAAACCTCCCTGGGCAGTTCCAAGGCCTGAGCACCCTTTCCATACAGAAATTCCTGCTGCTGTCCACCCTGAGCCTGTCCTGGCCCAGCCTGAGGCTGTCCCTCCCCTCCTGTCCCTGTGTGCATTAAATCTGGGTAATTCTGTCCTACCTTGTTCAAGCAGCACTTCCCAATTGCCTGCAGGAATTCATTGGTTTTCTCAGGCTCGTGTCCAGCCACAACTCGAGCTGGTTTCACTGACAGTGGCTCTCCTGTCACCATCACAACAGCATCGATGGCCTTCTGAAGGAAGTTGATTTTGGAATCCTTATCCTGGTAAAACAGTAATTAAGAGCAATTTTTATCTCCACAATTATTATCATAACTTTTGTTTTTTTTCACAATTCTACTTCACAAATAAACCTGTCCCAAGTGCCCTTCAATGAAGAGGAAGGTCTTCCAGTGATTACATAAAACCAGAAGTAAAAAAAATAAAAGACCAAATAAACAAAGTAAAGCCAAGTGGAATTTCACAGAAGTCCTCACAATTAAGGAATCTTCATTATTTCAGTCCTCCTTACAGCTCTCTCCTGTTGATTACTCAGATAAAAATTATTCTCCTGATCTTCTATAACTCCAAAGGACATCACAGCAAGGAAGCAGCTGAATCTTCCTCCTGACCAGCTTTGGGAAGAGGAACTCAAGGCTGAGACATTTTTCCCCACAGTCCAGATTTTGATCTCCTCTGCCTGAGCTCTGGGAAAACCCCATGGACTCATGGGCTGTGAAAGAAATGTGTGACAGGAATTCTCAGAGAGGCAGCAGCACACAGATGCAGCAAAGACCTGCTCAGGAGCTGCTGGGAAATCTGCTTTTTGGGCCTACAAGGACACTATTAAAAAAAACCAACAACTCAGTTATAAGTGACTTAATTCTAGTTCTCCTGACAGCAGTAGGAGCAGTCATAGCAATAAACACATGCATTAATCCGTGACTAAAACATGCAAGAACTGGCTGGAGGGATGAGAAGTCAGAGCTCACACTTCAGTTGCTACGTTAAACAAACACCATGGGATCAGCTGCCTAAGTGGCAACACACAAAAACTGCTTTGTTTGCCAGCAATCAGCAACCAAAGCTCCCAAATCAGGCTGGGAGTTGGGGAACTTGGCATCAGCTCAGCCAAAAATCACGGGAAAGCAGCAAACAGGGAGTAAAGTCACCCCTGGACTTAAGAAAAGGAGTTTTCAGTAATAGTATTAACTCCTCTTTCAGCCAGTTTTACACTGCAATAAAGCTCCTGTGGAATGCATATCCTAGACAGGTGAGTCCTGGGATATTAAACACAGATATTTAATATCTGATTATATAGATATTTAATGTATGTATCTACATACATGTATGTGTTTGTGCATACACATAAATATAGAGAGCAGTAAATCTAGGGCCATGGATTCTCTTGAGAGACCACAAAACTCTTTAAAACCAAAAATTTGCACACCAATCTATTGGTGTTCACACCATGGGAAGTATAATATAACCCACTGGCAGAAACTTGAACTTCCTTCACAAAAATAACAACAGCTCCTTGGTGCTGAACACAGAGAAGACCAAAAGAACCTTGTGGCAAGTTGCAAAAAACACCGAAAGCTAAATAAATGAGGAAGTCCCATGCCCACCTTGACATTATCTGACTTCAGCTCGAAATCTGTGTAAAGTCCTCTCAGAAAACCTGTCACTCTGATCACCTAAAAAAACAGAAGAAACGGGGTAAGTCAAGAACATTGAAGCTCAATAAACCTCGTGGGGCAGCAGGAAATGTGTTCTTCATGGAAAGGGGGGTCAGGCACTGGAGTGCAGTCCCCATGCCCGGGGGTGCCCAGGGAAGGCCTGGACGTGGCACTCATTGGCACGGTGGGCATCGGGCACAGGCTGCACTCAGACACCCCGGGGGGCTTTTCCAACCTCAGCGATTCCGGGATTCTCTGATATTTCACTATGCCAGCGAAATATCAGAGAGTATCAGACAAATGTCCAACCTGGCACACTTCCAGGGGCAGCCACAGCTTCTCCGGGCACATCTGTGCCAGGGCCTGCCCACCCTCACAGGGAACAACTCCATCCCAAAACCCCACCTAACCCTTTTCCTACCGCTTCACTTCCCACCCCAAACCCCCCAAATCCCACAAAAACCCCGTGATTTCCCACCCCAAATCCCACAAAACCCCGTGATTTCCCACCCCAAAGCCCCGTGATTTACGCAGCGCTCCGTGCACGCCCCACACGCCCCGGGGGGAGGCCGGCGGTGCCGCGGGTGCCTCAGCCCCACACACCCACCTCACTGATCAGGTCGTGCAGGTAGCGGAAGGGCGGCTTGCTCAGCAGCGCGTCGCTGAGCGGCGGCTTGCGGATCACCTGCCCCAAGGTCTCCCGCGTTTGCCGCGACACCGCTTCGTTCATCGCGGCTGGACCGGGCCGGGCCGGGCCGGGCTGGGCCGGGGCTCGAACCGGGATCGCGGCGGGACCCGCCCGCCCCCGGCCCCGCGCGCCGCTCCCGGCGTGCACCGCGCGGCGCGCGCACGGCCCGTTGCTAAGGGGCAGCGCGGCCATAGCAACGGGCCCGCCCCGCGCCGCCCTCACGGGGAGGAAAACCCCAGGAAGTGCCCCAAAAACCTCGGAAAGAGCCCTAAAAACCCCAGGAAATGCTCCAAAAACCTCGGAAACAGCCCTAAAAACCTCGGGAACTGCCCAAGAACCACGGAAACAGCCCTAAAA